>CAUEEP010000912.1:962500-1343561 GCA_958450365.1 Mesorhabditis belari
AACAGTTACTGTAAGATTTATGGAGTAACTGTTTGAACTCGATTCTTTGGCATTTGAACTCGTTGAACTCTAATTTGTACTGGATTTTGTACTCTAACTGTACTCTAGCTGTACTCTAGCTGTACTCTAGCTGTACTCTAACTGTGCTCTAGCTGTACTCTAGCTGTACTCTAGTTGTACTCTAGATGTACTCTGGCTGTACTCTAGCTCTACTCTAACATTTGAAATTCATTCTGAATTTGTCCAAGTCAAGCCAGAGTCATCTGGTGCTTCATTTTTTGAACTATCAGACCATTTTTTTGGACCAATGGCTAACAATCCCAGTGTTTGGCCTTATTATAGGCCTATTCTGAACAACTTAGCTTCTATAGGTTCTATGGCTTCTTGTCATACTTTTAAGTTCCAGTTTCAGTTGAAAACCATTTCAAGCTGATACCCAAAACACTCAAATCTCAGCTTTCATCTATTCAACATCTATTCAAGCGCAATCCAATCAACCTTTGAAAACTGTGCTCTACAAAGCTAACAAGCTATTCATGAATGGACCAAATTCGATAGCAAAAAGCTTCTTAATCTTCACTTTATTATTCGTCGTCGAATCGATCGATTTGGACCCAACATCAACTGGTAAGAAAACCAATGCAGAAAACCAATTTAAAGCCTTTAATTACTCAATTTCTAGAACTTGACCTTCTTGATTGGTCGGGTGGGATTCGAGTGGCTTTTTGTACAGATGCTCCTCTACCCGATGTGATCTCACCCTTCAGAAGAGCTTTATCGAAAATTACCACCAAATATTGTCAAAATGTCACCGCTTGCAATTTGAAGAAACAGTGAGGGAAACAATCAGACAAATAGAAACGTGGAAACGATTTCAGAGTCGTTTTCCAACCCGAACAAATCTTGTTCATCGATGGTTTTCCAAGAAGAGAATTTGGAGAGCTTCATCTCAAATTTCTCATCGTTCTACCGCATAGTTCGGTTTTGGAAACGAGACAACAACGGCCATTACTGCCAAGACAAGTTATTTCAGGTAATCTTATATATATTTTTTCAGTGATAAGCAAAATTTTTGAAGTTTTACTTGTTTATTAAATGAAAAAGAGCCTTTGAAATCGATGTGGATTAGATGAGAAATTGGGATGAGCTTGGGATAATTACTTTGTGATTATTGAAGCAGATACTGGGTCCACATTAAACCAGTTACCTCAATTGATACCTAAGCCTAGCCTAGCCTAAGCCTAAGCCTCAGCCTGAGACTAGTTCCACATTCGAATCAGTTACCTCAGTTGGTACCTAAGCCTAGCCTAAGCCTAAGCTTGAGCCTAAGCCTAAGCCAGATCTACATTCAAATCAGTTACCTCAATTGATACCTAAGCCTAGCCTAAGCCTAAGCCTAGCCTAAGCCTAAACCTCAGCCTGAGTCAGATCCACATTCAAATCAGTTACCTCAGTTGGTACCTAAGCCTAAGCCTAGCCTAAGCCTAAGCCTAGCCTAAGCCTAAGCCTAGCCTAAGCCTAGCCTAAGCCAGATCCACATTCAAATCAGTTACCTCAATTGATACCAAATTTAATCAGCATTCAAATCTGTTTCTAACTAACAGAACGATAAGCCAAATTGAGACATGTTGGGAAAACATCGAGGAGAACTCGCCAGCCGACTCGGATGGAATATTCTTTCGTATGAACGGTAAGCAGTGGAATTGAGTGGTGAACAATTCAAATACAGTCGACTTTCTCTATAGTGGAATGGAAGGGACTTTATATAGAGCTTTCCGTTATATAGAGCTTTCCATTATCTGGAGCTTCCGTTATCTAGATAGAGAATTTAAAGTCCAAAATTTTTTCGTTACAAGTTCCGTTATAAGTTTGCCGAGTTCTTCAATCGCATTTACATAAGTGTTTTATTCATTTCTGAAAATGAATTCATAATAAAAACAATGCAATTGTACCAATTTTGTTAAATTAAACTTGCTTTACGGTTAACGGGGCGGTAAGTTTTTTGACCAACTTGCAGTTCATTTTTAACTACCTTAAACTTGTCAGATCAAAAAGTTTTTAAAAGATTTAGATAGTTTAGAACGTCAGCTTTCAGAAACTATTTGTTTTATCAAAAGTTATTGACAAAAACCTATTTGAAATTGGACTGCAAGTTGGCCAAAAACCCACCAAAAAACTATCCGTAAAGAACCCCAAGCTTTTAAAAAGTTGTAAAAAAATTCGTTATCTTGCTTTGCTGAGAACGATGGAGGCGAATATCTTCAAAACATTCTTTCATTTTTCAAAAGATTCTTTCATTCCAAAACAATTTTTCAAGCTCCATAGCTTTAGAGGTGCCGTTTTTCTCTGAAAATTTCTCAAAAATTTCAACAGCTTGACTTCTACTTCTTCTACTTCTTCTACTTCTAGTTCTTCTACTTCTTCTACTTCTTCTACTTCTAGTTCTTCTACTTCTTCTACTTCTTCTACTTCTAGTTCTTCTACTTCTTCTACTTCTTCTACTTCTAGTTCTTCTACTTCTTCTACTTCTTCTACTTCTAGTTCTTCTACTTCTTCTACTTCTTCTACTTCTAGTTCTTCTACTTCTTCTACTTCTTCTACTTCTTCTACTTCTTCTAGTTCTTCTAGTTCTTCTACTTCTTCTACTTCTTCTAGTTCTTCTACTTCCTCTACTTCTTCTATTTCTTCTACTTCTTCTAGTTCTTCTAGTTCTTCTACTTCTAGTTCTTCTAGTTCTTCTACTTCTTCTACTTCTACTTCTTCTAGTTCTTCTAGTTCTTCTACTTCTTCTACTTCGTCTACTTCCTCTACTTCTTCTATTTCTTCTACTTCTTCTAGTTCTTCTAGTTCTTCTACTTCTTCTACTTCTTCTACTTCTACTTCTTCTATTTCTTATACTTCTTCTACTTCTTTTACTTCTTCTTCTTCTTCTACTTCTTCTACTTCTTCTTCTTCATCATCATCTTCTTCTTCTCCTTCTTCTTATTTCATCTTACATCTTCGTTTCGAAAAACTTCATCTTCTTATCTCTACTATAGATAGGGTGGCTGATAATTATGTGCGCGTGGTTTTCTTTTCGTTGACAGCTGAAAACATCTTTCTAAGAAGCTTATGTTTAAAAAGTAGCTACCGTAAATACTGTAATAGTACCGCATCCCCCTCGTACAGTCGCGTAGTCGCAAATGTTTTTTAGTATTTTTTTTTTGCAAAGCACCCGTACTTTCAAAAAATGCGTCTTTGGTATCAAAAAAATAGCTGAAATTCAGGGCTATTTTTTGATACCTAAGCGCGCATTGTAGCATAAACCAGTGTCGAGAAAAACGCGTCCAAAGCTAGACTACGCAACGCTCCGCACCATCATTATGGGAGTTGGGATTCTATTACAGTATTCACAGTATTTATACTTAGCCACTATGTAAATATAAAATATTACGTAATATTGAAGAGCTTAGCGGTAAATTAGTCGATTTGATGACTGAAAATCTTGACTATTCCGTTATACAGAGACCTCGTTATATAAAGCCGTTAAATTCCAAATTTTTCCTCCTTTATAGAGATTTTTCGTAATATAGAATCGTGCTATATAGTTTTTTATCTTTAAAATAGCTTAGCGTTGGCCGGGATCAAAATTCCATTCCGTTATATAGAGCTTTCCGCTATATAGAGCTTCGTTATAGAGATAGTCACTGTGTAGAATATCAATTCTCCAATTCAATTCTCATTTTTGCCAGTGACAGATTTAAAGCTCCATTTTATAGGTACCCCCGTTTCGATCCAATGACCGAATTCATGAACATCGCCATCATTCCAATCATCATTTTCTCGATTCCACTAATGATCTTCTTGGCCTATTGGACTTCAACGCTAAGGTTGATTTTAAATCAGTCGTTAAGATCAGTCGTTAAGATCAGTCGTTAAAATCAGTCGTTAAAATCAGTCAATCAATCGTTAAAATCAGTCAATCAATCGTTAAAATCAGTCAATCAATCGTTAAAATCAGTCAATCAATCGTTAAAATCAGTCAATCAATCGTTAAAATCAGTCAATCAATCGTTAAAATCAGTCGATCAGTCGATTTTAAATGAATTTTTAGACCAAACATGGGAAGTGAATCTTGGTTGGTGACTGGATCGTCAGGTGGGAAAAACGCGGCGCTCAGGTGAGTCTCTTTCTTCTTTTTTTCTTTTTTTTTAACCCCAACGGCTGACTCTATCAATCTCAATCGCTTAACGAGCATCGTAAAGACTAAATGAACGTCAATGAAGTTGAAAAAGTAGAAATAGATTATGTTTGATAAAGCAAAATGGTTTTCTAATCTTTACAACGATTAACCTGACTTGCCCGCACAAGGAATCGAACTCGAGCAAAAAATGAAACGCTTGTTTTGTATTCAAGCGCTTTATCCCCCATACAATGAAGTCACGTTTGAGATTTGTGAGAACCCTTATATACGCTACTGGACAATGAAATATCATATTTGAAAAAAGATCGTCACTTTCGCGCGTCTGTAACTTTTCATCTGTAACACGATCGCTTTTCAAATTTGACATTTCATTGTCCAGTACTGTAGGTATCCCTATTTGGTTCCCTTATAAAGGCATCCGGTATCCCTTTCCCATCTCAAATTTTCGCAATTTCACTCTAGAACTTAAAAAAACGTATAACTTTTTATAGAAAGCTATTTTGCAAAAACCGAAAGCTGATTCGCAATCAACGTGAAAGTCTGCGTCGATTGGTTTATGGCTTATCTCATTTGACCACATCCTACTGTTGCCTTTCCCTTGTCAGACTTATTTAAACCCAAAAGTTGCATAGCTTTAGACTATCGAACCTGAAAACCAGAAGATATGATTGATAAGCTTAAAGGTACTGTAAGGTCCGGAATCGAGCACTTGGTTCTTGAAACTATTGGTTTCAAGGACCAAGGCTAAAATTGCTGACCACTTAGCCAAAATCATTAACTTCAGCTGCAATGTTAACTGTTTGAATACCAATTTCGGATCTTTAAGTTCTATAAGTCTTTAAAATCCTTAGTTTGCAGAAAATTCGTACTTTGCAATAGCTAAGAAGTGTTTTCAGACGAACAATGGAGATAATCGCCGAGCAGAACGAAGAGATCAAACGACAGGAAATGGCTGATCGTATGAGAGACCTCAAGATAACGGGAGCGCACGAGGGTTTGAGTGCACCAGCGCATTTGTTGCTGAATGTGGCTAGGTGAGGGAATTCATGAATAAAATGACTTTAAATGCACTGATAACCGTTTAAATACCAATTTCAGATCTTGAAGTCCTTTAAAGTTCTTAGAATATTCTTGAAATTCTCAGGTTATCGATAGCTTCCTCTTCCTATTCGGCAAATCTACAACTGAGCCCATCTCAACCACAACTTCAGCCAATGTCTCCACCACCGGTAATCATTGCCCCGTCATCGAGAAGATCATCGACTATTTCTGGGGCAGCATCACAGGTTTTAATTTTTTACTAATTTATACCCATTTATATCAATTTATACCAATTTATGCCAATCTAGACCAAGTTTTGCCAAGTTTTGCCAATTTTTTGTGCAATAAACCATAACTTTATATGATTAACCTTTAGCAAAAGAAGGTGAATCGTCTTGTGAACGTGCAATTAGGCATTAGACCCCTAGTGTGCAACTAGACCCCTAGAGAATCAAGTAAAGAAGACAAATCTGAGATAACTTTGTAAGTATCCGTGTGCAGTGCATGAGAGGGTACCGATGGGGCAATGATTATTTAGATCTTAGATATTTATTCCGAATATAGCACAATCACTAATCTAGCGAGGAAATACAATAAAATAGAATCAATTGTTGGTTCAGTGTTTCGAAGCCAAAGAAAAGCAATACAAGATCGGATCCGTCCCCTTTTATTACAGAAACGATCTTTAGAGGAAGGACAAGAGAATCAGAGATATTCAAAATCAAAGCATCGTATAAGATTTTACAGAAAAGAGCTACTTTTCTGGATACCTAGCATCTCCTCGGCTAATATTGGGTGAATGAGTGAGTAGTGAGTTGAAAACTGCGGGACTTTGAACTGAAATTTATTCAACATAAAACCATCAATTGATTCCAAATAATTTCCATTATTATTGACGTCTTCTGCTCATTTTACAGGCAATTTGCGGGTTCCTCTTTCGTAGTAGGATTTTGGTTTGTGTGTGAGACAAGTGTGAGACTCAAAAATCGAGGACTGGAGATGTCCCAGTTTGAGCACTTTCTTCAAAGGAAACCCATTTTGGTATTAATAGAAAAGTTGTAGAGAATCAAAAATTAGGCTTATAGCCAAATTTCCAAAAAGATACACTCAGTAGTTTCGCCTCAAATGCAAGTTTTGTTGCAAGTTTTGTGAAAATTCGTAAATTTGACATTTCTTGAAAACCAGTTTTTGAATCGTTCTGAAAATTTGGATATAAGCTTGATTTTTGATTCTCTACGACTTTTCCATTGATACCGGAATAGGTTTCTTTTGAAGAAAGTGCTCAAACTGTCACATATGACAATAGCCGGCAGTTTTCAATTCATCAACCCAATAAATAGAAACAACCGTTGGTTCAGTGTTTCAAAGCCAAAGAAAAGCAATGCAAGATGGGCTCCGTCTCCTTTTATCTCACGAACGATCTTTAGAGGAAGGACAAGGGAAACAGAGATATTCAAAATCAAAGCATCATATAAGATTTTACAGAAAAGAGCTACTTTTCTGCACACCTAGCATTTCCTCGGCTAATAATTTTCTAAAAAATGCCAAGTTTCGAAAGCTACTGCACACTTAAGTACTGTACTACGTCTTGTCGCTGTGAGAGTTTGCTAAGGATGAAGAGTTCGTCTTGTCGCTGTGAGAGTTTGCTAAGGATGAAGAGTACGTCTTGTCGCTGTGAGAGTTTGCTAAGGATGAAGAGTTCAGTGAGTGCGCTAAAGAGTTCAATGAATAAAGGCTAGAAGCTAGATTACAATAGTTCTGTATCATCAATTGTATAAGAAAAAAGAATTTATTCACATGAATGGTAAAAACAATACACAAGCACAACCGTAATCTAGAGAAGAAACCATATTTATTAAAAAAAGAACCAACAATCAAGTCGACGGGATTGAACTTTTGATCTTCCGACTAAGATACAAGGCTCTTAGCCATGGCGGCCATTATCAAAGAATCCTCAAAGTGATTTTACTTTTTAGCGACCACCGAGCCCACCATCTTCTAGTTCGAGTCAAGCGGCTCAACGAGGACTCCTCCAAATGAGAGATGCGAATCCGCACTTTAAAGGATTGCACCCGTAAGTTTCGAAAAAGATTCAAACTGTCCAGAAAACTTCAAACTTTAAACTGTTTAATATTAAAGTTCAATATTAAAGCTCAATATTAAAGTCGAACCAGAAAGTCTTTTCGTTTCTTTTCGTACTTTCGTTAAAAAATAACAAATTCACCAATTAACCTATGGCTTTCTCTAAATAAAAAGTGTTTCTTGTTGAATTCCCCATCTTTTTAAGTCAATCTTTGGGTTTGCTTTTATGCAAATTCGAGAGTGAAAACGTGTTTTTCGGGGATTGGCTAATTTCCGCCATTTTATTTGCGCAACTGGGTCATTTGCCCAACTCGCCATAACTTTGTTCTAAGTCTTTATGATTTTGATGTTATTTTGTTACACTTATTGAGATCTACAAAATGACACCAAAATCATAAAGATTGGCCCACTAAGAAGAAAGTTATGGCGAGTTGCGCAAATGACCCAGTTGCGCAAATGACCCTGTTGCGCAAATGACCCTGTTGCGCAAATAAAATGACGGAAATTAGCCTACCCCATTTTTCGTAAAAATTGATGCATTTGTTGGCTTTAAACGAAAGTACGAAATGAAACGAAAAGACTTTCTGAACAGTCTAATACAAATAAAATAAGTTTATTTTAGGGGAAAGAGAGATCGAAGAAGCTCACGGAGACAATCATCAATAGAAGGAGCTCTTGATAAACGAGCAAGGAAAAGAGGTATAAGGCTAAAAAAAACAATAAATTAGGCTGACTGTGAGAAGGGTTTTTCTCAAAAAATTCTTGAAGTCTCTAAAAATACCGTAATTTTGCCTACCATATCTTTCGACAGTCTTCGGAATTTCAATCGTCCATTTCAATCGTTTCAATCGTTTCAATCGTCGGAATTGTTTGGGTTTGACAATAAACGTAACATTACGGTAGTTTTATAAAGATTATGGTAGATTACGAGATTAGATGTATTTTATAAAATGCAACGCAAGGAACTCGACCGTTTTCCCAATTCAGCTTCTATTCGACCCACAACTTTTTCCCCTTACCAATGACCAAATCCCAGAATACCCACCGTAAATACTGTAATGGTACCCCACCCTCCTCGTACAGTCGCGTAGTCGCAAAAGTTTTTTAGTATTTCATTCTTTTCAAAGCGCCCGTACTTTCAAGAAATGCGTCTTCGGTATCAAAAAAAAAAAGCCCTGAATTTCAGCTATTTTTTGATACCTAAGCGCACTTTGCAGCATAAACCAGTGTCGAGAAAAACGCGTCCAAAGCTAGACTACGCGACGCTCCGCACCCTCATTATGGGGGTGCGGTACTATTACAGTATTTACGGTATTTCCTATTTCCTATTCTTATTTTCTTATGCTTATCTACCTATTTCCTTATGCTATTACGGTATTTATGCTATTACGTTCCTTATGCTATTACGGCATGTTGTTATCATCTCTTTTTGCCCAAAAATCTCCGAGAAACTCGTGATTACAAATTTCCATGAAAGAAGGAATTTGGGTTACTGTAAAATCTACTAAAGGGCTTGCGAGTTAGCTTAGAGGCTTAGACGGAACTGTGACGCTCGGAAAAGGTTAGCAAGTTCAATTCAAGTTGAACTTCAAGTTCAACTTCAAGCAAGCAAACCAAAAGTACACCCTAAATATCTAAGGGATTAGCATATTTAATAGCATAATCAACAGTATAAACAAGATTTTGGTTGACGACAATTTCCAGGCCTCTCCATCTCCTCGGCGCCCGGTGCTCAACGTTGGAAGACTGGCTCTCTTGTGCTCAGCCGCGGCTTTCGGAAGTAATTCCCATCCAAATCACGTGATCTATCTCAATTTCTCAATTCAGTTTCATCATTTTTACTTTTAGTTCTATTTTTTTCACTACAGGGTTCAATCTTTCTATCGATTCGTTCGAGTTTTCCCTTCTCAAAGAGCTTCCTCTTTAAACTGAAGATTTGAATCATCATATCACTAATGTTTTATCTTTTCTCGTCTATAAAAAGTTCGATTTTAGTTTAAGCTTTACGTTTTTGAGATTTTGTTTTATAGTGTTTTCATTTGGTTCGACTATCGATGGGTTCAATAAAATTTTTCATGCAATCAGTATGCAATTTTCATGCAATCACTCAACCTAGCAACTCATTTGCTAAGGCTCTTGTAAAGTCCCAGCTTCTTGTTACAAAAGGTGTTCAAGAACTACGATCTCTACCCAGCAACTCATTCGTTAAGTTTACTGTATTGTCCCAGCTTGTTACAAAAGGTACAGTCGAGCTTCGATATAACGAATTTTAATACAACGAATACTTCGATCTAAAGAAGATCTAAAGAAGATCTAAAGAACTTCTTGGTCGATCTCTTGAGGTTCGTTGTATCGAAGTTCGACTGTATTCAAGAACTAAACTTAAAGAACTTCAAATTAGGATCGATTCTCATTGAAACCAAATTATCCCCAGGTAGATTTAGTAATATCATTTTCATGAAATTTCATTTAGAAATGATTAAAGTGAATCGGTTTATAGTAATAATTTAGTTGCTATTAAAGACAAAAAATTGGCTACAACCTTGAGCATTTCTGCTAGTTTTGGTTTAACGGAATGCAGCATTTGTGGCAAAGATGCAGCCAAATCCAAGTCAAAAGCTTAACCCCAAAAATTTGAGCATAGTGACGCCCAAAAAGACAAAAATTGGCTTAGGCCCTAACCGCTCCTTCGACCTTACGGATTCGAAAAGGAAAGCACCCTAAACCCGATGGGTTTGCCAGACGACGAGCGATTACGCGATTACGATTACAAAGAACCCTTCGCCAGTGATTTACATAGTGATTTTTCTCTTTTGCTTTATAGATAGTACAAAAAGAACTTGACAAGGCAGTCGTGTGCCGGATCTAGTCTTTCAAAATGGCGGCATGCCAACAAATTCGTATTCAAAGTACAGCCAATACAATACAGTGGGCTGGATCGTTGTTGCTGGAGAACGTCTTGAGCTTCACCGATGACGGGGCTTGAGACGATAACAACCGTCTCGGCTTCTTCTTCGTATTCTTTTGGCACTTCTTGGGTAGTGGCTTGGACTTGGACTTCTTTTGGCATTGGTTTGCCCGATTTGACGTGGCCATTGAAGTTTCTTTTGGAATCGAACCGCTGCTTGCATTTGGCACAGACGAGGACGGCTTTTGCGATGTGGACCTTTAGGTGCATTTGGAGGCCCTTGAACGACGAGTAGACGGTCTTCTTGGCGGCGTTTGGACACATTCTGCATGATTCGACCACCTTGTCTGAATCCAAAGTCTCCAGAATGTAGTCGACGTATTGAAGAGGAAGACCATCTTCTTTGCAAATCCGTTTCTGATGGGCTTCGACGGCCTTTTTGTTCTTCAAGAGCATCTGGCATTCGCGGCATCGAAAGGCGAAGTTCTTGTCAAAGTTGTGGCTCCTCTTGAGATTGTGGACCTTCTACCGTAATCCTTTGTAATTAGAGTGTGCTCCTCACGAGTAATGAGTAATGTGCTCCTCACGAGTAATGAGTAATGTGCTCCTCACGAGTAATGAAAAACTACCAACTCCAATGGTAGTTTTTTTTTTCTCTTTTACTCCTGCAAAATTCGAAGTAGCAATAACTTTCATAAAATTGGGCTAACTAAACTGGCCTTGCTCCTTTGCTAACTAAACTGGCCTATTTTGAATACAATAAATGCTAAACGTTGAATGAGTTTATCTAAAAGTTTAGACCAAGTTTAAATTCGAGTTCTTCTAGTTAACAGGGAAATTTCTCTCAATGATTATTTTGGGGTTCGAAAATGGAGAAAAGTGAACGAGAATACTTGATTGCTTTGATGAGATCACAGCTATTCTTAGATCGTTCTTTAGTTTTTCCCACGGGGTTAAACTTAAGCCAATTGTCTTCTGTTGCCAAAAATTTTTGATTAGGTCAGATTTCAGCTTCCGAAAACGTCTATGGGAACGTCAAAACCGTCAACCCGTCAAGTTCAACGACGTAGATCAAAAGAAAAACCCGATTGTACCAATTATAGTGAAAAGGATTGCGTTTAGCAAAGAGGCGTTGAAAAAGGATATGTGTGACGACGGCCACCAAAAAGCTATTCGGTCTAAGCTAGAGTCTAAAAAGCTATTCAGTCTAGGATAAGCTACCGTAGTCTGGCCCGGTTTTTCGGCAATATAAGCCGCTTTCTGTGTACTTTTTGGTTTCCCTCTTCTTCAGAATTTTGTGAGAAAGTTTTCTCTAAATTTTTGTCTATAAAATCTGTTTGTTTTACTGTTTTACCAGTTAGCTCTTGCGATAAATTGTATTTTGCCAAAAGCTTAGAATTTACACAGAAAGTACACTCGAGTCGCGACAATATGTAAATTTCAGTTTCCATAGTCAAATGTAAAGTGTTGTCGAGTAAAGTAAAGTGTAAAGTGTAAAGTGTTGTCGAGTAACAAGTGCCGAATATTGAGATAATGCTTGCTTTCACGAAGATCCACATCGATTTAACTTTTATTCGTTATCACAAAAATGTTCGTTATCGAATGCACCATAAAGATATCGTTGCGTGCTTTCCTGAAAAGTTAGTTCTTTTTTGTCTCAAACGTTCACTCACCAAAACAACTTTTTCGTATACTTTTGATAGGGTTCCGTCAGAAAACAGATTAAAATTGATCCCACCACTCCGTGCATTGCAATAAACACACAGCCAGCATTGATCAGCCACTGCTTGACGATGATGTTCCAAATTACAATAACCACATAAAAACGATTGGAAACGCCAGAGTACTATATGGGATGAAGATCTGTAAATGATAAATCGATGTTCATTTTAACAACAACATTTTAGAAAGTTACCTGAATGATCAACGAAATGCAGAGTTTCTTGTGTAGCTTGAGAGTGTGTGTGCTCATATAAATAAGCGGTTTGTTCAGTAAATGAAATGAATGATAGATCAACCGAATTCCCCGAAATTTTTAAGCAACTACTCATCAGCCTATCGACAAAAATTAGCGAAAAAGAAGAAACAAAAGATTGATTGATTAAGACAAGATTGATTAATCAATCAATTAATCAATCAATCAATCAATCAATCAACAAGCCTAGAGATTTTGGTCTAAGTAAGAATAACCATGCTGCTGAAAAATGGGACTGCTAACTCTTTCCACCTACGTTAAAGGGGAGGGGGTAACAATCGAAGCCGATTCTAAGTGAAAATTTTTTTCCCCCGATAACTATCATTTTGTTTTTTATTCGATACTTTGTATATATATGAAAAATGGCAGAAATAAATCGGCTGATTGATTACCTATACGGAAAACTTTTGTTGATGAACATCTTCTGCCAGGTGAACCAAAATTAGAGAGCTAAGGAACCAAATTTAGAGATATAAGGAACCAGGTGACGGCGGACAGGTGACGGAGGTGATTACCTATTCGGAAAACTTTTGTTGATAAACATCTTCTGCCAGGTGACAGGTGACGGCGGGCAAGTGATGGCGGACAGGTGACGGCGGACAGGTGACGGAGGTGATTACCTATTCGGAAAACTTTTGTGGATGAACATCTTCTGCCAGGTGACAGGTGCCGTGGCAAGCCACTTCCGTCACAGTAAACTAGAATCATTTCTTTTTTGGACTTTTTATTCGAGATGAGTTTGAGCGAAGATAAAGTTATTGAAGATGATAAACCGATGTACGTCATTGTTGAGTTATCACAATTGGAAATTTTGCTGCAATTCAATATTTGCGGGAAAATTCCAGGGAACTGAAGTAAAGAAAAGTCGAGAATCAATTGAGCAAGAAATGAAATTTCTTGCTCACAGCCGTAACTCGATGTTCATGTCAAAATGATAACAGGATTCGATGGTCGACACAGAAGTTTGTAGAAGGTATAGAAACTAGGTCGTCCAACCTTGCAATCGCCTGTTCCTGCAAGCCTGCAGCAAGATGGTGAATCGGAAATCTGTGGAAATCAGCGAATATGGCAGGAAATTAATCAGCCGATTTGTTTCTGCCATTTTTGATGTGCAAAGCATCAAATAAAAACAAAATGATAGTTATCGGCAAAAAAAATTTTTCATGGAAATCGGCCTCGATTGTTACTGGGGAGTTAATAGAAAACAATCAGAGCATCTAAAACTAGAAAATCTAGAACTCCATACTTCTGGTTTCTTAGGACAATCGTGGGTAGAGGAGTTGTTCTTGAAAAATCATTTTAAGCTGCCAGATCCTTTTATTACAGTATCAATACCAACCTCTAAAAATGCGGGCAAGCCCGGGTGGGTGCTCCAAATGAAGGCCATAAATGCAGAAAACGCTAAAGAAAAACCATTGAACGAAATGATGTCTCCTTTTCGGGCACATCTTCAGCATCGATGAAATTGTTGCCCAAGTTTTACAGTGAAGGAAAGATGCTTGTTGAGGTGGGTATTGGAAAACTAAGATTTGCAATTTGAGCCTAAGCCAGCTGCTGGTAGAAATTGCCGAACGTTTCTCTGTTTCAGATCTTGTCACCTGCCATTCTTGGTGGATCAACAGCTCCTCAAGATCCAAACGCTATGGCTCGTTGCCGTCCCAACTTTGGCTGCCTATAAATTTACTAGTTCTACTTTAGCATTTATTTTTTTTGTTCATTCAATCAGATTCAATCATAACATTCCATATGATCAAACGATTCCAAACAAACTACTTCTCTTGATCCTTTCAATATTTATATGCCATCAAATCTTTTCATTGAGTAGCTGAGCAAGTGGGATTGCACAATGGAGTCCCTAGAAAGTTCAAAATTTAATTTTATGCTAAATAAAAATGCATAAATGCATCTTTGGTATTTTATCAGTTTCAGTGATCTGTTTGTGTTAATAAAGAGTTTTTCAAAACTCCATGAATTCTCACCTGATCCTTTGTTTTTCTGAATTTTCAAGTTTCATGAATTCTCACCTGGTGCATCTTTTGGTTTAGAGTTGTCGTTCAGTTTAGAAGTGATTTTTTTTTTATCCAATTTCGAGTCGGGTTTTTTTTAATAAATCTTGGATCCATTCCATGAGTGACTAAACAAAGGACGAAACTTCAACCTAGTCAAATTTAAAGCTATTAGGTTGTCCCATAAAAAATTGCGGTTTTTTTCATTTGATTCGTATTCAGCGACAAATTAACACTTTCTCTTTCTGTTTTTTTTATTATACTGCTTTACAATTCTAGTTTTATGTGCTAAATTCTCTTTTTTAGGAATCAAAAACAAAAAAAGTTGTGATCGATCACATGGCGCTGTCTCGTAAAGAAATCCATCAATAATCCATCAACGATATTTGAAGAGGATTTCCGCGGCCAAAGCAGCGAGAGAAATCAATTCTTTTATGGGCCAACAATCGTCAAGGAAAGGACTACACGATGGTGGTTTCAGAAGTTCCGGAAAGCTGACAACCGGCTCACACGAAAGCGAGGAAGCGGTCGTCCCAGAAAAGTGAATCGACCGACGTTGAGGCGCCAACTTCAGCAAAATCCCGAAGGAACGACTCGGATTTTGGCACAAGACTATTGCGGAAGAATGACAGTATGGCGTTGGCTCAAAAAAACCGGAAGAAAGTGGTTGAAACAGCGGCAAATCCCTTATCAACTGAACAATTCGATTAAGGACCAAAGAGCGCGGTCATGCCGTCAACTACTGAACGAATATCGATGCGGTCGGCTTCCTCTTTCCAATATAGTGACTCATGATCAAACGTGGATATTCTATGATAGTCGAGTGTTGAAACGACAATGGTTGGGAAAAGGTCGTTTGGGAAAAGTGGTGCCAAGACGAAATATTCATGGAAATAAGCGACTTCTGTGTGTCTATTGGTGTTCCTCTGGCATACTTTTTTGGGAGCTACTCCATAAGGGTCAAACTTTTAAAAGTAATGTTTATAGACGCCACATGCAACAAGTTGAGCAGAAAATTCTCCGGTTGCTCTATCAGAATGAATGGAATGGCCCCGTTTTTGTGCTTGAAGACAACGCTTCTTCTCACAAATCGAGCAAATCGAAGAATTTTATGGAAAAACAATTTGCACTGGAATGTACTTTCACACCCCCTTATAGCCCGGATATTGCTCCTTCTGATTACTACTTATTTTTGTCGCTAAAGCATTTCCTTCGAGGCAAGCAATTCAACAACCAAGGTGACCTCGAGAACGAATTGGAGGACTACTTTCATTCACGCCAGCCCGATTTTTACAAGCGAGGACTTGAAAAGTTACCAAAACGTTGGTTAAATGTCTACAATAATCATGGAAAATATATCGTATGATCTACGTTGTTACTTTTTATTTTTCGTTGAAAAAAGAAATTTCTGAAAAACCGCAATTTTTTATGGGACAACCTAATAGTACAAGAATTTATTTTTCGCAGAGCCAAGGATCAGTTGAAAAATGCAATCAAGACATCGAAGTAAGTTGATTTTATTATTCTTTTTTGAAAAACGTGTTAATTTTTATGGTTTGGCGTATCCTCTGTACACAGCTGCGAGAAGAAAAATCGACAAAATGGGCTCGACTTCTCCCAATTGTTCAATCAATGAAAAACCGACGTTATCATCGAGATATTGGACGTTCCCCTTTCGAAGCAATGGTATAATTTTTGGAATTAAACTTAAATATGCTGAGTTTGTAGTTTGGAAGAAAGTTAACGCTCGGTTTTACCGTTGAGCTGTCCAATGATGAAAGAAATTTACCAGAAAATACGGAGGTTAATGTTTCTAGTTTTTGTTTAACTTTTTTGTTTTAGGAAATCGAGCCCGAGCCCGAAAAATTTGAAGATTGGACCGAATCAATCAAGGCTGCTTTAACGGATAATCCGACTTATTGGCCCGATTCCAAAGAGTATGATGAAATTGTCAAGGAATGCACAGATACAGGTCAGTAAAGCTTTGATTATGATTTAATTGAACTTTTTATTTTAGGATCGTATCATGTGAATAAGGAAAATGTATCACATCGAGCTGAAGCCGCAGAAGTACATATTTCAGGTTGATTTTGCCTTCTAATTATTTTCTCTAGTTGGCCAAACGCTTTGTTTTAGAATTGAACCAAGCCTTGCAACATCAAGTTGAAAGCATTGAAAAGGATAGCACAATTGCAGGTTAATTTTTTCGCTTAAACTTTTGTTTAATTGATCTACATTTTTTTAGAATTGAATCGTATTGATGAGAAAATTTGTCAACATCGAGCTGGCGCCGTCAGATTTCAACAGAAGCAAGCCGAGAAGATGCTCGAATCTTCTAAAAACAGGTATAATGCATGCTTTTCAATTAATTCAATTGATACTATGCTTTTTTCTTAGATATGGTTCTGTTGATGTTGGAAAAACTGTTCGAGTTCCAATCGATACGGTGGATAGACCGAAGATTGGGCATCCTTCTCTTTTCGGAGTTTTGTTGGAAACAAACGACGGATTTTACAAAATTGTCACTTCGAATGGAATTCTCCCTCAAAAGTTTGTTTGTTGTTGTTGATTATTAAATAATTTTATAGGTTGACTCGCAACCAGTTTGTGCCAGCAAGCAACAATTTCATCGATGCTGAAGATGTGCCCGAAAAGGAGACATCATTTCCCTCAGCAGTCGGCGCCGAATCTCTCACCGGATCTCAAGGTATTTTTTGTAGCGTTTGTTTAATTGCTTTTTTTTTAGGGCACAAGCACTGTAAGTGGATAAATGGATGCGTAAATGGTCGATGTGTATGCGTCAAGTCGAACGTTTTGTGCAACAATCGATGTCACAACAGTTAATTTTAATTATTTTTTAGTTAAACTTGATTTTGTTCTAGCATTTTGTTGTGTTGCACCTTAGGGAAGTTGTTAATTAATTTTTTGTTGTTAATGCTTATTATATGTTTGCAATAAATTGTTGAAAAGTGAATAAAACTTGCAATTCATAAAGCAAAATTTCCTTTCATTTAGATGACATAATCTTTCGAATTTGGCAACAGAAGTTACCTTCCGAGGTGCTAAAATATTTGATCCGATTAACCTAACTTTTTTATTTGCATGTGAGATAAGTCTGCATTGCATTTCAAATGTTTCGTTAAAAAACTTTCAATCACCATCGACTAGCCGATGGTGATTCAATCACTAGCAGCTGAAAGTCACGGGCGGCGGCGACATATGTAAAATTAGAATTTAAGATTTGTTTTGCATTTTTAGTTATTTAAAGTCAAAAATCGAGGGTGCTCCTATCATTTTGCAACGCACTGTTTATTTGCAGGAATGTGTGGGGCGACCCTGATCAAAGATCCAGTTTTAGTTGTGTCTTAATCCATGAGATTACCAGTTAGTTTAACCAAATCTGCTCCAGTTTGAACTTGACCATCCCACTATTACATCGTACATTTCAAGAAGATTGGAGCTGTGAAATACAGGGTGGTCCTTTCAAGCAAAGCTCTCTGTTCTCCAGGCTGGTCGCGCGATCAAGCTGACAGATCCAGTGATTAAAAAAGCTGGCACACAAATCAAGCTTATCCAGTTTTATAATCAAAAAGAGGGGATATTTTTCTTTAAAACTAGTCGCTCTACAACTAAATTGGGCTAGAAATAACAAATCTACAATCATTTTACAAATTTCAAATTTAAGAAATTTTGAAATTAGAATTGGGAGCTTCTAAAAAAGATTCTTTATTGAAATCGTTAAGAAAGTCTAAATTTTCTCAAAACTTGATACCATATGATAAAAATAATCAATTTTTCTAAAAATTAAGTTCATTACCTTGAATCTTTTTATGGCGCTTCTTTTAAAACTAACAGAACTTTCCGGCGACAACCGGAACCGGGAATAAATATAACAGAACTTAGAGCTAATGGAAAATTCGAAAGCATTTAGTTTTGTCGTTAAAAAGCAGGCAAAAGAAGTAGCAGGGTAGGTTACAAATTTTTGAATTTTGATGAAAATTTAAAACAAGCGTAGCAGCCTCGTTCGGTTGCTTCTTAGAACTAAAAAATATTTAGCTTTCCAATGCTCATTAGTTTATTTCACTGGTTTAAAAGATAATTCCAAAGGCTGCACTGCCATTTGCAGTTGCAGTTCGAGGTGATCCAACGCATCTGCTTACTCATTGCCATTTATGTGGGCAAGTGGAGGAGCACCTATGGCAGTACGGTCCCACAAAATGTGCTCATTTTTCTCAGAAACTGGCAACAAACGTGCGTCATTCATAATTCCCCTTTTTCTGTACATTTCAAAAACTTTGTTGAAGTTTGGAATCCGGATTTGCTTATCATCTAGTCGACTTTCACCTACGGCTTGATGCCCTCACTCAAATCCGCTTTTTTTCGTTCTGTTATTTGAAAAAAAAACGCGAAAAGTTCTATGAGTCTTTCAGATAAAAAACGAACGAGGGCTTGTTTGAAACAAAAATTCTTGAATGCGAGTCTCTGCTAATTGGTTAATCTTTACACAATTTGTTGCACTTTCCTGGACAGCATTGGATATTGAGTCGAAACGAAGGGTTTTCGATTTGACCAAAGAAAATCCATCTTTCGCAATTCACGGTCTTCATCTCTTCAGGCTATTCACTTTATCTGGTCTGCAAGTGATCAGAGTGAATGGCTGTGATGGCTGTGATTTTATCATCGATTTCACGCATCGCACGTGCAACGAAACGCCCGTTGGAGTAGCTGGAGTTGATTCGGTGAGCTGACTAACAAGAGAATGGTCCGAACTGGCCAAACGGTTTCGCGGCGCCGCTGAGATGCAAACGCCTATCGAACATGGGGACACGGTGCTCTATTTATTTTTTGCCCATTATCAATGGTTCACAAGAAAAATGATTACAAAATTTGGGCGTCTACTCGGGAGATCACATCTTGGGGATATATAGGCTCTTTCCCTTCCCTTCAAACACGACCGGATGTTGTAGGAGTAAGTGTTCGCGCTCTTAAGGTGCCTTTTGCTTTTTTGACCCTGGTTCGGATCCAGTCGCGGAAACTATATTATTGAACATTCTAAAAGAAATAAAAAGTGTTTTTAAAGGTTTAGCAAAGAAAAACAAAAAAAAATTTTCGCAACCGGATCCGAACCAGAGCCCTTATGCTACGCCCGTATGCTACGGTTCCGGCGGCGTCTCTGATATTTACGGCGGCATCTTCGATCTTTCCGGTAAAACGTTCCGCGGGGATTTTCCGAGAAACTTTCCGGGAACGGAACGTTCCTCAGGAAAAAACCATGAACGTTTTACCGGAAAGATAAAAGGTTCCGCTGGTCAGGTCAGAGACGCCGCCGGAACTTTCTCGGAGCGTACCATACGGGCTCAAGGTCGAAAAGGCAAAAGTGAGATGAAGAGCGGGCACACTTACCTCTACACCTTTCGATCACCGTTGCGGGAAGGGGAAAGATCCTATATATCCCCAAGATGGGATTTCCCGAGTAGGCGCCCAAATTTTGCAAGCATTTTTCTTGTGAACCATTGATAATGGGCAAAAAATAAATAGAGCACCGTGTCCCCATGCTCGATAGGCGTGTGCATCTCAGCGGCGCTGCGAAACCGTTTGGCCAGTTTGGACCATTCCCTTGTAAGGAGATCGGGCTATTTTTAAGTTTTGCCGCACCTTGTCGCCAATCTACACCAGCAATTTCCAAGTTTCAAAAGAGAATCGTCTTTGTTTTTAAGCCTCTCCTGCGACCGCTGGAGAACCATGTGCTCTGTTTTGATCGTTATCCGTTTTCAATCAACGGGAAACCACCGATGAATCCTTCATGTGAATTTGTGTGAGTTTTGCGATGTGGTGCCAAATTGGTCCTCAGAAAGTTAAGCTGATGCCAATCCGATCCCTGACAGTTTAAAGCTTGATTGGTTTAAACAATTTGACCCAGTCTGATTAGTGAAAAGTTACCCAAGAGAAGTGTATCACCTCAAATGGGAGCTCTGGTCTTTTCAGGCCGCTTGCCCCAATCGATCAAGGGCAAGCCTTGTACTCGTGCACTTATCGAATAAAAAATGAATCAACATTGATCGTACAATCAATTGATAACTCAGAGGACGCACAGTATCGCATCTATGGGATCTCTTTTCGCATCGCTAAATGGGTTAATGGTAAATGAGAAGTGGTCGATTGTCGAGCCAGCATTTTTGTTTGGGCAAAAGTCGTTATTCAAAGCATTTTGCTGATTTGTTTTTTTGGCAATGAGTTATCAAATCCAGATCTGATTGTGTTATTCCTAAAATTTCTTTGTCAAATTCGCCAGAATCGGCGAAAGTGCTGGTGGTGCCGCTTGAAAGCTACTTCCATCAAGAGTCGGAGATGGTGATGATTAAGCAACAACAGATAGTCACGTTTCTCAAGAACCCCTACGTGGCCAGGTTATTTTTGGGGATTTCAAATTTCAATTTGTCTCAGTGACTCAGACACAAAGGGTGGATCGCTTTTATTTCAAGCAATCGGCAACGAGATGACCGATGACAGCTTTTTGCGGGTAAATTTCAATTTTTTTAGTAAAAAAGAATAGTAAAAGACAAACAAAGGCCTAGATTAGTGTAAAAATTGGCTTTAGCCTGATTTGAGTTGCCCTGAGGTGTTCGACATATCGGCCTATCACGGTTCCGACCCAGGCTTAATGGTAAACCGATCGTTCAACATTGGAGATATTGGAATCGGGGGGTTGGTAAAAAAATGAAAGAATTAGCTGAGCATTTTGTGGTTTAGAAGTATAACAGATCAGACAAAAGTTCTTGGAAATATATTTTCGAATGTTTGCTATCATAAAACACACTTTCAAGTCTAACTATCATGTTTTTCGGAATCAACGTAAAAAGTTATTCAAAAAATGTTTTAACAAAGTATAGAAGAACCTTATTTTCTAATTTAACGTTCATTGAATTTTTCAACATGATGTCGTTGCTTGAATCAGGAATTTGTTTGAATTAGCTGTTTGAATTAGCATTTAAAACCGATTTCATTGTCAATTTACGAAGTAAAAAGGTAAAGTCAAAGTTAAATTTTTGAAATTTACGAAAAATCAGGCCAAGTGGCTTGGCTTGACCCGGAAAATCAGGAATAGCTGACTAGGGAAAGGTACCAGGTCAAGGTGGCCTTTTAGTACGAGGGCCACGGGACTTGATAGAATCGGCTATGCTGATTCTGAATATATTAGGTTGGTAAAAAAGAAATGAGCGTCGTGTTTGTTGATTTTTATTTTATTCACAGTAAAAGATTTTTTAAATAGTTTATTCTATTGGAAAGAGCGTGTTCTTGCGCATCGTTTGATATATAATTTGTCTATTTTTACTTTGTTTTTTTACAAGAAAGAGTGTTTAGAAAATGTCGGACCAAAAATTTCGCTTGCGGGCCTGCTTGTGGTATGAATTTAAGCAAGGCAAATCGGCTGCTGAAGCTCATCGCGCTCTATCTCAAGTGTTTGACGAAGATGCTCTATCCGAAAGTCAGTGTAAACGATGGTTCCAGCGCTTCCGAGACGGCGACGAAAGCTTGGAAGACCAAAAACACGAAAATCGACCTCAAATGATCGACAACGACGCATGGAAGGAAGCCATTGAGTCGGATCCACGCCAAACTACTCGCGACCTGGCAGAACAGCTCGGCTGCACTCATGTCACCATTGAGAACCATCTGCATGGCATTGGCAAGACAAATTGATGCGGAAAATGGGTACCGCATCAGCTATCCGACCCAAACAAGGCGACACGCATCGCAATCGCCGGAATTCTCACTCACCGCGCCAAGAACAGTGGGTTTTTCGCCTCCATTGTTACGTCGGATGAGGAGTGGATCCAATACGACAACACAGCAAGAACGCGGCAGTGGTTAGACCCCGGTGAAGCTCCAAAACCGACTCCAAAACCGGACATCCACGGAAAAAAGGCGATGCTTTGTGTTTGGTGGAACAGTAAAGGCCTGGTGTACTTTGAGGTTCTGGATTCGGGTCAAACAGTTACGGCGAACCTCTACCAAGACCAATTGGACCGCGTGGACCAGGCGCTGCAACGTCAAGGTGTGGATACGATATCGACAAAATTCCTCCACGACAACGCTCAGCCGCATGTCGCAAAAATCACCCAGCAAAAAATTGAAGAAATGAGCTGGGAAGTCCTGGCTCATCCGCGATACAGCCCAGACTTGGCGCCTTCCGACTACCATCTGTTCCGATCAATGCACCACTCCTTAGCCGAGAAAAAGTTCAAGAACCGCGACGAGGTCCAAATTTGGGTGTCCAACTTCTTCGAGTCGCAGCCGGTCGAGTTCTTCAAGAAGGGCATCCATTCTCTGCGTGAACGTTGGCGACAAGTCATTGATGCAGATGGCGAATACCTTTCGGATTAATGTATTGTTTTCGATCGAGAAATAAAGAAAAACGCGATTTTTGCTTCCCGCCCCACCCTAAAACGTGGATATTTGGTCAAGAAATATATAAAGATTCAGTCCAGTTGCATTTTAGCACTTACTTCCTTTTCTTTTACATGTATTTTCTCAAATTTAACCGCATTCATAAATATTTGTTTGTTTTTTTAATAGAAAACATTAAATTCTGAAAGAGTAATCTTAAAAAGTTGAAAATCAGACTTAAGAAGACTTGAAAAACAAGTGCCCAATTGAACACTGACTTTCCTTGGGCTTCCATTTAAAGGAAGAATGTTTAGAAGTGATTTAGGAACATAAACGCTTTGTTCTTAAATGTTATTTGTTGCTGCTGGAACATTACTCACGACCTCACGGACTGCTTATGCAAAAATTGTAAAATTCAATACGCGGAATGGAGTTAAATTGAATTTCACAAAATAGTGGAATTCAATTCAAATTTTCTAATGATTCTCTCAAAAAAAGCAAAAGACATATACGAGCGAACTCGAACCCGGGCAATAAAAACTTCGAAGCGTTCTGGAGGCAAGCACACTATCCGCTGCGCCACCAGCCCTCTTATTAAGGAAGAAAAAAAGCTTATAAGGACTGCGAAAATCGGCCTAAACTTTAATGTCAGATATCTACAGAGCTCTTTGGAAAAAGTAAAAGCATATTCAGAATCAGCATACCCGATTCTATTGGGTTGGTGCATTGAAAACTGCAGGCCATTTAGCGGGACTCGCAGATGAAAAAACAACACCATAGAACCAACTGAAAGGGCGGTTTGTTTACTTCAACATTCCCTCTAATTATTGCGAAAAAATCATGCTTCCAGCTTTTTATTTTTTGGTATTTTTCTTCACTTCTTCTATTGCACTCGACAATCTGCCACCGGGACATATTCGTCATGTCATGCTTCATGAGTTCCTAAAAGAGCCCAGTGCAGGCTTGGTAGCTGCTAATATTAAAAAGATATATGGGGAGAACTCACCTTCCGAAAGAACGTTTCGAGTATGGTTCGGCAAGTTTGGATCTGGGGACAAATCAACAAAATCTTTTCTTCCTCGAATTTTGACGAGATGAGAAATGGGTTTTATCTGTGAATTTTCGGAGGAAGCGGGAATGGGTGGAGCCAAAACAGGAAACTCGAAAGTGACCCCAAGCCCGATTTGCACCAGAAGAAGTTTATGCTCTGCGTTTTTGGGATATGGAGGGGATGATGTACTGGGAGCTGCTGGATAGCAAAAAGACCCTTAATGCAATCAAATACAGTGAACAGTTGGGGAAGGTGAATGAATCCCTGAAGAAGAATAGGCCCTCCAAGTCAACGATCGTTCTCTTCCACGACAACGCGCGCCCTCATGTTGCAAAACTGACTCGCTCTAAAGTAAACAGCCTTGGTTGGGAACTTTTGGCGCATCCCGCATACAGTCCGGACCTCGCCCCTTCTGATTACTATTTATTTTGGACCATGAGTAATGAGCTTGCGGGAGAACACTTCGATTCGGAAGAAGGAGTCAAAAATTGGCTCCAAGAGTTTTTCGATTCAAAACCAAAATCCCACTACGAAAGAGGAATCCACAAATTGCCTGTAAAATGGGCAGAAGTCGTCAATAATAATGGAAATTATTTGGAATGAATTGATGGCTTTATGTTGAATAAATTTTAGTTCAAAGTCCGAAGTTTTCAATGCACCAACCCAATATAAGCCCCCTTGGGTCTCTTATTAAAAGGCCACCTTGTCCTGGCGTCTTTCCCTAAACAGCTCATTGTCCCTAACGTTTTCTTTCGAGTTCGACCAGTTTAGTCTCTACTTTTTCTCAAGCGCATCGGTGACGACGATTATCGGAAAAGCCAACTGCGACTTTGCAATCAAATACCTCCACAAAATGGAGTGTTCGTTTATGCAATTTTTTCTATCACTAGTCTAGCTTATTTTTAAGTCAACTCCAACGAAAACATAATGAATTATTTGGATTACCCAACATTGATCACCTCTGCCTATTATCCGTGGCCATTAGATGATCCAACAGTAATCGAGGGATGTCAAATTTTCACTCCAAAGTTCTCCGACCAAGTGGTAAAGGATCTTAAAATTGAGAAAAACCTTTAACCTTAAATACCTTTAACTTTTTGTCAAACCCAAGCCATGATTTTAACTGATGCTATTATTACCAGACAAAGTCGGAGCGCCGGGTTTTTGTCGATGTGCTTCTCCTGGAAAACGGTGTACTCACGTTGAGTACAGGTCGTGACACAACTCTTCTTCAAACCTGCGGTGTTTTCATTTCCTTTAAGGAATACCTAAGGTAGAGAAACGGGTTCTTTTTCACTTTTTTTAAAGTTAACTTTTCAACATTTTCAATGAGCTCCGAACGACATGTTTTTTTTATTTTTAGCTTCACGGATCTCCCAAACGGTACTATCGAATTCGATGCTGAATGTTTGGAGGTTTGCCAAAGTTTGCACTTCAATAAGTTTCATGATGAAATAATTACATCAAAAGGGTGATTTAGAAAATTTCAGTTAAGCTTTTGCCCAAATCAAGACCAGAAACTATTTGGTTTTATGGCGATTCTCGGAAAAGCGGCACAGAATCCACAAAAAATCAAATGCTCTCAAATATTTACGTTGACCGACGAAGAACCGCAGGCCGTTTTTCATCTAGCATCAGTTCGCACACTAGAAAGTAAACTGAAATTCGACATAAAATAAATTAAATGACTTCATTAGACATTAAAGGGGATGCAACAATCGCGACCGATTCTAAGTGAAATTTTTTTCCAGATAATGCTTTAAACGAGTAAGAAACAAAGAAACAACTAGCTAACACCAAAACAAATTGGCTGGTATTTGATTTTCTTGTTGACGCTTCGAATTCCTATTGTTGTTCATAGCAAACGCCTGAACTAAAAATAAAATCAATATACAAAAATAAAAATGAAGAGAACATAAAAAGGAAGAGAACATGAAAACAAAATAACATTTAAAAGGATAACGACAATCTATTCAATATCACTTTCCGCATCATAAAATCCATGAGATTGGGAACTTCAAAGTTGGTACACTTTTTCCATAAAACATATTTAATACACCAATTGAATCAGACTTCTCTAAGTAAAAGTTATAGACTATCTAATTTAAGACATGCTTAAGCAAATTTGGGTAACTTTTGAAACGAATTTGAGTGGAAATTCAGGTTTTTTGAAAATTCTACAGGGTGCGCCATAATTGTCACAAAAAGATAAAGATAAAGTTTGATTTTAAGGCCGACAAGAGCAAAAACGACAAATTTTTAACTAAATAACGTTTATTGTACATTAACAATTATAAATGTATTATCAAATTTGAATCGGTTACCATTAGCATTTGAGCAGGCCCGCAGGCGTTTCAAAAAGGCGTCAACGGTGAAAACCAAATAGGCTGGATCGAGCTCTTCCCACGCGTTCAACAGTGATTTCTTCAAGCTTTGGCTGTTTTTGTGGAGCTTTGAACAAGAACTTTGTTTGGCTTTTAGAAAGTTTGGCTTTGGCTTCTAGAACCGACGACACTTAAAAAAAATCCATTGGGTTGAGGTCTGGAGAGCTAGGTGAGGGTGACTCAGCAAAAGTGAGGGTGACTATTTGCTGAGGGTGACTCAGCAAAAGAAATGAAATCCGGGAAGTTGTTTTGGTAGAACTCTTGAACTTCCTTGAATTTGTGGGCCGGTGCTGATAAGTCTGATCTTGTTGATAAGTCCAAATGCGATTTCCAAAATGTTTCCAGAGCAAGAGTTCGTCCTTGAGAAGGGCCAAGTAGTTATCGGCATCTTTGATAGAGATCGCCATCTTCTTTGCCATTTGCCTTGCCAACTGGTTTGGCTTCTTTCGAACTCGATCCCTCACTCGCTTGATGTTTGTCGAGTGTTCATCATTTTTGCCTCCTCAACTTCTTGCCCCCTAGAAACCTATAAAATCGAAGCTTTTCTAAATCTATCAAAAGCCTGTTTTAGAGAATAAATGGGCCTTTTTAATGGTCAAAACCGTGAATTAATTGGCGCACTAGTTATTTCTATAAAGTGCTACGAATAAGTGTACCAACTTTCAAATTGCCAATCTAATAAACTTTCTGCCAATGATTATATCTATTTCTTCATCATCTGAAGCATCAACATCTCTTTGTGGAAAGCCAGAACTTCTTGCCTGTTTGTGCCAATGTCTTCAGCACCAGATCTCTTTTCCATTCCTTGCTCGCCGGTCCCATTTTGGCTTTGTTTGTAAAGCCCCCTTTGGATTTTGAAAAACATCTGTGTCGTAGCCGATTATGAATGAAAGGTTAGGTTAAAAATTGCCGGTGCTACAATTTTCATTCAAAATCGGTGGGACCCCGTATTATGAATGGGGCTTCAAAGTTTTCTCTTGAAAAAACAGTTTTTTTCCTCTAATTTTTTTTTCTTTTTATTTAATCTTCCTAATTTAAAAAATTTAACATAGTTATCAATGATTCTGCGTTGAATGATACTAAATACTTGATGGCTGGACGCTCGTAGACCCACTCATTCATAATCGGCTACGACATATATACCGTTTCAACGGTATATAGATGTTTTCATCCCTCATCTCAACTCGTCTATTATCATTGAATGCAATAGTTGCCAAAATCGTTCGATAAGTAAAACCCGGCTTTGGGAAAAATTTTCTCTTTGGACGATAGCGAATGCAAACTGAATAAAAACTTTCTAATGATGAAGAGTGCTCTTCCGCCACGTTTGAATTGGTTAAGACCTGTTATAGATCTTCAGTCGATTTGTTTTTGGTGCTAGCAATATGTTTCTTAATCATTTAAAACACTATGATTATCTGGAAAAAACTTTTCACTTAGAATCGGCCGCGATTGTCACATCCGTTTTAACTTTCAGTGACAAATTCTCCGATTTGTGTTCAAAGTGATTGTCTTTCCTCCGATTGCCGAATCGTTGCTGACTTGGCGCTTCTGTGTCCGGCGGATATTCTGGAAAGCCACTACGAAACAAACTCAAAAAAAGGTCTTTCCAGGAGGAATGCCTAGCCGAAGCAACAATACCGATCAGTGGCCTCTATCCGCGAATCGACGAATGGACATTGACGTTTGTGCCAACACGAGAATAATGCTGACGTTCTTTTAGTCCCTCAAACGACAAACATTATATTCTTTGCAACGGTCGAGTGCTTGTTGATGAGCTCATCTATCTCAGCATCCCAATCGACAACGTATATTACGCTTTTGCTGCTTATTCATTTCATCGTTTTTCAACTAAGGATCTCTACGGTTAGTCAATCAGCCAAGGGGTACATGCAAAATTACAATGACACCTCCAGGCCTTTTTTGCCACTACATTTTTATCTTAAATTATTGTATTAAAATAGATTTTAGCCGCTTTGGTGTCATTTTAATGTAAAGTGGTCTTTAAATCCTTGTTCTTTAATCCCCGTAGTCCTGGATCACCTTGTAAAAACCAAAATTCGTATAATTTAGGCGAAAGGTACCGTTTGATAGAGGTTTTCGTTATATAGAGTATAAACAAAGGTTTTTCTTGTCATTTTGTGTGATAGCCAAGCAGATCAAAAAAATTGTCGTTATGTAGAGGGTGACGTTATAGAGATAGAAGATAGAGGTTTGACTGTGTATTAAACATCATTGAACTCGATCGAGGGGTGGCGCCCATCAGACGAAATACGGTATTCATTTGCTAGGATTCAGCTTCATACCTGAATATCTAATTTTTGGCCGTACCTCTTCCTGACTATATTTTAATCTTTTTAGAAAATTCCCTTCTACTGCCTGTCAATTTTAATCCACTACAACCTGTCACTTCGATTCTCTTTCGATTTGAAGCAACAGACAGTCCGAAATGGCTGACATTGGTCAACACAGTCGATCAGTCATTTCTTTCGTTGAAGCAATTTCGATGGGTTTTCTTTTTTACGGAAAAATCACATTAATCTATGATTTTAGGATCGCGCCAATAAATCTTGTGAATATCAAGTGATTCTCGGCCCACCGGATGGCTATCAAAAGCACTCTGAGCGCAATTTCACAGTCTTTCGGTGAGTGTTGTCGGCATTTATGGTTGAATATGTATTAAAATCTAACATATAAGTCGTTAATAAATAAATTCCAGCAAACTAATCCACTATTTTAGTGACACTGTGCCTTTTGTCGAGCAATGGCTCTTCTCTGATGTCTACAGCATGCACATGCCAGCCGGTTGTGCGCCGAGTTTAGCGATTGAAGTTTTTGCACAAAGTGCGCGGTGATTTAGATTCGATTTTAGATCGATAGATGTTCTTTAATATACCTAGCTGCTGTTTAAAAAATGGCATGTCAATTTTTCGACTGAATATCTTTAAAATTGACCAGTATTTAGAGAATTTGATGCATCGACATTTGACCTTTTAAGATCACCAAAATCATAGACAAAAGTATACATGCGAAACAAGGTACTTTTTTGTAGACGATGTTGGCGAGAGAAACTCCATTGTGCCGCTTCAACAACCAAACATAACACAAGAGATCTGTGAAGGAAGTGCTACTTTTATGTCATCTGGCTATGGGAATCCCCATCGTCTCCCCCTCATATTCGACTCCACTTTTGCTTTTCAAATCACTTGTGGTATGTTTTCTCTGACATACTTTAACTTGTGGATTCGTTTTTAAGAAATTCCAGTCAAACTTTTTCCGAGAACTTCCTTTCCAACCTAATATTACTGAAGCACAAAATTAAAATTAATACTGCGAACCAAACGTACAAAGAGTACTCGTCTATTATTAGGTTGTTCGGATATAAACGAGCGTTTTAGTAGTCGACAAAATTTACCTTAAAAACAGAAAAAACACAGTTTAATCCAAAATATATTCACCATTATTATTGATTGCTTCTTGCTATCGTTTGCGCAAAGAATTGATGCCGCTCTTGAAAGACTCAGCCGGCTGTCACTCGAAAAACTTGGCGACCCAATTTTGGACATCTTCACGGTTTTTGAATTTCTCATTGGCCAAAAAGTCTTGAATCGACCGGAATCAATGGTAATCTGAAGGAGCCAAATCGGGAGCATACGGCGGATATGGTAAAACCTCCCATCCTCCATAGATTCTCCAGTTTTTGCTGAGTCATCTTTGCAAGGTGAGGTCTAGCGTTGTCATGGATGAACTTTATCTTTGATGTGTCTACTCCTTGACAAATGAGAACTTCATTGACCCGATCAAGTTGCTGTTTGTAGAGGTCGGATGTGACTGTTTGACCGGGTTGTAGAAGCTCGAAATACACAAGGGCCTTGTTATTCCACCATACTGAGAGCATGACCTTTTTCCCATGAATGTCCGGTTTCACGGTCGGATTTGACCGCTCTCCTAGTCCTAGTCATTTCCGTTTACGAATAGTATTATCGAAATGGATCCACTTCTCATCTTCAGTAACGAGAGAATCAAAAAAGCCATGATATTTAGCGTGGCGGATAAGGATTCCGGCAATAGCGACCCGTGAAGCCTTGTTTGCACTGCTTAACTCGTGAGGAAGCCATTTCCCGCATCTGATCGTCTTTCCAATGTGGAGATGCTCATCAATAGTAGAATAGGAACCTAGAAACTGTTGAGCAAGTTCACGCGTCGTTTGACATGAATCCGATTCGATCGCAGCCCTCAAAATATCGTTGTCTACCGCTTGAGGTAGACAACAATATTCTTGACGAGAGTGTTCATCATCCTCGAGACTTTCATCACCATTCCGAAAGCGTTAAAACCAGGTTCGGCATCGGCTTTCGGAAAATACATCATTCCCAAATGCTTTGACCAAATCTCGATGGAATTCCGCGGCTGTTTTGCCCAGTTTGAAATCGTAAAGTAGGCAGACGCGAACTTGATGTTCGAAGTCGGTCATCCAAAGCAAGAAAAAAAGATCTTAAAAATAACAAATTATCCGTTTAAAAAGTTTCCAAATATGCGCATAGTTTTTCCAAATATTGGGTTGGGGAGAATGAGTCGGCGCCAAACTTTAAAGGGACTTTTTGCACACATAAAGCCTTCTTTAAACATACGTTTGGTTTCATCAAAAGGATCCACTATTTCTCTACAAAATCACTTTTGAGAGAATCCACAAAGCTTTTTTTCGTGGAGTTTATGAACTTCCAAACGCAGCTGGTTAAAATGGCAAAGAGTCCGACTCATCATTTGAACAGTTTCTTTCACATAAACCTTCTTTGGTGTTTATATAAAAAGATAGAGCATATTCAATTACTTAAGTTGCCAAATTTGCAGGAAGATCCCACCAATGGTTTTTTCTAGATGACAGTTTGTAGTTTTTGTGAAAAAATGGCTTTTTCTTGAGCGGAGGCGCTGTTTGAATTTTCTTTTAAATGTCATTTTGTAGAGAATTAGTTAACCATTCTACTGATATCAAACGCATATTATTTGACGAAGTCGAATAGAAGTTTCAGACATTTTTTTGATTTTCGGCGCCGACTCATTCTCCCCAACCCAATAGTTTTAATTTTGTCCTTCAGTAATATTAGGTTGGAAAGAGAAAGTTCTCGGAAAAAGTCTGACTGGAATTTCTTAAAAACGAATTCACCAATTCAAGAACATTTTGTTCTATTATTTACAAGGTGACTTCAGGAAATTACTCGTAAAAAATGAGTGCAGTTATCCCATAAAATTTTAGAGATTTTTGAAATGTTTATTTTCCAGCTTAAATTCAGCTCACTTTTTGCACCAGAAAAACGATTCCTTATGAGGTAAAGCTAGCATAAATGAGCAATACGCTCTATAATCTCTATTTTTGGCCAAAAAATTTTACAGAGAAGCTATATTTCAAAAAAATAAGTTTTTCGTGTCATCTTCTTGGCACTGAGTGTTTGCTAAAATCGGTCATTCTAAAAAGTTAAATCATTAGATAAAATTTGCCATAATCACAAATTTTCCCTATTTTAAGTACTTGATTTTAAGTTTTGAATGGGACCCATTGACTATTCATTAACCCATTAAAAACTTCTCTAAAGGCTGGTCACTCAAAAAGTGACCAAGTCACTTCAGCTGAAGCTGAAGAAATCTCTTATTTTTTACCTAAAGCCAACTCTGATTTTTTTGTCAAAAACTTGTTGAAATATAGTCAAGTTTATGAAAAGTTCTGGAAAAAATTCATGGCTTGGTTTTTGAGAAATCACCGTGCAAACTTTTTTCTACTAACTTTCATGCCAACCTAATACAGAAGAGTTTTCTTGTGCAGATGCTAACTTCTGCTAGCTGCTAAGCTAACTGAAATTTTCGTTCTGTTCTTTGTTTTGTTCTTAGCTAGAGTTGAACATAATACACGAAGATATAACATTGCATTGCTAGTTTTTTTGTTTAAAAGGTAAAACGGAAAGCTGTTCTGGGTGACGAGATATAGGCGGAAAAAGTCAGTGAAGGAGCTACAGGGGGTTCTTCTATTACAGGTATTATAGTACTTAAGTTGCGGATTTTTGCGGATTACTTTTGATTGGAAACATTCAATGATTTTACTTTCCAGACTCTTTTCCAATTGATGTCAATGTTTCGGTGATTTCTTACGTCAAACATTCAACACTTTCGTTTTTGAATTCGTCGCACGAGTGGACACGAGAGTGAGTTTTCACTCTGAAAGCAACTGGCTTTTCTTTTTTCAGACTCGATAATCAATTTCTTGAATTTTCTGAACACAATTTACACGGAATATCGGTAAAGTCTAATAGTCAATGAGTCTAATAGTCAGCTTTTCAGGGTTATTGTCCAAAAAGCCGAACGAATTCCGAATACGATGGATGCTTTTTAAAAGTAAATATTAAGAAAGCAAAATTCTGAACTTATAATTGGTCTTATGTTTACCTTGTTAAACACTAAATTTGTTCGCAAAAGTAAAAATAAAATTCATTTTGTGGGTTGTGTGATATTAAGTTCTAGACTTGTCAAAAGTTCAATCTTATGACAAAAGTTCATTTTTCCATTCATTGCATGTACAGGGTAAGCAAGAATTACCTCCATCGGCGTTCAGACAGGCCTGCAAACGTTTGGGAAACGCGTTGACCGTGGAATCATCGAGCAAATAGTCATTTTCGAGGGTATCCCATCCTTTGATGAGCGCCTTCTTCGCCTTTGATGAGCGCCTTCTTTGATGAGAGCCTTCTTTGATGAGCGATATTTTTATGTGGTTTTGCACATGCACACTTCAAGAACACTCCAGACTGTGTAATCCAATGGGTTAAGATCGGATGAGCTGGGTGGCCACTCAGAAAACGAGTTAAGCCTCCAAAAGTTAAGCTTCTCCCGCGTGGTTTTGGATAGCCAATTGGCCTGAAAAGCTAAAAAAGCCAAAACTTTTGGTAGTCCCCCATGAGAACGTCGAATAATTGGCGATTTGGCTTTTTTTAGCTTGACTTGGCCTAGAGGTCTAAGTAAGAATAACCATGCTGCTGAAAAATGGGACTGCTAACTCTTTCCACCTACGTTAAAGGGGAGGGGGTAACAATCGAAGCCGATTCTAAGTGAAAAATTTTTCGCCGATAACTATCATTTTGTTTTTATTTGATACTTTGTATATATATGAAAAATGGCAGAAATAAATCGGCTGATTGATTGGTGATGTCAAATCAATTTCCATGAATTCAAACTTCATTTTCATTTTCAAGAATTCAAAGTCAAACTCGACTCGCCGGGGTGCATGCACTACTATTAGAGGAAATACGGTATTCAGCTGATTTCGACCTTTAAATCCGATGGATTACTCAGCCTGGAGTGTTCCCAAAGCAAAGACCTGCTCAAAAATACATTTAAGCCCTGATTCACTGAAAAAAACACTCCAGAAAGCTTGAGCTGAACTCGGCCCTGCGTATCTTTTGGCCACCATCGACGGCTTTCCAAAACGTCTCGCCGCTTGTGCAGCCCCCCATATTTTCGAGAAGAAATAAACCAAACTGTGGAAAGCAATCGAGCGAATAACTTTGTTAATGTCCCACCGCTTGTTCAGCCGTCAATGGAAAGATTTTCAAGAAGAAATAAAAAAAAATTGTTGAAAGCAATCTAGATGGCTTCATTGAATAAATGTTTCTGTTTGAAATTGACTCATTACTTATCGGTCAAACCAATATATGTGATAGACTCGTTGTTAATAGAAAACCGAGCTCAAAGATGCTTACCGTCAAGACTGTAATAGTACCCCACCCCCCTCGTACAGCCGCGTAGTCGCAAAAGTTTTTTAGTATTTCATTTTTTTCAAAGCGCCCGTACTTTCAAAAAATGCGTCTTTGGTGTCAAAAAATAGCTGAATTTCAGGGCTATTTTTTGATACCTAAGCGCGCATTTTAGCATAAACCAGTGTCGAGAAAAACTCGTTCAAAGCTAGACTACGCAACACTCCGCACCGCACATCCGCGCGAAAATGTGTTTTCTATAGGATTTTTACGTTTGAATAGCCGATTGACGCAGAAAAATGTGCTGAATCCGAAAATAAAAGAATTTTTGAAATCCCTTCGACAGATTTTTTTAAAAATCGAGTTTTAGTGATTTTACTGTGTTAAATTTCAGCCAGATTTTATTGTCAGAGCAAAATTTTGGAAACAAAAGCCTAAAACAAAAATGTAAGCCGCAAGTTTTATTCTACGGGCTTTTCTCTATCTTTTGATACCAAAAGCATGAGAATTGATCAACCCTATAAAAAGTTATAACCTTTTGAAAATAAAAATGTGATTCCTGGGCTATGGCGCACTATAACGCGGATAGATTACCGGAACCCGAAAGAGAAAAAGAGCAAAATTAAACTTTTTTTGCTACAATCAAACCATTTTCGCTATTTTTCTTCTTTCAAGATGAAGTGTCGATGTCTACGGATTTAAGTAAAGTTGTTTTTTTATGAACAGATGCTTTGCTTTTGAATTTTTCAGGCCTCGACAGGGATTAATCCAAGAAAGGAATGAGCGCACCGTTTGCAACGGTATATGTTAAACGTTTTGAAATAACATTTTAAAGTTTATTGAAACAACAACATTGAAAACAAGATTAATTAAAATGCCCCAGGTCTGATAATAAAATAACCCAGGAACCACATTTTTATTTTCAAAAGGTTATAACTTTTTATAGGGTTGATCAATTTCCATGCTTTTGGTATCAAAAGATAGAGAAAAGCCCGTAGAATAAAACTTGCGGTTTACATTTTTGTTTTAGGCTTTTGTTTCCAAAATTTTGCTCTGACAATAAAATCTGGCTGAAATTTAACACAGTAAAATCACTAAAACTCGATTTTTAAAAAATCTGTCGAAGGGATTTCAAAAATTCTTTTATTTTCGGATTCAGCACATTTTTCTGCGTCAATCGGTCAAACGTAAAAATCCTATAGAAAACGATTTTTTGCCTTATTTCGCGCGGATGTGCACCGTCATTATGGGGTTGGGGTACTATTACGGTATTTACGGTAGGCCTATTTCCTATTTCCTATTCTTATTTTCTTATGCTTATCTTTTTCCACATTTGCCTTGTTTACTTCTTTTCTTTTTATTACGCTTCATTTTTTAATGCCAAATTGTTTATTTTTTATTTGAGTCTTCATTTCTTTTATTTTGTCATTTGAGCCTCCTATTTTGTAAACTTTTGTTCTTAATAAATTCTCCATTACAGGAAAGCTAATTTTTGTGTTTAGATAAATTTTCTACGATCCAAAACAACAATTTAAAAAAAAAACACACTTTTTTCCAAAGTGCAAACAATGTGCACAATTGCAAACAAAACAATGCACAATTGAGTGCAATTTGAAGGGAATTCGTCTTAATACAGAAAAAAAGTCTTAATACAGGACTTCATCTCGTTTTCTGAGTGGCCACCCAGCTCACCCGATCTTAACCCATTGGATTACTCAGTCTGGAGTGTTCTTGAAGCCAGGGCATGTGCAAAACCACATAAAAATATCGAAAGTTTGAAGAAGGCGCTCATCAAAGCATGGGATACCCTCGGTGATGTCTATTTGCTCGATGATGCCACGGTCAACGCGTTTCACAAACGTTTGCAGGCCTATCTGAACGCCGATGGAAGCAAAGTTGAATTTAATAGTTAATTTGTTACTGTTATATTTTATATAAAAATATTTAAGTTAACATTTCGAGATGGTTTGAATATTTGGTTAAAAGCCAGGCCTTTTGTGCCTTTTGGCCTTTTGCGCTAATTCTTGGTCACCCTGTACATGCAATGAATGGATAAATGGACTTTTGACATAAGAACGAACTTTTGACAGGTCTAGAACTTAATATCACACAGCACACAAAATGAATTTTATTTTTACCATCGGCTAGTCGATGGTGATTGAGAGTTTTTTAACGAAACATTTGAAATGCAATGCAGACTTATCTCACATCCACATAAAAAAGGTAGGTTAATCGGATCAAATATTTTAGCACCTCGGAAGGTAACTTCTGTTGCCAAATTCGAAAGATTATGGCATCTAAAAGTAAATTTTGCTTTATGAATTACAAGTTTTATTCACTTTTCAACAATTTATTGCAAACATGACTAGTTTAAAGAATACCCCCTTTTGTTATACTGGTAAGCTGTTGTCCAGCTTTTTAATCACTGGATCTGTCAGCTTGATCGCGCGACCAGCCTGGAGAACAGAGAGCTTTGCTTGAAAGGACCACCCTGTATTTCACAGCTCCAATCTTCTTGAAATGTACGATGTAATAGTGGGATGGTCAAGTTCAAACTGGAGCAGATTTGGTTAAACTAACTGGTAATCTCATGGATTAAGACACAACTAAAACTGGATCTTTGATCAGGGTCGCCCCACACATTCCTGCAAATAAACAGTGCGTTGCAAAATGATAGGAGCACCCTCGATTTTTGACTTTAAATAACTAAAAATGCAAAACAAATCTTAAATTCTAATTTTCCATATGTCGCCGCCGCCCGTGACTTTCAGCCGCTAGTGATTGAATCACCATCGGCTAGTCGATGGTGATTGAAAGTTTTTTAACGAAACATTTGAAATGCAATGCAGACTTATCTCACATGCAAATAAAAAAGTTAGGTTAATCGGATCAAATATTTTAGCACCTCGGAAGGTAGCTTCTGTTGCCAAATTCGAAAGATTATGTCATCTAAATGAAAGGAAATTTTGCTTTATGAATTGCAAGTTTTATTCACTTTTCAACAATTTATTGCAAACATATAATAAGCATTAACAACAAAAAATTAATTAACAACTTCCCTAAGGTGCAACACAACAAAATGCTAGAACAAAATCAAGTTTAACTAAAAAATAATTAAAATTTCAATGTTACTTGTTTGAGTAGGTGCTATTATGACATCGATTGTTGCACAAAACGTTCGACTTGAGGCATACACATCGACCATTTACGCATCCATTTGTACACTTACAGTGCTTGTGCCCTAAAAAAAAGCAATTAAACAAACGCTACAAAAAATACCTTGAGATCCGGTGAGAGATTCGGCGCCGACTGCTGAGGGAAATGATGTCTCCTTTTCGGGCACATCTTCAGCATCGATGAAATTGTTGCTTGCTGGCACAAACTGGTTGCGAGTCAACCTATAAAATTATTTAATAATCAACAACAACAAACAAACTTTTGAGGGAGAATTCCATTCGAAGTGCCAATTTTGTAAAATCCGTCGTTTGCTTCCAACAAAACTCCGAAAAGAGAAGGATGCCCAATCTTCGGTCTATCCACCGTATCGATTGGAACTCGAACAGTTTTTCCAATATCAACAGAACCATATCTAAGAAAAAAGCATAGTATCAATTGAATTAATTGAAAAGCATGCATTATACCTATTTTTAGAAGATTCGAGCATCTTCTCGGCTTGCTTCTGTTGAAATCTGACGGCGCCAGCTCGATGTTGACAAATTTTCTCATCAATACGATTCAATTCTAAAAAAATGTAGATCAATTAAACAAAAGTTTAAGCGAAAAAATTAACCTGCAATTGTGCTATCCGTTTCAATGCTTTCAACTTGATGTTGCCAGGTTTGGTTCAATTCTAAAACAAAGCGTTTGGCCAACTAGAGAAAATAATTAGAAGGCAAAATCAACCTGAAATATGTGCTTCTGCGGCTTCAGCTCGATGTGATACATTTTCCTTATTCACATGATACGATCCTAAAATAAAAAGTTCAATTAAATCATAATCAAAGCTTTACTGACCTGTATCTGTGCATTCCTTGACAATTTCATCATACTCTTTGGAATCGGGCCAATAAGTCGGATTATCCGTTAAAGCAGCCTTGATTGATTCGGTCCAATCTTCAAATTTTTCGGGCTCGGGCTCGATTTCCTAAAACAAAAAAGTTAAACAAAAACTAGAAACATTAACCTCCGTATTTTCTGGTAAATTTCTTTCATCATTGGACGGCTCAACGGTAAGACCGAGCGTTAACTTTCTTCCAAACTACAAAATCAGCATATTTAAGTTTAATTCCAAAAATTATACCATTGCTTCGAAAGGGGAACGTCCAATATCTCGATGATAACGTCGGTTTTTCATTGATTGAACAATTGGGAGAAGTCGAGCCCATTTTGTCGATTTTTCTTCTCGCAGCTGTGTACAGAGGATACGCCAAACCATAAAAATTAACCCGTTTTTCAAAAAAGAATAATAAAATCAACTTACTTCGATGTCTTGATTGCATTTTTCAACTGATCCTTGGCTCTGCGAGTATCGAGGGCGACCATGTACGATTTGGCAAATTCAACTCAAAATCAACTACATAGTTTCGAAAAATAAATTCATGTACTAGCTTTAAATTTGACTAGGTTGAAGTTTCGTCCTTTGTTTAGTCACTCATTGAATGGATCCAAGATTTATTCAAAAAAAACCCGACTCGAAATTGGATAAAAAACCAAATCACTTCTAAACTGAACGACAACTCTAAACCAAAAGATGCACCAGGTGAGAATTCATGAAACTTGAAAATTCAGAAAAACAAAGGATCAGGTGAGAATTCATGGAGTTTTGAAAAACTCTTTATTAACACAAACAGATCACTGAAACTGATAAAATACCAAAGATGCATTTATGCATTTTTATTTAGCATAAAATTAAATTTTGAACTTTCTAGGGACTCCATTGTGCAATCCCACTTGCTCAGCTACTCAATGAAAAGATTTGATGGCATATAAATATTAAAAGGATCAAGAGAAGTAGTTTGTTTGGAATCGTTTGATCATATGGAATGTTTTGATTGAATCTGATTGAATGAACAAAAAAAATAAATGCTAAAGTAGAGCTAGTAAATTTATAGGCAGCCAAAGTTGGGACGGCAACGAGCCATAGCGCTTGGATCTTGAGGAGCTGTTGATCCACCAAGAATGGCAGGTGACAAGATCTGAAACAGAGAAACGTTCGGCAATTTCTACCAGCAGCTGGCTTAGGCTCAAATTGCAAATCTTGGTTTTCCAATACCCACCTCAACAAGCATCTTTCCTTCACTGTGAAACTTGGGCGAGAGAATGCTCGGCGATAGTATCACCAAACCCATGAATTTGTCACTCCTGAATTACATTGTTTTATTGTAGTTAAGTTTTTAGTTAAAAGTTTATACTCATGCACTCATGACTTACATATAATTTGGAGATAATATTCCTGGACTCAAAACATCGATCACCATTGCTTCCGGGCTGAGCACTTTAGGTTCGAGGAAACGAGGAGTGAGCACCTTAGCGACAAAGACTGTCGGAGAGAGGACCCACGAGTTGAGAGCACGAGGGGATAACACCTGAAATTTCCTTTAAACTGATTTTAAACTTTAATTTTTTTTACTGTTTTTTCAAGATTCAAAAGAAAGGAATATTTCTACACCCAAGAAACTTCTCAAGCAATTGAAAGAAATAGTTGTAGTTATCAAAACTATTTTCTTGCTCTGCAATGTTATTTGGGTTGTTTTTTTTGAACAAAATGTTTTTTTTACTGTGTGTAAGTTTTTAGCAATATGAAATAAAGTCTAAAATTTCTCACTCAGGACTCACATCAGCTCGAAAAGCGATCGGACTGAGCGTGCGAGCGATGAGAGCATTCGGCGACAGAATCGCTGCGACGAAGGCCCTTGGTGACAGTGTGAATACCTAAAAATAAATGAAATAGTTTAATTATATAACCATTGGGTTGTCCAGTTATAAATGCGCGTTTTTGAGGGCTTATTCCAAATATTTCTGCAAGTTCACGTGTAGTTTGTCGAGGATCAATTTCGATCGCCTGTTTAAGTACTGCATTATCGATCGCAGGAGGCCGGTGGTCCTCATCTCCCAAAAATTCATTTCCTTCTCCATCGCCGACTTTCCTTCTCGTTGAAACCATCGCCGACACTGGCTTTCCGAAATAGCATCTTCCGAAATACTTTCCAAAGGCCTCGATGAGATTCAGCGATATTTTTGCCCAATTTGAAGTCATACCAAAGACTGGCACGGAGACGAAACTTCGTGTCGTTCACAGAAATTAAATCAAAAATTGGTTTGACGTCAAAAACACAAAAAGTTGTAATCAAATAAGAGATCCTGAACAGCATATAGAAAATTGGGTTTGATAAAATTGTAAAGCTCTAAGGAATGCTGTTCAAGTTGTTCAAGAGCAGGACATTCACAACTGGACAACCTAATATATAGCTAAAAATAGTTTTTCTAGTATGTCTAGTATTTCTAGAATGTCTAGAAAGCCTAGAAAGCATAGAAAGCCATAAAAAAACCCACATTGAGTGCTTGTGGAGCCGCAAACTCGAACACCCAGAAACTCGGCGACAAAGTGACCACTTTCAGTGCCAGTCCTTTGTTGATGAAATTGGTAAAGGGCATCGGTTTGAAGGTGATGAATTCAACGTCTGAAAAAAAGAAATCTAAAATTTAGCTGGTGAATTAACCTCCAACATATACAGATTGAAGGCTTTCCACTTGTCTCTTCGATCGCTTCGAGGCGCCTAAAAAGAGGCCGATGAGAACTTTGTACTACTTTTTTATTAGCTTGTTAATCTTAAAAACACAACTAATGAAATTCACCTGCTTCTTGATCTTCGTACAATTTTGCCATTTGACGGATTTCCTTCTCAAGTAGAGCCTCTTTTTCGTCTTTGTTCATCGCAAGATAGGCGCTCATATCGTCATTGGATGTTCCGTTAAGGACTGAAAGTGGATAAAGATAGAAAGAAGTAGAGTTAACTTAACATCTAATGGATAATCTAATGGATAATGGACAATCTAATGGATGATGGACATATATAGAGGGAGAAACTACATTTTTCAACCAGATAATGCTTCAATTCATGTTAGCCGATTCACTAAAGCTTTCCTGGGTCGTCACAACATCGATTTTCTCAAATCACCTGCTCACCGGACTTAAACCCAATAGAAAACTTGTGGGGCATCCTTGTGAGGAATATTTATGCTAGTGGGAAGAATTATGACACTATTTTGCAACTCAAAAGAGCCATTTTGTAAGCTTGGACGTTAATTCACTCACAAACGCTTTAAAACTTGGTAAACTCGATGAAAAATCCATTACTGGACGTCATCGAGAAAAAAGGAGCCTCTGTTGACGCTTAGATTCTAATTTTATATTTTATATACGCACAAATAAATCATTTCAACTCATTTACTTTCAAAGTCACATATTTTTAATAATTTTTTATTCTACACCCTTTGCAAAACGATAGGACCGTGATGGTCCTATTTTTTTCTTATGTTCTATGTTTCTTTTTCATTTTCTACTTATAATAACTATTTTTCATGCTTGTTCTATTTTTTCAAACTAATTTTTATTTTTTAGGAAGATGGGGCGTGGAAAACCGCTTTCGCGAATCGAACAGATGAAAATTGCGATTTTGAAAGAAAAAAAGTTGTCGAATCGGAAGATCGCAAAAAAATGAAGCGCTCGCACCAAGTTGTCGCAAATTTCTTGAAGTATCCTTTCAATTATGGCAAGAACAAGTCACCGGAACATCATCCAAAGCTCACAGGCCGCGCTGAACCGCATATTGGACGTCTGTTGTCGAATTCGGTGATGTCGCTATAGGGCGTCAAGGCAAAAATTGGAGCCCCCGTCCTCAAAAGCACTCTTTCTCGAGCCATCAAGTGTATGCCTTACATCAAAAGAGCAGTCATGAAGACATGAAGACGATGCTTCAAAACTTGGTGAACTCGATGAAAACTATTAGACGTCATCGAGAAAAAGGAAGCCTTTATTGATTATTAATGAATGTTTCGGTCCTGTTTTTCGTTTGTTTCAAGTTTATTTTTTATTTATTTTTATGTGTTCCTATAATTTTGCAACAGATGTTGAATAAAGAAATCGTTAAATTTTTTTGGCAACTTATTCAAGTCTATTTTTGTATATGTCGTAGCCGATTATGAATGAAATTTTTTGGCAAATCTTTCTACTAGAGCAACCCTTTAATGTATGAGGACAATATTATATCATCTTGCAGCGAATTAAATTCTGCGTCGATTGATACCAAATTTGCGAGTTTAGGTTAAAAATTGCCGGCGCTACAACGTTTCATTCAAAACCCCGTAGCCGATTATGAATGAGTGGGTCTACGAGCGTCCAACCATCAAGTATTTAGTATCATTCAGCGCAGAGTCATTGATAATTATGTTAAATTTTTTAAATTAGAAAGATTGGATAAAAAGAAAAAAAAGTATGGAGCTTCAAAGTTTTCTCTTTTTATCCAATCTTTCTAATTTTAAAAATTTAACATAATTATCAATGATTCTGCGTTGAATGATACTAAATACTTGATGGCTGGACGCTAGTAGACCCACTCATTTATAATCGGCTGAAATTCATAATCGACTACGACATATATTTCTAAGATTTAAGAGCTATTTAGCATTATCAAATTTCATAGCCAAAAAATGCAAAATCCAGGGGTGGCCCTATCATTTTGCCAACGCACTTTATAGCAAGACTATCGAAATCTTTTAAACCAGATTTAGAACAAAACATGATCATTTGATCATGATCACTATCTCATGTATTCACAACCCACAATCAGATCCCGATCCATGGAGATGCTCAAGTTGTTCTCTTTCGAAGAACGTGTATCCTTTTGTGTCAAGTTCTTTTCGTTGATCTACTTTCAGACTTTGGTGAGCTCTCAAATGAGCAAGATCGAGTCGAGACATTTTTTGAACAAGCGGGTACCTCACCTCGTTCATTTCTCTAAATGAAAAGTTGCCTAAATGATCGCCTAAATGATCTAAATGATCTAAATGATACTAGTTGAACTGCTTAACCAAACTTTGCTTTTGCCGTTCATACCTGATCTCATTCTTCATCTTTCCAAGCACCTCATCCAAAACTTCCGATGCTCCACTCGCTTCCAAAATTGCATCCAAGAGAATATGTTTTGAAGTTTCTGTTCCAGTGGCTGCCTAAATGATCTTAGCAGAAATTTTTTCACTTTAGCAAACTTTTAAGATATCATTCATCGAGAAGACACCATCACGGTGAAAACTGAGTAAATTGGGTGAGAAGAAATGTGGTCGATGTTTTTGTGATTGGCTCTCGGGAAAAATCGAGAAAATGCTAGGGGATAGAATGGAGAACTTTTCCTCGTTCAAATGATGACCCTGAAAGAGAGTATTGTATGCAAAAGCCATAATAAATACTTCTTTTGATATAATTTTACAAATTTTAATTACAGTCGACTCTCGTTATAACGACTCATACTTACGGTCTCAGTCAAGTGCTTAACCAAACTCCTTAAGTCGACTCTCGATATAATAGTTTTCTCGATATAACTTTTTTTAATCGCTGGTGTTGTAGCTTTTGATTTGATACATCGATACATACATTGCATACATTTGATACATACATTTTGTGACTAAAACGTGGACAACTTTCTAAAACGGGATGTTGTTCACAGCATAAATGCACTTGATTATTTCCTTGACGACAACTCTACTTCAACTATAGGCGTTCAAACATTGCCCGAAATCGTTTATGCCATAAAATACTCCGAGGAACCAAGAAAGTGAAAAGGAGATGTTGTTGATAGCAGGAAACAGTTCATAGCGGGAAACAGTTCATAGCAGGAAACAGTTCATAGCAGGAAAGAGTTCATAGCAGGAAACAGTTCATGGCAGGAAACAGTTCATAGCAGGAAACAGTTCATAGCAGGAAACAGTTCATAGCACGAAAGCAGGAAACAGAGCAAACGATTTCACGACCCGAAGCTTATAATGTTTTCAAAAGTTCCAAAACTATACAAGGAAAAAAGGCTATTCAAAAGTTTTTGCTGCCTTAACTGTTCTTGATCACATTTTACGAGGGATCTTTTGTTAAAGATAAACCGTCTACAGATTCCTAAAACTCTAAAACACGCAGTCTCACGTTACAGATTTTTTCCATCTAACTCGATATAATTATTTTGGTTAAAAACCTTGGCTTTTTACTTCCTAATAACGATTCCATTTTGCCGACAGAATCGCTATAAAAGACTGTATATGAAACTATCTAGCGAATCACTTTTTCTTTACCGTAAACTTGTTGATCATCGACATCACGCTGTTGAAAATGGCTTCGTCTTTGCGCAGCGTTGGCGTTCGACTTTTTAGATTGAAACGTTCGAGAACTCTGAATTCTTTTTATTTGAACTAAAAGCCACAATTGAAACTGATCATTTTTAACGTTTCTTTAAACTTACTCCTGATTCTCGGTGTTGACCATCTTCAGATACTCATTGCAGACATCGACTTTAAGAAAATGGTTTCGTAACCGGCGGAGATTCTCAAGATTTTTCGATGAGAAGCCAGCTCGATTGTCTGAAATTGAATCTTTCAATGAGAACTATAACGATGGAGTAATGATGGGGTTTCTAAAAAGAAATCTTACTCATCAATGCTCTGAAGTAGGTATTCGCAATTTTTGGCGCTTTGCGGAGGATTCGGTCGACATCAAATTTATCTGAAAGCCATTAATATAGTGTGTAACAAAATGATAGATCCACCTTGATTTAACAGCTTTATTTTGGTTAGCATAAAGGCTGATCAAGGCGCCACAATTGTGTAAGTGACTTGCAAGAGGTTCCTCGATCAGAGGAATACCCCTTCAATAATTATGTTTAATCAATTTGCTCAGTTAACATTAAAAGTTCGTTAATTGGCATTTATCGAATTGTGGTCGAATTCGGACGTCCGAAACCGACCACAAGATAATCAATGGTCGGATACAGACGTCCGGATTCGATGCTGACGTCCGGATCGGATGTCCGGATCGGCCACGGACCTCTGGTCGGATTAGGACGTCCGAAACCGACCACAAGATAATCAATGGTCGGATACAGACGTCCGGATTCGATGCTGACGTCCGGATCGGATGTCCGGATCGGCCACGGACCTCTGGTCGGATTAGGACGTCCGAAACCGACCACAAGATAATCAATGGCCGGATACAGACGTCCGGATTCGATGCTGACGTCCGGATCGGATGTCCGGATCGGCCACGGACCTCTGGTCGGATTAGGACGTCCGAAACCGACCACAAGATAATCAATGGCCGGATACAGACGTCCGGATTCGATGCTGACGTCCGGATCGGCCACGGACCTTTGGTCGGATTCGGACGTAACATATATATAGTGCGTAACAAAATGATAGGTCCACCACGTTTTTTGCTCCAAAAACTAGGAATTTTGAATAAAAATTCAAGTTTTAACCAAAAACAAGTTCAAAATTTAGTTTCAATTCAATTTGCATCAAAATGTTATTTAATCGGGAAAATATTGCGCTTTTTTTATGAGGAATTTTTGTTTACAAATAGTCAGGCAAGCATGCAACACGAAAAACTGCTTATTGGTCTAGAAAAAGAAAAAAATGCCATTCTAAAGATGTACACAAGAAATCCCGTTGTTACCTATTGGATTCAACGAGTTGACGCTTCTCTTCCCTCTCCGTCGCTCAATCCATTGCTCAGCTCTGTAAAATTACCAATTTACTTATAAAACGTGAAATAAGTTATTGACTTATAATTTTATTACTTTAGACTTGAAATGAGTTACTTATTTACTTATTTATAATCTTATTATTTGTTATTCTTTAAAGCTTGTACTTGGAATTGTCAGTGATCGAGAGAAATCTCAGCAAATCCTCTTCAATTGTTCCTCCTCTGATCCTCTTTTGTCTTCTTCTCAACTTTCTTCTTTTCTTCTTTTCGGTTGTTTTTCGTTGTGGTCGGATGAGTTTTCTTTTCCATTCCTCATACGATAAACGATGTGTTGGCTTTCGGAAAGAGATTCTCGGTGTTGTGTTGCTTCTTTGAAGAGCGATCAGGACTCTCCGTTGAATCAAAATTTTCTTAAGCAATGAGGGCTTTGACGGCTAAATAAAGCAAAAATCAAAAAAAAACTATTTTTGACCGATTTCTAAAATGACCCAAAACTATTTAAAAACCTTGAACAAAGAAAGAGAATATTCCTTTCGACGATTCCTCTCGTTCAGCAGACGAACCACACAAACAGCCAGAGCACCGAGCTGCTGAAATATGTAATGTTTAAACCTTGATACAACAAAATCTAAATGCTAACTTTACTTGAAACCAGCTTTTAAAGCATTATCGAAATAGAGCAGTTTGAAACAAAACAAAACATTACTATAAATTTAAACCATACACATTGACTTTGACAACTTTGACAAATCAATTGTCATAACAACAACTCTATTGAGCCACCGATTGAGCACGACTCTTCTCGGATTGAAAGCATTCGACGAAATCACGGGTTTGAGAAAAATATAAGAAGAAGAAGAAGAAGCTGAGGAAGAAGATGAAGAAGAAGAAGAAGTAGAAGCAGGAGAAGAAGAAGAATAACTAGAATAAGTAGAAGAAGAATGAGTAGAAGAAGAAGAAGAAGAAGAAGAAAAAAGACATCTTTGATCTTTGACTAACTAATAAATAGATAGTAGATCAGTGAGAACAGAAACATTAGCGATCGAACAAAATGTCTTATTGTCATTTCACTTTTAGCAACAAAAATTAAATTTTGTCACTGTAAAAAAAGATCTGAAAACTGACACAAGTTTGTATTATTGTGTGTTAATGTTTTAGTTTTCGTCAATGTGTTTTTTCTCTGCCATTCTCACCTTGACTCCTCGAATGCACTCTTCATAGACAATCTTCTCGATTATTGGAAGATCTCTGTAGACATTCATTGCTTTAGCCTGAATTTTTTTTTGATTTTCTTATTATTTGAACATTCTTATTATTTGAAACGTTTCTTGACATTTAAAACAAACCTTCAGCAATGCTTTTACACTCCAAACATGCCACTGATTCCCCAGTTCTTCTTGTTCAACTTCCAAAACTTTTCTCGATTCATCACCATCATTTCCATGATCATTTCCAGCTATTAGTGTAAAAAATAAAGCTAAAAATATGATCATTAAAAGTTTACAGGAATATCATTACAAAGTAGTAGCCACATTTCACACAATCGTTTGAGATCAGCTTCCGGAGCAAAACCCTGGCATAAGAGTTTCTTTTGAAAGTGATCCTGAAAAGAGAACGGTAAAGGATTATGCCCTAACAAAAGAGCTCTTATTCAAGTCGTTGAAGATTATAGTTCAGAGACGAAGATGATACGGCAAAAACATTTTTCCCATGAGTGATCTGGTTATGCCGCTTATTTCAGCGGCATAACCAGGTTTTCAAGTTCATTTTAGCCTAACCTAAAATGAACTTGAACATAGAGAATCTCTCCGACAAATATTGACCGAATCACATCCAAATAACCGCATCGTTAAACTAAGCTAAGCAAACTAAGCAAACTTTCAAACATTTTTAATACAATTGTAACGTTCCTTTATTTGCTATTAGTTGCTAGTTGCTAAAAAGTTACTAAGATTGTTAATGATAGAAAGTTTCAATGTTTTAAAGCTCTCGTTATAACTCAAATCTCAAAAGTCTTCAGCTAACGATTAAGAGATCAACCTTAAAGTTCAAAATCTTCTACTGTACAGTAGTCTCAAGAAAAGAATGATGTTTGAGTGAAACAGACAACTGATCCAATGTTTGAGGAAAAGACAGTTTTACAGTCAACTTTTAGGGTCAACGCAACTTTCGAATCGTAGTGGAGCGTGAAGAAAGAGAAAAGAAAGGCGAAAAACCAAGCCCAACTTACAATAAAGCTATCCAATAGGCCATGAAATCAAGCGTGAAGTCGAATTTGAAATGAGAATTGGAGAGAAAAGAAAGTTGACAAGGTGAGAGTACGTGTGCACCCGTTCAGTGCACCCAAAACAGCAAAAGGGCAACTTTCTGATCGAAAAGTGCTCGAGTTCAATCTACCAAAAGGATACGATTGGGGGAAACTTGACCTGCTGTCCAGCACGGGAAAACAAAGTTCAAAGTCTGAATTTGTTTAAAATCTAAGCGATCTTCTTAACACGCTTTTCAAAAGTTACTCAACATCAAAAGTTACTTTTCAAGGCAAAGCATCTCAATATCAAACGATTTCTGAGATGAATACAAACAAAAACCTTGTTTATAAACAAACAACACCGAAAAGTGCACCCAAAACAGCAAAAGAGCAACTTATTTTCGGCGGGCAAATTTTTGATCCTTTGTCACTTTCTCCTGATTTCATGACTTCCTTATTAAATGAAATTTCTGAGCCACCATTTACCATTACCATATGGACCACCACCATGAGACTTTTGCCATAAAATTAAAACTTTGTACTGGCGTCGTGGTCCATAATATTTACTATTAGGATAACTACAAATTTAAACCATACGCTTTAAACTTTCTTGATCTTGATCAGAGTTTCTTTGGAAAAATGGGACACTTCTTTAAAAAAGGCTAGTTAAAAACCTCTTGTATTAGCATATAATGATCACAGATTACACAGGCAACTTTCTGATCGAAAAGTGCTCGAGTTCAATCTACCAATGATCACGATTGGGGGAAACTTGATCTGTTGTTCAGTTCGGGAAAACAAAGTTCAAAGTCTGAATTTGTTTAGAATCTAAGAGATCTTCTTAACACGCTTTTCAAAAGTTACTCACCATCAAAAGTTACTTTTCAAGGCAAAGCATCTCAATATCAAACGATTTCTGAGATGAATACAAGCAAAAACCTTGTTTATAAACAAACAACACCGAAAAGAAAATTCCCGTCTTAAGAAGTCGTGTAGCTCTGAGTTAACCGCCAAATCTATTAGACGTTTATCGGACTGTTTTTTTGTGTTAATTAACCTTTTTAACAGACTTAACCCCGGCCTGATGCAATCTTTTGTTCCTTTGTTTTTACTGCTTCATTTGTTTTTACACTTTTTGAGTGGAAAAGGTGACGCACATCGGCGCGAAAATGCGTTTTCTATCGGATTTTTCTGGGAGTATCTTTTTTAGATGCGGAAAATTGTGCTGATTCCGAATCTGAAGGAATTTTTCATGACGTCATGACGGGTTCAATTCCTCTAAGGATAAAATCTTTTGTTTTCTCTGTTTTTTTTACACTTTTAACGAAATTATGTTCAATTTACTATATATATATTAGGTTGGTGCAGATGAAACTTCCGTCACACTTGTTTGTTTACATTTTGAACCTAATAAAAGTTTTTATTGAAGATATTTGTCTATCTGAAAGAGCGTCTCTTTGCGCGTCTTTTGATATCTAAGACTTATGCGTTTTACTTAATTTGAAGTAATTTTTAGCTTCTAGAAAATGGTTGACGAAAAATTTCGAGTGCGGGTTTGCTTGTTGTATGATTTTAAACAAGGCAGAACGCCTACGGAATCTCATCGTGCTCTGTGCAAAGCATTCAGCGATGACGTGTTGTCCGAACGTCAATGCCGGACTTGGTTTCAGCGCTTCGAGAGACGGTGATGAGAGTTTGGAAGACGAAAAACGCGGGAATCCACCTCAAATTGTCGACAACGATGAGTTGAAGAACGCTATCGAATCGGATCCATGCCAAACAACTCGGGAGCCTGCAGAGCTGTTTGACTGCGACCATACAACCATTCTCCGCCATTTGCACGCAATTGGTAAGACGAATCGGTGTGGAAAATGGGTGCCACATCAGCTCAGCGACGCAAACAAAGCGACTCGAGCTACAATGGCTGGAATTCTCGTCCGCCGCGCAAAGACCGCCGGTTTTCTCGACTCCATTGTTACGGCAGATGAAAAGTGGATATGTTACGACAACACAACAAGAAAACGGCAGTGGTTGGACGCCGGTGAACCGCCAAAACCGACTCCCAAACCGAATGTCCACTGAAAAAAGGTGATGCTTTGTATTTGGTGGAATAGTAAAGGTCTCGTGTATTTTGAGGTGCTGGATTCGGGCCAAAGAGTCACGGCGGATCTCTACAAAGCCCAATTGAGCCGCGTGGACCAGGCATTGCGTCGTCAAGGCAATAACACGGCGACTACAAAATTCCTCAACGATAACGCTCGACCCCACATCGCAAAGATCACCCAGCAGAAAATCGAGGAATTGGGCTGGGAAGTTCTGCCTCATCCGCCATATAGCCCGGATTTGGCCCCATCCGACTACCACTTGTTTCGGTCGATGCAGCACTCTCTAGCAGAAAAAAAATTCAAAAACCGCGAAGAAGTTGAAATCTGGGTGTCCAACTTCTTCGAGTCGCAGTTGCCCGAGTTCTTCGAAAAGGGCATCCATTCTCTGCGTGGAAGATGGCAAAGAGTCATTGATAATGATGGCGAATATCTTTTGGATTGAGGTTCTGTATTAGGATTTTTATAATAAATTTTGTTTATGGTTCCAACGGAAGTTTCATCTGCACCAACCTAATAAAAGGCAAATGTCCGTCCGCACGGCCGAAATCGCCCCCAGTGAGCCGATTTAAATAATTTTTTCTTTGTTAGATAGGGAATTTTATTTCGTTCTGTAGCTCGTCATTTAAATTTTTTAAAGCAAAAATCGGGTACCTACCGTAAATACTGTAATACATCCCTCGTACAGTCGCGTACCCTCGTACTTTTCGACAAAACGATCACTAAAAACATTAAAAGCAAGTTTTCTGCATTCTTACGTTAAAGATCTGATAATTTTAGAGTTCACATAAGAATTGCTGATCTTAAAAGCTATAGTTCTAATACATTTTTAGGTAATGAATACCGTATATACTGTAATAGTGCCCCAACCCCCTCGTACAGTCGCGTAGTCGCAAAAGCTTTTTAGTATTTCGTTTTTTTCAAAGCGCCGGTACTTTCAAAAAATGCGTCTTTGGTATCAAAAATAGCTGAAATTCAGGGCTATTTTTTGATACCTAAGCGCCCATTGTAGCAGAAACCAGTGTCGAGAAACACTCGTTCAAAGCTAGACTACTAATTTGGATATAAGCTTCATTTTTGATTCTCTACAACTTTCCATTCACACCAAAATGGGTTTCTTTGGAAGAAAGTGTGAGAACTGTGCACATATGGAAACTAGCCGCTGAGTCATAATCCCCAACCCAATAGATGGCTTTATTGAATAAATGTTTCTGTTTGAAATTGACTCATTACTTATCAGTCAAACCAATATATGTGATAGACTCGTTGTTAATAGAAAACCGAGCTCAAAGATGCTTACCGTAAATACTGTAATAGTGCCCCAACCCCCTCGTACAGTCGCGTAGTCGCAAAAGTTTTTTAGTATTTCATTTTTTCAAAGCGCCCGTACTTTCAAAAGATGCGTCTTTGGTATCAAAAAATAGCTGAAATTCAGGGCTATTTTTTGATACCTAAGCGCGCATTGTAGCAGAAACCAGTGTCAAGAAACACTCGTTCAAAGCTAGACTACACAACACTCCGCACCGTCATTATGGGGGTGGGGTACTATTACAGTATTTACGGTATGGGCGGTTGTGTGGGCGAGAGACGGTCGCGCTACCTACTGCGAGGGGAGGGGAAACGGCTTAAACTAACTAGAGAGCTCAAACTATGCGTTAGCCCCAAAACATCCAGCCAGAAACATCCATTCGGCTGGTCTTGATTAATACTCTGTTAATCGTTGGTTAGCCAATTTACCCCACCAACGGGAGTGTTGAAAGGGAGAAAATACATCGTTTTTGCTTCAATCAGTGCTTCCATTTTTGATGTCGGCCATCCGTTGTCCATCGCTCTTTGTAAAAAAGCGTCATAGCCTTTGTCGGGTTGCCGTAATTTTTTGCGGCTTTCACTTCTTTCTCCTTTCCTCTGAGTTGAAAAACTGTAAGACTGAAAACATTACATTAGCATTACAATTATACATATGCTGACTATGTGAAGTATTTTTTTCAAGGTTTTTTAGAGCGTCCAAAAGTACCGTTACCTTGCCGACCGTATCTTCCGAGACTCTTCGAAATTTCAATCATTCAACCGTAAATTGATTGGGTTTTTTCTTTGATCTGTCTTCGAAATTAGGTGTTCCTAATTTGTCCTATTGTCATCCAGTGTTTCCCATCTTGGTTGTTCCTGGTTCAAAGTCTTCGACTTGCTTGTGCTGGTGGTGGTTGCACTCTAGCCATCCTTTCTCTGACCGTCGCTGCCACTCTTGTGCTTCACCTCGTTGCTGGTCTTCCGATGGGCCTCTTCTGGTCTCGTGGTAGCCACTCTGTGATCCGTATCGTCCATCTGTCGTTCGTTCTTCTGGCTACGTGACCGGCCCATTTGAGTCTTTTCTCTCGAACACTTCCACTGGATCTCTGAGTCCCGAGAGCTGGCGCATATCCGTACTTCTTAGGTCTTGGTCGAGCTGCGTCTTCCTATTGTGCCCGAGGAGGTTCCTTTCAAGGGCTCGATGCGTCGTTCTCAGGGCTCGTTCAGTGGTCTGTGTCGTGGTCCAGGTCGCTGTCCCGTAGCAGAGTGCCGGGAGGACGGTGCTGTCGAAGAGGTGTGCCCGAGTCCTCTGGTGATTCTTGAGTATCTTTTTGACTTCTTTGATGCCTCCTAGTGCTGTCCAGGCCCCTCTTTTGCAGCTTTATTCACTTTTGAATTCCCGGTTTCCTTTTTTAAACTTCCTGTTCGATTGGTAGCGTTTAAAAGCCGAAGTTAGCCAAGGTCTCTGTCTGGTCGGGTTATCTCAGGTAAAACTCGATAAATTCAATAGTGTCCTAGTATTAGATGCGTTTTATCAAATGCAACGCAAGGAACTCGATCGTTTTCCCAATTCAGATTCTATTCCACCCACAACCTTTCCCTTCACCAATGACCAAATCCCGGAATACCCATGTTGTTATCATCTATTTTTGCTCAAAATCCCGGAAAAACTCGTGATTACAAATTTCCGTCATTCAGATTCAGATTTAGCTCCAAAATGATGTAGGCTAAATTTCCGAAATAAAAAGCTTTATTATTATTATCACTTTCAGTCATTCATGAACACTGGCAACAAAAAATTATCGGAATTGAGTGAATTATCGGGCGGATAAGTGAATTTTGTCAATCTTTCAATTTTTTGAGTCTGAAATCATAAAATACGGCAAGCTAGTAGGAATTTTTGTGAAAAAAAACCTGGGGAAATGATGTGATTTTGATGAGTTTTCTTTTTGCATTTTGGAAATCGGCTAAACGATTCGTAATGGGCTTATTTTTGGATGCGAAAACTTTGCACCTGAATTTTGGAACCAATTTCAGCAGCAATCTGATTTCACCCAGCTTTTTCAAAGCATTTCGAATTCGAACGATATGGCTTTTTAGTTCCATAATTGGAAAAGTTCTAAAATGGTAAATGTCAAAGGTTTTGCCCATGTCTAGCCAGTACTTTGCTTGTAATTTAGGTTCGAAAAGTCTTGTCGCGTGCTATTTGCATTGAGGTCACTTTTTTGTTCATTTTAGAATTCAAATAACTCATTGGTACCAGTTTTGCTAGGATAGAGTTGCAAAAAATTCTCCATAAGCATACCGTTACTTCACCGAGTATTGACAAACAATAATTCTTGCCTGATTGAGTCCAAACACACCGTATAAGCTTGCTCAAGTTCCCTTAATCAGTCTAGATAGGCTTAATCCTCATTCTTCTGTTAGTTGTGATTCTTTACTAACTGGTAGAAGTAATTTGGGTTATTGTAATATCTGCTAAAAGGGTTGCAGGTTACGGTAGCCGAATTAAGTTGAGGGCCTTAAATGGGTATAGTCAAAACTTGTTGACCAAAGATCTCGCGTTTTCAATGCGTCCTGCAAAAACTAAGACCGGATTCGAAGCCGGCCTGAGAATTGCATCGGATGGGCTGACCAGTCCATCACCAACCATTTTCTCGTCAGCACTATTCTCTTAACATGAGAAACAAAGAAAGAACATGAGAAAGAACATTTATTGTATTCAAAATCGCCAGCAGGGCCAGTTAGTTAGCTGAATTTTATGCAAATGATTACTAATTCGAATTTTGCAGGAGTAAGATGAACAAGTAAACAAGTACTCTTGGAACAATCATGTAACTTGAAGGGCAGAAAGCTTTTATCGAAACATTCCCCACTTTGATTTCAATGCAAGAGTTCAGAAACTCGTATAGACGACGAAAAAATCTATTCCTTAAATGAGGATTCCCACTGATCGTTGTCCAGAGAAAGGCTCTTTTCTTTGAAAAAACCGCCTTGAGAAATTTCCGTAATTAGAAGGTCATTCCCTTGAAAAGAGGCCAAGAAACAGAGAAAAATAGCTCTAGATGATGTTTGACAGGGAAATTTCTCTCAATGATTATTTTGGGGTTCGAAAATGGAGAAAAATGGACGAGAATATTTGATGGCTTTGATGAGATCACAACTATTCTTGGATCGTTCTTTAGTTTTTGTCTGGTAGGACTTGAGTCATTTGTTTTCTGTTGCCAAAAATTTTTGATTAGGTCAAATTTCAGCTTCCGAAAACGTCCATGAGGACGTCAAAACCGTCAACCCGTCAAGTTCAACGACATAGATCAAGAGAAAAAGCCGATTGTAGGAAAAAGCATTGCGTTTAGCAAAGAGACATTGAAAAATGCTAAATGAGTAACAATAACAATAACAATTGACTGTTTAAAAGACATTGTTAGTACATTTATCAGCCGGCCATTGAATGGGTTACTAAAAAAAAGCACTAGGGAAGTCTGAGCTAAACCAAGTTTTCTTAAAAACATCAGAGTTGGATGCAGTGTTGTTTTATTCTAGATGCAGTTTTCTATCAAAGCGGCAGATTGCACGGAAGGCAATTTTCCAATCAAACCAGGCAAGCTAGATAAGGACAGAACCCCTTATCTGTTTTTTTGGTCATGTTGACTTGAATTCTGGCCTGAACTGGTCAGAGCTTTGTTCTGCTGGACTGTGGAGGTTGTGGACTAGCCTAAAGTTAAAATAGAGCGAATTCAAGCGGTTAAACAACAATGAAACCAAAAGGGAAGGGATCGAACCTGAGCAAGAACTTGATAGCCTGTTTCGAGACTCCTATCCACTAAACAAGACTCCTATCCACTACACTCCACGCTTACATTCCGAGACGGTGAAAGAACTTTTATATCGGGACTGATTTTTGCCCTCTAATTGAACCAGATTCCACGCATTTCCGAATCATTTTGCAAAAACGAATAGCGTAAATCGGCGATCAGCGTAAATCAGCGTAAATCAGCGTAAATCAGCGTAAATCAGCGTAAATCAGCGTAAAACAGCGTAAATTAGCGTAAATCATCGGAATCAGTGCAAAATTGTGCGTCGTATGGTATATGACTCATGTCATTTGGCCACCTCAACCTTGTAACCGTCCCATGTCAGAAGCAAAAGCTGAACCTGACGTTTTACTAGCTTACAAGCTTAAGATCTCGATTGGAACTTCTTGAAATGTATCACATTGAAAGTGGGGTTTATTCTGCGATTTCTAGTTGATGCCCGAACATTTATTTACTTTCACTTCGTGCCACTAGTGATTGACTTGAGCCTTGAGCCGTAAAAACTTGAGAATCCGCTCGTCATTCTCTGTTTTAGGGTCTTCTGACATTGAAAAGAGTCTTTTGGCTCTGAAAAGAGTGACAACACTATGCACCTCAATAGAATAAATCTAATTTCAAATCAAATCACCTAAACAACTCCCCAAGCCTATTCTCTCCACCCGAATTCTTGAATTCCTTTTGGAGTGGGCGTGGCTTGAATCCCCATCTTCACTCCTCCCCTTTCGGGACTCCCATCCGAGCCTCTCCATCTCCATCTCTTCACTTGATTCGGGTGCTCATTCGGTGTGCCCCTCCAACTCAATCTACCATTTCCTTAATCATGATCTCCATTCGAACTCTACTCTTCGCCACTCTCCTCCTCGTCCTTGCCGTTCTCTGTGATATGGCCGCAGCTCAATCGTGAGTTGATTATCGCATACCTTATCCATTTCTCCTGGCATAGATTCTAGTCCTTTTGAGACTTGATTCTAGTCCTCTTGAAGTTTAATAGTAAGAATAATCAACTTTGGACTCAGTTATAACAAGGAATACTGCCTCGACCTTGACTGTACACCAAGCATTTAAAAACTTGAGCAAGAAGAACCGATTCTAAACTGTGATTTGCAAGGAATAATAGCTTGACGTTAAAATACAGGGTGCGGCAAAAGCTTGGAGCCGCTTCTTAAGATAGTTAAAGGTTTAAAAACTAGCTTTAAAAAGTTAAAAATTAATAACAAACTCTTTATTCGAATCATAACAACAAATAACTTATAACAAATGCTCGAAATTTCCACCATCCGCTTCGATACACCTCTTTAAACGCTTTGGGAAGTTCCTCACGATGGTGGCGCAGGCTACAACAGTTATTTCATCCCAGACTCGTTTCAGAGCAGATTTTAAAGCATCCACTGTTTGACACGTCTTCGTCGAGATCTTGCCCTTCCAAAATAGCCCAAACGGAGTAATCGAGGGGATTAAGATCTAGCGAATTTGAAGGCCAAATGGTCTTATCCCAAAAGAACCGTTTCTAAACTCTGATGTGCAAGGAGTAATACCTTGACGTTAAAATACATTCATCAATCATTAATTATCAATTGAAATCACTAAAATCTGCTTTTAAAACACTGAACTTCAATGAATTCAACAAATTATCGTTAAAAGATTAGAAATCAGAACGTTTAAAGGAATTTCTTTACTTGATCAAATTGCTGATCAAAGCTGATCAAATTGCTGATCAAATTGCTGATCAAATTGCTGATCAAAGCTGATCAAAGCTGATCAAATTGCTGAACAAATTGCTGAACAAATTGCTGATCAAATTGCTGATCAAATTGCTGATCAAATTGCTGATCAAATTGTTGATCAAATTGCTTGAATACACCCACTTCTCCAGGCCTTTTATTTAAAGTTCAAATCGAAACATTTCTTTTGATTTATATTTGATTTGCCAATCTGAATGCAAATCTATTTGAGCTTTGTGAATTTACAATTAGAAAACAAAGATTAGAAGATTTTCTTGCCTTTTTTTATTTCTCATTAAACTTTTCTGAACCCTAGAAGACATTCAACTCCATCAACTCTTCAAGTCAAAGCGATAATAGCGATTTTCTTTGAGTCTTCAGTCCAAAAGATCAAAATAAACGTTTAAATTCTAAAGCTTAAGCTTGAATAGAAATTTTGCTTTGCATTTTCTTTAGATAGACTGCTTAGATAGACTTCTAATGTTCAAAATTATACACAACGCACCCAGCTATTCTTTTCTTTTCGTTCTTTTCTTTCTTTTCTTTCTTTTCTTTCATCAGTTCAATTTCACTCCTCTTTGAACGAAGAAAGAGTTTATCCCAAAATGAAACTAATTAGAAAGAAGTTTTTTCGGTTCTTTTTTACTTTCGGTGTGAAGAGTTAGTGAAAGTGTAGAGTTTGGAATAATGAGCAAATTTTTGTGGTAACATGTTGATGATGTCGCTTTTTTGTGAGCAGAAAAGGAGAGGAAGTTCCCTTCATTAATTCCGAAAAGAGTTATAGAGGAAATGCACAAAGTGTTGTCAATGGAAAAATAAAGGAAAAACATGATTTTTGTTGCTTGTGCTTTGCTGAGTGAAAGCTTTCTGGGATTTCAAGGGTTCAGGGTGGTTCAATGTAGTTTAACTTGCTTTGTGAGGCTTGTAGATTTAGGCACACATTTGGGATTAGATTCAACTCAAGATCAGATCAAAAATTGAGCGATTTTCAAATGAAAAATACTAAACACTCAATCATTTTATAAAAATAATGGCTAAGAGAATAATGGCTTCATTTCTTTACAAGAGTAAAGAAATGAATGACAAAGAATTTGGGAATCTGGAGGAATCGAACCCTCGACCTTCTCCTTACCGGGGAATTCTTTACCACTGAGCTATCGCGTTATCGCTAAACCAGCGCCTTTTTTGCCCAAGAAGAAATAGAAGAGACAGGGAAGAAGAAAGAAAGGAAGAGAGGGAAAGTCACAGCTACTGCTCTTGTACGGCAAATAGTTAAATCATTGTCTTTTCAACATAGAGTTTGTGAATGCATTACTTATCAACTAAAATTTAACCCTGTTATTAACTGAGGTGGATTCAATTTTAACTAGATTTAACTCAATAGATTAATTTAATGGACACATATATTTACTTGGTTCAGATGGATTCCGGCAAAATCGCTGGACAACTGGCAATCCTAATTCCGTTGGTTGATTGTAGTATTCGCATCCACTAACAAGGGAAGGTTAATTGGATTTGCTGGCCAAATCACATGAGCCATAAACCATTCGACGCAGAATTTCACTCTGATCATGATGCTGCTTTTCTTTTTTGCTACGGAGCAGTCTGGCAAAAGTTATACGTGTTCAAAGTTTTCTAAGGAGTTTTAAAAATCAAGCAGCGATATTACAACCCTGTCTTCTGCCAGCTCGGCAGTTGCGGCGTTGCGCGAATGGTAGTGAGTTAGGAGGCAAAAAACCAGAGGGCTCGGACCAGAGGATTCGAACTACCCTCACCTTGAGTCCTAATTCACTACCACTCGGCCACCGCTGCAACTGTCGAGCTGACAGAAGACAGAGTTGTAATGTCGCGGTTTGATTTTTGAAACTCCTTACAAAACTTTGAACACGTATAACTTTTGACAGAGTGCTCCGTAGCGAAAAGGGAAAGCAGCATCATGATCAGAGTGAAATTTTGCATCGAATGGTTTGATGCTAGGCTAGATTGCTAGACAGCTAGGCATGATTTTCGGATCGTATCGGATCAATTCGGATCTGATCCAATCCGATCCGATCTGATCCGACTAAAACCTGATCCAACACCATGTCTATCTATATCTCATGCCATTTGGCCAGCCCATTCCGGTTAGCTCTCCCTTGTAAGTGTATAATGAAATCGAACGGACTATGAGTCTATTTTCAATTTTATAAAAGATTATAAGTTTTTGAATGTACTAAAAGGCAGGTCACTAGAGTCAAATCTGGGCTCAAATCTGGGCTCTTGCTCAGTCAAATCTGGCTCTTGCTCAGTCAAATCTGGGCTCTTGCTCAGTCAAATCTGGGCTCTTGCTCAGTCAAATCTGGGCTCTTGCTTGAAAGACTCCTAAAAAGCAAATCGTTTTTGAGTTGGGTGCAGATTTATGTTTCCTTTATATTCATAAATTGCTCAAAATAGGTAATAACCTTTTCTAATTGCTTTTGGAAATCCATTTCTATCCATTTCTATTTCCTCATCGAAAATTAGCCAAATCTTCCTTTCTCTGACTTTTTGTTTCCCAGGAAAACCCTCAAAAAACGTTTTTTTTCTGCTTCGATATACTAGTTTTCACAAAATTTCGGACGAAAATCAAATTTTTACGCAAAAATCCAAGGACAACCAGGATTTTTTATGCAAACAGCAAATCCCGATTAATTTTAACGCTTTAGATTTGAAATTTTGAGACATTGTGACGAGATTTTTGTAGAATTTAGAGAAAATACTGTAGTTTAAGAAGTTTAATTGATGTTAGAGTTCTTAAACTCGTGAATACAGGTGAATATCTAATAGCAAGCAAAATTTGCAACTTGATCTTGATCAGCACAAACTTTTTCTCAAAATCTCACCTGTTTTTCGGAAAGTAACGAGAAATTTTTGCTTTTTCACGTCACCGGCGAAAGAAAAAAAGATACTCATCTATTCATGGCCCATTTTGCGGCCCTTGCGGCCCTTTTCATGGGATGAATGTGATGGAATTTCAAGCCAACAAATCATAAGAGTCTGCAAAAATAAAAGGTGACCAACGAGAATATATTAGCGTTTATTTACATTCTAGTTCATCAAGATTTAGTCCACCAAAGTTTTACTGAAAGAAAATTGAAATACCAGAAGAAAATTCTTTCGCTAAAATCCCAGATCTTATTTCATAAACACAATGAAGCCTTATCCGGACCAGAGGGCCCGGACCAGAGGGCTCGGACCAGAGGGCCCGGACCAGAGGGCTCGGACCAGAGGGCCCGGACCAGAGGATTCGAACTACCCTCACCTTGAGTCCTAATCCACTATCTAAATTCTTATCTCAATTCGAATTCATATTTAGATATAGAATATCTAGATAGAATCCATCAGAGAATCGGGAAATGTACTCAAGAGGCTTAGATTTTAATTTTGAATGAACCACTTTACTAGGTTAGAGCACTTGGTTCTATTGGATTGGTGACTTGAAAACTGCGGGCTGTTGTCATATGTCACAGTTTGAGCACTTTGTTCAAAAGAAACCCATTCTGGTGTCAATGGAAAAGTTGTAGAGAATCAAAAATCAAGCTTATATCCAAATTTTCAGAACGATTCAAAAACTGGTTTTCAAGAAATGCCAAATTTACGAATTTTCACAAAACTTGCAACAAGACTTGCATTTTAAGCGAAACTACTAAGTGTATCTTTTTGGAAATTTGGCTATAAGCCTAATTTTTGATTCTCTACAACTTTTCTATTGATACCAAAATGGGTTTCTTTTGAAGCAAGTGCTCAAACTGGGAGTACCCCATCCTCCTCTCCAGTCCTCCATTTTTGAGTCTCACACTTGTCTCACACACAAACCAAAATCCTACTACGAAAGAGGAATCCGCATCACTTGGTTCTAGTACAGGGTGACCAGAAATAACCCAGTCAACCCAATAGCATCGATAGATAATTTTTTATGTAAGCTCAAAAATGGTTGGGCAAAAAAATAACGAACCATTTTTGAGCTTACATAAAAAATTATCTATCGATGCTATGGTCATAAAATCTTGAACATATACAGAAAACGATGTGAATTTTCATTTAAAAAAGAAACTAATCGTTTTGGTCCACAAATAACAGAAATGTGAGGCTAGAACGGACGATTAGGATTTCTGATCACTCCGTACTTATGGTTTTGACTAATTTTTTTTCTTTTAGAGATGAAGAGACGCAGTTCCTTCGACAATTCCGAGCGCCGAGCCCAAAATTCATCCGCTTCGGACGAGCCGGCCAGAAGTTCATTCGATTTGGAAGAAGTGCGAATACTTGGGTTTGTGGTTTTGAAAATTTTTAGACCTTATTGTAAAATTTACTTGAAATTTTAGTGTGACAAGGTCACTTAAATCAAAAGTTGATAGTCCTGGTTGAAATTTTCTGGTTGCTGGTTGAAACGGTTATTTGCCAAGTATGAGGCAAAAGTTGTGCATGAATTAAGCTGCAAAAAGTTGCACAGATTGAGTTAAGTAATTGGATTCATAAGATCATTAACAAACATAACAAACAAAGAAACAAACAAAGAAACAAACATAACAAACAAACAAACAACCAACCAAACAAACAAACAAACAAACAAACAAACAAACAAACATTCATGTAGTGGGCGGGGCGGGGATAATGCAATGTTTGATAGGTGGAGGGTGATACTAACATACTCCTAGGGGATAATGTAATGTTTGGTAGGTGGAGGGTATACTAACATACTCCCAGGAGGGACGCGATAATGGACACGGGTGCTATAATGCAATACTCCAAAAAAACCATTTCATGTAAGTGAGGTGCCATTCTATTTTTCAATACCCCCTCCGGGTGTCATTCTAATACAGCATTTACTGTAATCCTATCTACGCTTGTAAACTAAACCTTTCCCATTCACCCAATCAATAGCTTTTCACTATAGCCACACTAGCATTCCTCAATTTTCTGTCTCATATTTCCGAAATTCTTTAAGTGTGCCGTTTTTTGAGCGATCTTTCCGGCTTTCACGTGACCTTTTTAGAAAAATTCCTCTTTTCTCTTCTCTCTTTAGGTCTCTAGTATTTCCGATAGATTTCCTTCAAGTGCACTACCCACAAAAGCCCGATAAGTGACGTTTCTTTTCTCTAGACACGTTAAGTGGTTAAAAATATTGAATTCCTGTAATTGGTTAGTAGAAATTTTTTGAAGTGAAATGACGATTTTTGTGAAGATGTGAAGACTCATTCATTCAAAATCCGCCCTCGCATGTCACTTGGATATTGAGGGGGAAAAAGTGTCAAAAGATCAAGTTACCGCTAGGAGAATTTTGTTTCCTCATCGGGAATTCCTAAAATAGTAATAGATTGTGCCTCTAATTGCAAAATTACTCGCAAGTTTTAGTTGTAAGTTGTGCAAAAATGAAAAAGAAGAAAAATCAAATTTGACAATTGGCAAAGGAATTTGTTTTCTTTGTTTGTTGCAATTAATTTGCTACTTAAAGACTGATCGAATAAGTTCAGTATTTGATAAGCTCCTCATTATGTGACTAAAAAACTAAGCTGCTACAACTTGCACAAGTTTGTAACATCTTCAACCAACAAAACTGAGCAAACCAGATTAGAATGTTTTCCTCACAAGTAATGTGTTTTTTTCAAACGGAGACCTAGGAAAAATTATCGTACTTTTAGCGAAGATTATGGTAGACAAATGTGACCATTTTTTTGCGCCAACGGCCTATTAGCGTACCATTTTGCGCACCCGGCTCATTAGCGCACCTTTTTTTACGCACCATTAGCCCAAAAAAGCTTAAATTAACCAATTTCTATTCCAAAAGATGCTTTTCTGTGTAATTTTAGGACGTAGAATCCAAATTTTGATATACCAGAGCTAGTGGAACCAATTTGAAAGATCAAACGGGTAAATTAAAGTAAATTGTCGGTTCTTCTCTATGTATAAAAAAGCGAAATTAGCATATAGTTTTTGGATCCCGTATAGCACTGAGCTTTGTTTGAAGAAGTTGATGAACTTCCAGCTTTGTTGACTGAATACTTTTATCCATAATACAGTAGTACAAGTCTACAGTATCTTTGTGCTACAGTACAGATAATTTTTTAAACATAAAGCACACTTTGAAAAGCAGTTTGATGCTTTAGAGTCTTGAAAGCCTTGAAAGCCTTGAAAGCCTTGAAAGCCCTGAAAGCCTTGAAAGCCTTGAAAGCCTTGAAAGCCTTGAAAGCCCTGAAAGCCTTGAAAGCCTTGAAAGCCTTGAAAGCCTTGAAAGCCTTGAAAGCCTTGAAAGCCTTGAAAGCCTTGAAAGCCTTGAAAGCCTTGAAAGCCTTGAAAGCCTTGAAAGCCTTAACAACCTTTAACAGTCTTGCCAGCCTTATCCTACCTTCCCGGATTTATTTCTATTCTATTAATAAACTTTTTATTTGCAAAACTGTTCCTCATTAGTCTAGAAAATGTCAGTTAAAAACCGAACGAGCTACTTCCTTTCAATTAGCTAGACTACACAAAATTCAACTCAACTCTGCTAGATTGCCTATCCTAGGGTTCAAAAATAGCATCATATAGCTTTTTGTTAGCTATGAAACCCCGAGAACCCTGAAAAAATCTGAAAAAAATCAGCTCCCGCTCCATCCTCCAATTTCCGAATGCAATTTGTGGTGGTGTCAGGGATTTCACCCCCAAAAAATGTCCGAATTCAATTTTCTTAAAATATAGTTCAAACAAAAAAACGATATCGTGGATTGTTTAAGTATATTTGAGTGATAATGGGGAGTTAAAAACTACTTTGCGAACGTCTTAGTCAAGATTTGGTGAGGATTTGAAAGATTTGATAAAGATTTGATAAGAGTTTGAAAAAACTAGAGCATTCTAAAGCTTACTAGTTTCTAAAGTTTGCTAGTTTCTAAAGCTCGCTAGCTATTTCAGTATTCTAAAGCTTGCTAGCTAGTTCAGTCGAAGTGCTAGTTCAGTCTATGTAGCACTTGTGTACCTAACTTTGTTGTGATTAGACTGAAGTTGAGTGAGTTTCCATGTCGAATTAGTATCCAAAGTGAAGTATAAAGAAGTCCTTATGTTTGAGAATGAACAACTTTTCTCTATTATTATCAAATCTCCATTATTATCGAATCTCTATTATTACCGAATGAGTGCTTCTCAACGTGAAAAAGATTCGTTCGTAATCAATGGCGTCTGTTTCAATTGAATTTCACGGGTTTTCTCAATGTGAAAAGGATCGGGGAAATGATGTAAAAAGATTTGAGAGGAAGCTTCTTTATTTTTCTTTTTCTTCCTTTCTCCCACAATATCAATGAGGAACCCGGAAAAATAAATTTTTGGGAGAATCCACTAGGGGGATGTTCAGATCCGGAGAAAGAAACAGAGAAAAAGAAACAAAGTGAGAAATAAAGAAATAAAGAAAGAAAGAAAGAAAGAAATAAAGAAAGAAAGAAAGAAATAAAGAAAGAAAGAAAGAAAGAACGAAAGAAAGAAATAAAGAGCGAAATAAAGAAATAAAAAGCGAAAGAAAGAAAGAAAGAAAGAAAGAAAGACAGAAAAGAGAAAGTACGAACAACTACAGTGAAACCATGATGTGTTTCGGGAATTTGATGAGTTTAAATCTTGAATCATTTAGGGAATTAGTTTACGGAAGATTTCTAATCCTAAACTAGCCACTAAAGACAAGAAACTGTAGAATACATCACTTCAGAACTCTGACACTATGGCAAACATGCTTATAATTAGCTTTAGTATCATAATTGGTCTACTCAACTAGATCTAGATCTAGATTCTTTATCTGAACCCATTATTAGAATACTCTTTAGCTTTAAATCATTTAGTATTCAGAGACAGGACTCGATGCTTTCAGTATTCAGTAATCGATAGTCTACTTCTCAGATCCATTTCCCACTTCATTTCCTTTTAAAAGCCCGTACTGCTAAGACTCACGCTCTCATCGTCACCAAATTGAATCTCTCTGTCCAAAGTTCCCATCTTTTTTGACTGCTTTTTGATATATGTTCCAGAGAAATTCCGCTTTTTTAACGTTTTCCCTTTTTGAGAAAACTACTCCCATAAGTGAACGAGGAGAGCCGAAAATTGTTTATAGTTCAAGCAATTCGTTAAAAATGCGTCTCGAGCTTGTCTTTCCAAGTAGTATTTCGAAAAGTGAATGGGCAAAATTCGTTTTACTCGTTCTTCTTTCTGACTCTGCTCAAATTGATTGAGAAGATTTTGACACGAGTAGTTGACCAGAAATCTTGTAAAGGGAACACTTCTCAATCAGATTTTAATCCCAGGAGATGACTCAAAGCTTTGTGTGTAAAGGAAAAGGTTATGGAGTTGGAGCCATGGAGTTGACTTGGGAAATGTTGTTAACAAGTTGTCAATAACATCTCGAAAATATTTCGCATGAAAGGTCAAAAGTCAAAATGATGGATTTGCTTGAGATTCGGCAATAGTTCACTGTTATTTGACTTCATAATGGCTTCATAAACATAGCTAGATCTAGTATTAGTCATAAATATATTCATAACTCTAGTCATCAATTTATTAGCCATATAAAATCATCCGATCGGCTGTTCCTGCAATCTAGCTTTTGCGCTTTTGTCTAATCTAGCTTTTGCTGCCAAAGACTCAGATTGAATAGCAAAATATAAAGCAGACAAACTCAGAATATTGTTAGATTAAGAATCTATTTTAAGTAGTATCACAAGTATTTAATTTTAAACGAGTTTTACTAAACACTTGTCAAAAACCACGGTTTTTCTTGGAAATCCGGGTCTTTTGAAAAAATGAGGGTCTTTTCATTGTTAAAAGCTATCATATGCACAACCCAATGTCAAATCGTTGCTCTTGGGACTTTTCTAGGAACAAAATGTTAAAATAAACTCCGTCAATCGATTCTACGACCCTGAAAACCCCGGGGGACAAATTTTTAACATTAAATCTCATTTGGGAATCATTTACAGAACAAAAAAAAACACTGACTGGTGAGGTGTTCTTTGTGAGGCCGCGCAAGCGCTTGCGACCTGGGAAACCCGTTTGGTATAAATGGTTTCCCTTTTCGTAATCTTCAAAGGAAAAGGAGTGAGTCGGTTTCGCCGTTCTAGGCGTCACTATGCCCAAATCCCTGGGATCAATTTTTGCCTTAAATTTGGCTGTTTTTTTGGGACAAATTCCACCTCGCTTGAAACCAAAACTAGCTGAAATACTCACGGATGAAGCTGGCCTAAAAAACTGAAGCTGAAAAGCTGAAGCTGAAAAGCTGAAGCTGAAAGGCTGAAGCTGAAAAGCTTAAGCTGGAAAGCTGAAGCTGAAAGGCTGAAGCTGGAAAGCTGAAGCTGAAAGGCTGAAGCTGGAAAGCTGAAGCTGAAAGGCTGAAGCTGGAAAGCGGAAGCTGAAAGGCTGAATCTGAAAGGCTGAAGCCGAAAAGCTGAAGCTGAAAAGCTTTTAATTCTGATAAAGTCATATAAAAGGTCCCGTATTTTGTCAAAAAACCCGGATTTCCGAAAAGAACCAAAAGATTTTCTAACTTTTTATATAGAAGCTAAAATCTAGAAGTTTAGAATCAAGAAGCTCAGAATATAGAAGTTTAATCTCAATTTTCCAGGACGACTCAGCTTTGGACGATCCTGAGGGAATCGACTTGGCGATGGCGAAACGGGCCGGACAGAAATTCATTCGATTTGGCTAATTTCATAAAAATTTTCAATAAATCTATAATATCTATAATGTTTTCGTCCCAAATCTTTCCATTTTCTTCTATTTACATCCCAACGAACGTTACCGGTCATCGCTCGATCATCCAAAGACCAACAAGCCCATTTTCAGTGATAAAGTATTAGTTGAGTTGATATTAGTTGATGTATTTGAACCCAGTTTTTCTTAGATTTTCTAAAATCAACTAATTTCACCAATTTCCTCTCAGTTTTCCGATCCAGCTGAACTTTTGTGCATAATAAATTGTTATTTGCGTTGTTTGAGGGAAAACAGCAAAAGCTGTTTAGCAAAACATCCGTGCGATAGAAAACTTAAAAATGATCTTGAGCATCTGGTGAAGGAGAAGTGAACAAACAACTAATTGATCAGTTAATGTCGGATTGGTGACTTGTCCAGACTTGGGAACATCTTGAAAACTTGAAAATAGATGCACATCAAAGTACTGAAAAGCGTCTTATGGTAAACTAATGTTCTGTAATCTAACTTTTGACTTACCACTACACCATCGAATCATCTGCGAAGGAGAAAGGGTATGTGCTCAAATAGAGCAGAGACGAGTTTGTCGATAGTAAGCAAAATGCCTTGATCCTTGAGCTATTTAACCAGGGTCCTTGAGCTATTTAACAAGGGAATCACAAATACTTTGCCCCCAAAATTGGTGTGTAAGCAGAATCGACTCTGGGGAACAACATATTAACAATTCAGCTCCAAGATTTCGAGAAAGCTCCAAGATTGCGGTAGTTATGAAGATTATAAGCATTTTGCTTTCTATCGAGAAACTTTTTTTCTCTGCTCTATTTGAGCACATACCCTTTCTCCTCCGCAGGATGATTCGATGGTGTAGTGGTAAGTCGTTAGAATACAGAGCGGAGTTCTCTGGCTCAACTTCTTGGTGGTGTTTTCTTCTTGCTTTTTTCAAAAAAAGACTCAAAATGTTGTCGAAATTGTAATTGTAAGATCTGAATAGTCCGCTCTTCTCCTTAAAGTCACAAAATGGATTCGCTAAACCCTAGAAGCAAGCTTATCGTCACAAGCTTACGGTAGCAAGCTTACTATAGCAAGCTTACCGTAGCAAGCTTCCCGTAGCAAGCTTACCGTCACAAGCTTCCTGTAGCAGGCTTCCTGTAGCAAGCTTCCTGTAGCAAGCTTCCTGTAGCAAGCTTCCTGTAGCAAGCTTCCTGTAGCAAGCTTCCTGTAGCAAGCTTCCTGTAGCAAGCTTCCTGTAGCAAGCTTATCGTCACAAGCTTACGGTAGCAAGCTTACTATAGCAAGCTTACTATAGCAAGCTTATCGTCACAAGCTTACTGTAGCAAGCTACTGTAGTTTTGAAAGCTGGCACGTTTTAGAAAGCGCTTTATGCGCAAAGGACATACTAGAGTCGCTTCAAGAAAAGAAAGAGCCAAGTGGAAACTCAAGTCCAAGGAATAAACAGGACCAAAGATGATATTGAAAATAGTAGTCATTTTACAATATTCCTATTAGAACCAGTGATTCTATTAGCATCCATTTATAGTTCACATTCATCTTTTAGTCATAGATTTTTTATCTTGACTTCATGAACTTCGACCTAAATGCCAACAGCACTGTCACCCATGCCATTTGCTTGATGTCATTCAAATCTTTCCCCCTCATGAGCATTTTGGTTGACTACAAATGCACAATTTTAGATTCAGTAGCTATTTCTGTCTACTAGTCCATGATGTCATGACGAATCCAATATTTTGGAGTTGTAGTCGGCTTTTGGCGCGAGATGAAATGCCAGTTGTTACCACGGGAGAGTGGGGTTGTTGAAGGGGGAAAGGCCGTGTGAATACAAAATTTCCACATTGAATATTTCTTGGTCTAAAGTGGATCGCCCGAGAGTGGGTGCGAGAAAAAAATGGAAGAGAGGATAGGGCACTTCTCTTCAATCCACGTATGTTTACACCCCAAATAGTCGTGTTTGTACACTATTACGTCAAAAAGTGGCGAGTCAAAAGGCAATGTGCTTGAGAGTGCAGTTAAAATCCTGCTAAATAGCAAAAAGTTAGTCTAAAGCTAGTAAAAGTTTAAGTTAGATTTTGGAAAAGTCAACAAATATTGGAAACAATCCAGTGCAGCTTTGCCTTTGAGACTTTGAGGCAAGTCTTTGAGTTTTAGTAGAACAAGGGAGAATAGTAGGACAAGCTAGAACAGTAGAACAGGCTAGAACAGTAGGACAAGCTAGAACAGTAGAACAGGCTAGAACAGTAGGACAAGCTAGAACAGTAGAACAGGCTAGAACAGTAGGACAAGCTAGAACAGTAGAACAGGCTAGAACAGTAGGACAAGCTAGAACAGTAGAACAGGCTAGAACAGTAGGACAAGCTAGAACAGTAGAACAGGCTAGAACAGTAGGACAAGCTAGAACAGTAGAACAGGCTAGAACAGTAGGACAAGCTAGAACAGTAGAACAGGCTAGAACAGTAGAACCAAATAGAGCCAATAGTAGAACAAGCTGGTTGTTCCAAAGAATTGAAAAAGCCAGGAAAATCAAGGTCAGGAGAGAAGCCAGTTCTATAAAAAGCTCTTGGTTTTGTTAAAAGCCTGGTTTGAACCTGTTTTCTGTCCTAGCTCTAGCCTTGCCTGATTTGGGCCCGATTTCATCAAACTATTTAACATTTAACTAGCATTCATCATCTAGCATTTACCAATTTAGCATTTACCAATTTAGCAAACAATTTAGCAATCAATTTAGCAATTTAACATCTAGGAAATTTGCTAAATGCTAAATGGAGAGGCAACTTTGCTAAATCTAGCAAATGTGCAGTTTTTGTACTTGCTGTTTCTGTTTGCTGTTTTTTTGACGACAATCTTCTTTTCTAATGACGTCAATCGATCTCTCGACCTCGAAATGGCATCTGGCTTATAACCTCTGCATCGGTGTCCCATCTGGCTTATAACCTCACATCGGTGTCCCATCGGTGTCCCATCGGTGTCCCACATAGTCTATTCCCAACAAAATTGCTTCCGGATTTGACGGCAAAGAAGCGATTGTCTCCAATTTAACCTAGAATCTTGGATGAAAAATGTGACATGTTCAATTGAAACCTCCGTCAAAGACTTCAAGCATGCCTTCTTCCGTTGTTCTCCCTTTGGATAAGGTTTAGTTGTGCCAGAGAATGCCGTTAGTTGATGGAAGAGAGCGAATTCGGCCTCATAGAATCGCTTGAAAAATTGCTGCTGTTTTGGTGGAGAAATTGATGTCGTTGGCTGTCTTCATCGGTGTCAAATCATCAATTTTTAGAGCGGCATAACGCAAAAAGCTTACGACACTCGGGATTACCAAGCCGTCTCCGATCCAAGTACTAACCAATCGCTTAACTTGGCAGATCGGATGGACGGATGCCGAACGTTTTCAACGTGGTATAGTCGTAAGCGGGTGGTGGGCGGTTAATGCCGATTGAAATAGTGAAAGAGCGAGTGATCCTTCGTTGCTGGTGAGACGCGAGCCCCCTCTGTGCATCTTTCGTGTGTCTCGTAAGAAAAAACCGCATCTGGTACACGGCCTTTCCACAAAGGGCGACAGATACCCGTCTCGTCGGTTTAATTACCCAAGTTTGTGGTTATCATTAACCCCCAGACCTTGTCGAAGTGTATCGGACAAATTTTGGAACACGGCTCGTAAAGGAGATGCACTAAGCAATCGAAACCTCAACTGTTCAAGTGTTTTATTGTTGAATTTGAGCGTATTGTTGCTTACTCCGATCTTCTCTGAATTCAGAAAGATCGGAGTAAACAAATTTGTAAAGTACATGATGGCATTTTGATTTTTTTATGGTTTTTTCATGGTTTTTTTTCAAAAAGAGTTCAGGTTCTTAAAATTAGCCGAATTTTGGCTTCTTTTGTAGCCAGAATATGTCGGAGTTCTAATACGCAATTAGTTTTTTAATATCTTTAGTCAGCGCTGAGATAGATGCGTTTTTTTGGAGTTGGCGACACTGCAAAACAATCTCGAAGGTTTAGCTCTTCAGCTTTTTAGCTTTTTAGTTCAACTTTTTAGGTTTAGCTCTTCTTTAGCTATTCTAGATGGTTTAGCTCTTTTTTTCTAAATTTAGCAGTTGGTGAAACCGGGCTCTGGTCTTTCTTACAAGCCAAGGCCCGATTTGAGCACACCTGGTCAAGCTAAAAGCTATTAGGTTCCACTTGAAGCTATTAGGTTCCACTCCACTTCAAGCTCCACTTCAAGCTATTAGGTTCCACTCCACTTCAAGCTCCACTTCAAGCTATTAGGTTCCACTCCACTTCAAGCTCCACTTCAAGCTATTAGGTTCCACTCCACTTCAAGCTCCACTTCAAGCTATTAGGTTCCACTCCACTTCAAGCTCCACTTGAAGTTAAAAACATTTAATCTTAACATGTGCACTTTTTCTTCCACAATTGTAGTGAAATTTGACGACATGACCAGTTCGTGAAAACATCGCTTACCTCAAACAATTCAATCAGATCCCAGTTTTTGATCTCAATGCGTTGGTGGAACAAGGACAAACCGTAAAAAGCCAGCTTCTCTGGCTACAAATGCTTATTTTTTCTGATTTTATTTGAAGAAATTTCGAGCTGTTGAGCAGAGTTCCCGTATCCAAAATTTCTCGTATTGTATCCAAAGTTCTTTTCACAAATTGTATCCAAAATGCTTTTGGATACAATTTGTGAAAAGTTCTAGAATAATTTCCGTTTGTTATTTGCAACAAGGGATCGGTTCACTAAAATCAAATAGCTTTTGCATGATGCCAAAATTTAGGGAAGCTCACGAAATGTTCAAAAAGCTTTGAAGCTGTTAGTAATAGATTTCTTGATTCAGTAAGCTCTGTAGATAAGCATACAATCTTAAAGAACCCATAAATAGTATGTAAACGTACAATACCTATTGTACTGTAAGTTTTTATCGTTATCGTTTATCGTTGTATCGTTTATCGTTTCCAATGCCCTTAACTTCAAATCTGCCAAAATTGAATGGTATTCAGTTAAGAGTTTCAAAATATTCATTCCAGCTCATCACTTGTAGCTAGGGGCTTCTTACTAGGGGAGAGGCACTAACTTAAGGTGAAGTTTAAGCCTAAAGAATGGGACCCTGGTAGAGTTTAAGCGTATAGAATGGGACCCTGGTAGAGTTTAAGCCTATAGAATGGGACCCTGGTAGAGTTTAAGCGTATAGAATGGGACCCTGGTAGAGTTTAAGCCTATAGAATAATACCCTGGTAGAGTTTAAGCGTATAGAATGGGACCCTGGTAGAGTTTAAGCCTATAGAATAATACCCTGGTAGAGTTTAAGCCTATAGAATAATACCCTGGTAGGGTTTAAGCGTATAGAATGGCACCTTGGTAGAGTTTGACACGTGGAATCCGAATCCGTTTTTAGTGTTTCTTGCGGGCATCTCAATCGTCAGATATTTGGCATCAAAGTTTTTTGAGTGAAATTTGGTGCGCTCTCTAGATAGCTCCCTCTCAAGCCAGGCGCTCCACCAGTGGTATCGAGGTAACGCAGTGGATTCATGGGCAAACGATCATGGTTCGGATCCGATAGCGCCGAATTTTTTGCTTTTTTTCTAAAGGATCCGTAGCTAAAATGTAGCTAGACCTTAACCTTGTAACCATACTCTTTTTAAAAGCTCAGTTTTCAACACAATACATAAGTACCTAAATTAGTTTCTTCTAATTTAGGTACTAATTTAGGTACAGCTGCTTTGATAAAATTTGCATTAAATTCCCTCTCTTAAATGCAATGCACGTTGTAAATTTTAAAGTCTAATAACTCGACAGGAAATGACGTTTTCTACAAACGGACTTCAGATTCGGAATCAGCGAATTTTTTAACCCTAAAATGGAAGTTTTCAGTTCTTTAGCTCAATTGAGGAGAAAATTTGTTTTGAAAATGGTAAGGGTTCCCAAAATTGTGATTTTGGAAGATCCTGACATGATCAAAACCCTATGATTGCATGTAATCCTCTTGGTAACACCATCCAAACGTCATCACATCTCAAGAGGGTCTCTTGACTGTTTTGTCTCGATGGATTGATGTCATGGATGGAACAAATTCCTTCTCGACTCTTAATCATAGGGTTTTCCTTTCCGTCGTTGTTTATCTAGTCTCTATGCCACTGGAGAAAGAATGCGCGGTTTTGGTGATCGCGTTTTTTTTTATTCGGCTTGTTTCCCACGATCATCTTTTCTTGATCCGGTGAATCACAGGGGAAAAAGGGAGTGGACAGTAAAAAGTGGAAATGATTGTATCAGTTTGTATCAGTTCAGTGTATGATGATGCTCGTCTGGTTTCAGCGGAATGATTTTAGGTTTTAAAAGAATGGAATTTGAGGGAAAGGTTGGAGAGACTTGAGAAAAATGTTTTAGATTTATCGAATTTCTGGAAATCATAGTGAAAATGTGAATTGATGTGTGTTACTTGCAACTGAAGAAGTTAGATAAAAGCATTATAAGCATGATTAGCTTAAAAAAATAATGAAAATCACTTAAAGAACAATGAAAAATGATGTCAGAACATAAAGCACTACTCTCTTGTCACAAAAATGTAGTACATATTTCAAATTTTTTCACATTTTTTGATTGAAGTTTAATAGAACCAATGTCGCTTTATACATCTTATAATCCTGAAATCTTATAATCCTGAAAAGTAGAGTATTATGGGTAAGCAAAATACCCTACACTTTTTGGGAATATCGTTATTTTGCAAGATTTTCGTACGAAAGAAACTTTTGGATGGCAATGGGACAATACATTTGTGGACCACTGTATATTATAGTAATATTATTATTAATATTAGTATTACAGCAATATTGTTATTAATTATATAAATACTTTATTTAGAAAGAAATAAAGTGCAAAAACGACATCAAGAATGTACCAGATAAAAGGTCACAGAGTCACTTAAAATGCAACGAAGTAGCCCTTTTAAAACCAGACACGGTGGAGATCAAACGCAACTTGTCGGGAAGGGCATTCCAAACTTTAAAGTGTCTTTTCTTTGTAAGTGTCTTTTCTTTGTAAAAGATCCAATTGTAGAAGGGTAAGCTTTTTGCAGTGGATAACTTGAAACTTGAACTTGAATCTTGAACTTAAAGCTCCAAAAAGGTGTATGGCAAAAGAAGTTTTGCCACTTCGCTACTAAAGGCTCCATTTCATTGCGCTTTTCTGCACTAAGTAAACAAAGTACTACTTTGTGCACATGTTTGTTAGGCAAGGTTTATTGTTATTTGTCGCTATTGTCGTTATTTGTCGTTATTGTCGGTAAACCCTCTGCTAAACAATTGATTAGAATGAAACTTCTTGCATTCTTGCAAAAGTTATCACTTAGATGCTACGATCTACGCTTTGGCATGGGTTACGGGTTACAGTCGAATGCAGAAGAGACACAAAGCTATGGGCTTAATGGTGTAATTGTTAAAGGTAAGTTAGTTGTTTGTACTACAAAGTAATGTAGCTTCAAAGTAATTGTTCAAAGCAATGGTACAAGGTAATTGTTCAAAGTAATGTAGCTATCAAAAGCCTAATTTAATTCAAAGTACAAATACATGTACAAAGAATTGAAGAGAGATACAGAGAATTCTCTATTATACACAGAATTCTCTGTTATACAGAGAATTCTCTGTTATACACAGCATTGAAGCCCTGAATCCTGGCTACATTCAACTTTCAAATTATAAAACTCAATTCAACACAGACTCCCAGACTCAAACTCCAGACTCTGCCAGACTCGCAAATGTGCTCTAGCCGGCCTTTTGCCTGCCATTTTTGATGAATTTCTTTATGTCACACGAAATCCTATCTATTATCTTGCTAATCGTAATTCAAAAATTCCCTTAGCAACTAAAAAGCCTTAATCGACTATCATCCATACAAGATCAATGAGAAAAGCCATAGATAATCGCAAGAAAACCACCAACAAGGCCAATTGGGCACAAAGAGAAAGAAGAGAAGAGCAAAAGACGAGCAAAAGAAGAGCAAAAAGACGAGCGGACACGTAACCGGTCACCCTCTTTTCCTGTCTCTTCTTTTGCATCCTCTTCTCAAAGGACACACATATTGGGGGTACAAAAGTGTCTACAAAAGGCCATCCAGGCACTCCACTCAGGCCATTTGGTGGGCACGCATTCAGCACAGTCAACTCTAGCAACTCTATTGCCATTCGAGCATCCTCAACACCCAACACCCAGCTTCTCGGTCATTCAGCATTTTGCATTCAGCACAGCAATGACTTTCCAAAAGCTTGTACCTGCTTTCGTTTTGCTCACAGGTGAGCTATAGCTATCTTTATAGCTAGTTATTGTTTTGCAATAGTCAGCAAATATCCAAATTTTTCAGTTTTAAGCCCATTCTATTATCTTAAACATTTAAAAACTTGTAAGTAGTAGAATTTACTAGAAATAAGTAGAGATAGTAATGAGTTAAACTTAAGAAGTCAAGCTAGAGAGGTTAAATCAACTTCTTTCAGCTAAAGACGTTAAATCAACTCCTTTAGTTTAACTTCTTCAAGCCGATTCATCTAAATTTTAAACATGGCTCATTGAAGCTCATTTATCTAAATAATTTCATCTGAAAAGACTGTAATGAAATAAAAATGAATGCTTTATAGTATCTTCATTATATGAAATCGTATTAAGCTCTTTCCGTCGAGGCTTTCCTCCCAACTTTCGATATGATGAGTGAAGACCAAATGTCCTCATTTCTACCATCACCCCATCCAGAGCTAGTTGCCGCTTATCGAGATTTTGAGAGTAGAACGAGGTAAAGCTTTTTGTTGGTAAGGCTTGTTGTTGGTAAGGCTTGTTGTTGGTAAGGCTTGTTGTTGGTAAAGCTTGTTGTTGTTAAAGCTTTTTGTTGGTAGGGCTCTTTAGTTGAAAACTCGTTGGTTGAAAACTTTATTAATGTTTATTTGTTTAATACCGGCCGAAAAAACCCGTCTAATAGTGGCTTTTTCTGGCTGAATGTTTTGCCGTCGTGGCGTAGTGGAGAGCGCGCTTCTCTAAGACCCACAAGGCCCGGGTTCGATTCCCGGGTGCTAGTAGCTAGTTGCCGCTTACCGAGAATTTGAGAATAGAACGAGGCAAAGCTTGTTGTTGGTAAAGCTGTTTAGTTGAAAACTCGTTCAGCGTTGATTATGAGCTGTTTCTTCTTTGAGTCTTTGAGATCTTTGAGCCTTTACCTCGAATCTAATTGTAAGATTTCAAAATTTTGTCCTAGTTAGCTGGTAAAATGCTAATATTAGTTAAACAAGCCGAAAAACCTAACGTCGGGTTTATCTAGCTGAATGTTTTGGGGTGGACGACATGCGACCGGTGGAGCGATCGGGAGCGCGCTTGTCTACGGCCCACACGGCCTGTAGACGTGGACTGGTCGGGAGCGTGCTCGTCTACGGTCCACACGGTTTGGGTTCGATTCCCGGGTGTTTCGCCCTACTTTGATTCTTTAAAAATGGTGTTTTAAATCGCAAAACTACAATATCTTCTAGCTTTTCTAAAGAAGTTTTGGCTTTATTGTAGCTAAAGAAGCTTGATTGGTCAAAACATGAACGAGAAAATGCCAGGCAGACAGACAGACACTGCTCTTCTATATATATAGTAGATTACAAGTTTTGTTCAACACAAGGCTTTGTTCTTTGAAGATTAATTCTTAGATTAACCCAATCAGTCCAATATCAGATACGGAAAACCGAGAATCACGCAAATTGTGAATGTGACCACACCGGTTCCACCGTGTTGTGCCGATACGATCTCGTCGATTGCCTGCAGAAGGCTCTACAACCACAACCCTGCTCGATTTTTGCAAAGGTTCCATCAAACACCAAAGCTTATCGTTGCTGTCTTCTAGACAATCTTCTAGACAATCTTCTAGACAATTTTCTAGACAACCTTCTAGACAATTTTCTAGACAATTTTCTAGACAATTTTCTAGACAATCTTCTAGACAGTCTTCTAGACAATCTTCTAGACAAAATTTACCTTTCTATCAAAATCATCCAATGAACTTTCCATTAAATTCGTCGATTCACCGATTTGATCATGGATTTTTAGATATCGATGAAACTAGATAATCGATGAAAAATTTAGATGTGAATTTGATCCCGATTTCTCGTTGATCCAATGTTGCAACACCTGTGGCCTCGAGAGTGCCGATCAGCGATACTCGAAATTCTTTGACAAAGTAAAAAAGGACTTTCTTTCAGAACAAAGAATTAAAACTTAGCTTTAAGCTTAAGCTCAAACTTTAAGCTCAAATTTTCAGCAACAAAACTCCCAGCATTGCTACGATCGACACAGCGTCGACTTCTGTATGCGCTTCTTGAACAAGGTTAGTGAAAAAGAGAGTCAAAATGAGAATGAGATTGATAGTAAGCTTTAAAACGGGTACTTGATATTTGTGACTTTTCTACGGGCACTTCAAAATAAGATAATAAAGTAAAAATAAGGTAAAAAGAAGGGTAAAAATCGGGTAAAAATAGGGTAAAAAGATTAAGAAAGGGATCTTTGTTGGTGTTGGTGACAATGTTGCTTCTTCAACTTTGCCACCTTTGTGGTCACCTGGTGGAAAAACTGCTGGAAAAGGGAGAAACATTCAGTGGACGGAAAACGGCACAAATTTTACCTGAATCCTGGCTACATTCATCTATTTCAAAAGAGTGACCGAGTGACCAAAAAAGGACACTTTTTGAAAACCTCGTTCGTTGAAAATGATCTCAACATCGGTGCCCGTTCCATACTTCTCGAAAAGTGCCCTCAAATCGGGATCCCGATAACGGAAAGGGATATTCGAGACGTGAAGTCGTTTCGGTGACTGATTTGAAAAAAACGGGAAAAAAAGCTAACCTAGCCGGCGGAATTGAACCCTCGACCTCCAGAATAAAACACAAGGCTCTTCGCCAAGCAGCCATGGCTGTTGGTGCTAATTTAAACCAATTTTTTCTAGGCCGATGTCTGGGGAACCTCGTCATGGAATTGTGATGGAGCCTTCGCCACATTGGCCTTTCGAATCTGTCGCCGAACATGCGGCTTTTGCAAACCCGATCTATACAGCACAGTTGGCGGGAAATTCCAAGTGACGCCGTGTGGACGATCTCCAAAGCTTATCGCTAGTGAAACAATCTTCTAAACAAAATTTAATCTTGAATCAAAATCCATCGAACTTTTCAAATCCAAAATCCAATCATCCAATGAATTTTCCATTAAATCCGTCGATTCTCCGATCATCTCATTATGGAAATGTTTCTCCAAATCTCATTTCGTCATCCAGATTTTTAGCGTCATCTAAATCCAAACCTTTCAAGTTTTTTTGGAGTGAATTTCCTGTCTGATTTCTAAATTCAAACATTGTGATGCCAGTACTTGCCATTTTTTATTTATCTTTTGATCGTTCTTCTGAAATTGATTCTTTTTTTTTCAAAATCGTACAATTCAGTGAATCGAAATGAAGCTTTTCTCTTTCGCTAATAAATTTTTGCGCCACGGGATATAGAAAGAACTTGCTCGATGTACTCGTGAAGACTACTTGGACAAAAATAGACCGTGCACCGCTGGAAATCTTCATCAAAATCACCTCAATCTTTCGATTAAAGCTGACTAGCAGGAGAGCAGAACTGCTTGAGAAACTTCCAGAGAGAAATTTAGAGAGAAAGAGAAATTTACTGAGCTTAAAACCCGAGTCATTAGAAATGAATAGCTTTAATCAATTCCCCAATCCCGAAAACCCTCGGGTACAAACTTACAGCCAAATAGCTTACCTTTTTGCAACATCTACAAAGCAGCTACAAAGCAAAAGAAGAATCCCTACGTACAGGGTGCGTGAAACTTCTTGACCGCCTCTATAAGCTTTGGAATTTTTTAAAACTTGTTCACGAAGATAAAATTCACTGTAAAACAATGAAAATAATCCACAAAAACAAAAAAAAGAAGTGAATAAAACTGTGACCTTCTTTTGCTCGATGTACTCGTGAAGACTACTTGGACAAAAATAGACCGTGCACCGCGGGCAATCTTCTTCAGAACCGCCTTTAATGCATTAAGAAAAGAGTTCTTTTTTCTTGAAGGAACCAGTTTCCATTTTCGCCGGTAATTTTCATCATATTTCATTTTTCTTTTATGCAGTATACAACTTCTTTTATTGTTGTTTCCTTGTCCAAATTTTCAACAAGGCAAAAAGAAGTAAAAGAGACCAAGGCAAAAGAGGCAAAGAACTATTGATAGCCCTGGGTCTCTTCACTGGGCAAAAACGGCAAAAAAAACGGCCAAACCCAATCTAAAATCTCTTTTTTCTTCTTTTCTTTCTTGTTCTTTTCCCTCGAACAGCTTTTGCATCATTTTCTATACTTTCTCCAGCTATTTCCCCGTCTTTCTCCATCTTTTCACAACCATTTTGTTTCACCGAAAATCCCTGCCCTGAAAAAAGCTTCCTATTACGTCATTATTTCACAGTTTCATAATTTTTGACCATTTTAATCAATAAAACTTTCAGCTCAATGTTTTTATTCTTTTCAGCACAACTTTTGTCAACTGCTGCTTTTCTTTTTTTGTTTCTTTAGCTTTAATTGCCAAAAAGTATTGAAAAACATGATTGCTTTGAGATAGACTCTTGTGAATCTTGTGAATGTTTGTTGATTCTTGTGTTTTGAGTGCAGAATGTTTGACATTCTGACGCTCTTCAGCGAAAAACTGTCTGACTTGGTTTGATGACGGGGGAATAGAAAAACTAAACAAAAAAGATGATAGAAAAACAGAAAAACAGAAGAACAGTAAAACAAAACAAAAAACAAAACAAAATAAAAGAACATCAGAAAATTATCCAAAATAGCACTAGACTAGCAAAATAGCACTAGACATTCACGCTTTAGCCAATCTTGGACCAACTTTGCCTTTGTGCTGGTGCTGAATCCTCTGGGAAACACTAATGCTTGTTCCCAAATTGAGAAATGCTCCAAGGCTTTAAAACATCCTCTAAAACCTCTTTTTTGGAAGGATCTTTGTTGATTTTGATTCCCACATCGACAAAAACAAGTGGCGCCTTTCCATCCGAAGTGGTCGTAGACATCCGACTAGCAAAAGTTGCATGTAAGCTTTGAAAGAAATCTCAAAATTTTATGACCAGATCTCTTCCCATATGGTAGTATTTGGCAAAACAAAGCAAAACAGATCATCAGTGTAAAATTTCATTTCAAATATTACACTTATACTTAGATCTCACTTTACCTCAAGTCCGCAAGTCCTCAGCTACCTCAAGTCAACAGTCTTGTAAGTAAGTTCATAATTGTAGAATGGTAGAAACTTTGTCCAGAAAAATTCTGCGACTTTGCTTTGACCATTCTGCGACTTTGCTTTGACCATTCTGCGACTTTGCTTTGACCATTCCGAGACTTTGCTTTGACCAACCTTGCCAACTTTGCCCATTCTCTATATTGCTAAAGTTTTACAAGATTTTAAAGTAAGCTAAACGATTAAACTTGTAGAAATCGTGACTTTTTTGCTTCCAAAATCTTTGCCTTTCTCTTTGTTCCCCTATTTTTGTTTCAATAGTTCACAGTCTAGACAAATTGAAAGTGCAAATCGGTTTTTTTTGCAGAGATTATGTAAACAAAATTGACCATTTGCCTTTTCGGGTGACTTTCAAAAGTTTCAAAGAAAAGGGTATTTGGAAACAATAACTTTGACAGTTTCTAGAGTTTAAAAACAAGTTCTGGCATGACTCTGTTTCCTGGATAGGTTAATCGCTTGATAAATGGCTTGATAAAATTATTATTAAACTTCTCTAATCTTACTTTTCTCTTAGCTTTCATACTTTTTTTGCCTCTTGTTTCCTCAATCCCTTCCAGATCAGTGGATTGGTCAAAAGTTTCGATTCTCAACAATTTACCCGGCTTTTTTTTCACTCTCTCTCGAAAATATGTACTCAAAAAAATGAAAAGAGACCAAAGAAAGTTGGGATTTAAAGAAAAACAGACAAAAGACAAAAGAAAGAGAAAGAGAGATAAGAGAAAAGAGGTGAGATCGAGTTGTTGTAATCCAGAGCAGTCCTTTCGGATTTTTGCTGAAAACTTTTCGATCGTTCTCGATTTTTCTTGCAACTTTGATTGGTATTGGAAGCTTTTTTTAGAGGTTTTCTTGGTTCTTGATAAAATCTTGATAGATTCCTTGAAAAGTTGTTCCATTAAATCTTTATTTCTCTTCCTGAATTCACCAAATTCGAGCACCGTTGAGCCAAGTTCAAGCTTGGTCTTAGTTTGAATAGAAAAACCATTCGTATTCCATTCTTATTCCATCATTCCATTCTTATTTCATCATTCCATTCTTATTCCATCATTTGCTTTGCTTCCATTTTGCTGAATTAGCAAAATTATTTGAGAATTAACAAGATTGTTTGAGCCAGATTGTTTGAGAAAATACTTCTTGCATCTGTCATTAGCTATTTGCTGGCTTTGAACTAGACATGGGCATTATAAACTACAAAAATGACGAACTGCCACGCTAAAAACGCTTCTAACTTTCTTTAAAGTTGGCCGGATTGACATGATTTATAATTCAAAAAATCGAGAATCCCAAGAGCTTTCGAATGAACTAAAGTACAGCGAAAAATATCAATGCTAAAGAAAGTTACAGCACGATTACAGTACCATTAAAGTTATCATTGTAACTTTCTTTAGCATTGATATTTTTCGCTGTACTTTAGTTCATTCGAAAGCTTCTGAGATTCTCTATTTTGGAGTTATAGACCATGTTAATCTGGCAAATTTGAAGAAAGTTAGAAGCGTCTATAGTTTCCGTTTGTAGTTTACGTTTGTAGTCTATAAGGCCTATGTCTACTTTGAAGTAAGCAAACTCAGGTACTATTCTATTGGCTTGTCAAACCAAGAAACCCACTAGCTCATCCCTTGTAAATTTCAAACTGACTAGGGAACTGTTTCAACGTAGCATCGAGTTCAGCTACGAGTCCTGGTGCATCGGATTCTACGCAAAATTCTGAGGAAAACCCAGCAAATCCAGTTTAAAATCAATCCAATGAATCCTTTAACCGTGTAAAAACGCGTTTGAAAATTGGAAGCAGGAAAAATTTTCGGAGCTCGATGATGTAAGCCTTCTCTCTTCCATTCTCGAACGCTTAAATTAGCAACAAACGGCTTAAACAGTCCATTATCTTGGAATTTCAATGTAAAATGTCAACAAATCACTTGAATTAGCCACAAAACACGTAATCGAGCAACAAATCACTGGATTTGAGCGAAAAAACGCTTGAATTAGCAACAAACGGCCTAAACAGGCCATTATCTTGGCATTTCAATGTAAAATGTCAACAAATCACTTGAATTAGCCACAAAACACGTAAATTAGCAACTAATCACTCGATTTCAACAAAAAACACTGCAACAGTTGAGGTTTCGATTGCTTAGTGCATCCCCTTGACGGAGACGCACTAAGCAATCGCTATGGCCGACTGGCCTAGCGGCCTAGCGGCTAGTGTGCTCGACTTCCGAACTTTTCCTCGCTATTTCTTATCCTCTCCCAATCAAGATTTTTGCTTTTTTTTGCAAACAAGTTTAGAATACTTTTGAGCAATTTAAGGGGTTTTTATGAACAATTTAATAATACAAAACTTTGAAAATAGTCAAAATCCTAGACGCAATAACAATTACAAAAATAGTTCAATTTGACGCCATGAGCATGAAATCTTTCAAAAAAACGTAAAACAAAATTTTTCGGTCACAATAGGTGCTGTTAATCATTGAGGCTCCTTGGCATTGAGATTGAAGCAACGATTGGAGGATAGGTACTTTAAAGATGAGGTGAATATAATGGATCAATAGATTTTTGGCTGGGTTTTGCAAATGTGTGGAATTTATAATTGCCATAGGGTTATAATTGTCTTATTATTGCGTCCAGATTTAATTGACGATTTTCAAATTGCGATTTAATTGATAAATTGTTCATAAAAAACCCTTAAATTGCTAAAAAATATTCTAATCTGGTTTGGAACAAAAAGCAAAAATCTTGGTTGGGAGAGGATCCGAAACAGGAGGGATCCGAAACAGGAGGGGATCAAGGAAAAGGATCCGGAGGGGATCAAGGAAAAGGATCCGGAGGGGATCGAGGAAAAGGATCCGGAGGGGATCGAGGAAAAGGATCCGGAAAGGATCCGGAGAGGATCGAGGAAAAGTTCTAAAGTCGGGCACACTATCCGCTAGGCCTGGTGATTAGAGTGTGTTCCTCTCAAGAAATAGTGCAAAATAGCAAACGGGTGCATTGAAAATAAACTGAATAGCTTACAAATTGTAGAAGATATTTAAGATATTCAGTTGATTTCAACCCAACCCGTTTCCTATTTCACAATATTTCTTGAGGAGAACACACTCAACTAGTGAATATCGAGGATCGACAAGGGAAGGCTTATATCACCAAGCTTCAAAAATCTTTCGCGCTCTCACTTTTCAAGCCTGTATTTACACGAGTTAAAGGACCCATTGGGTTGATTTTAGAACTGGGGTTTGCTCAGAATTTTGAGTAAAATCCGATCTAGGTCTCGTAGCTTCACTCAATGCTAAGTTGAAACAGTTTTCTAGTGAGCAAGCTGGAATTTCTTTTCTATTTCTTCGTTAACCATAAGGTTTCCACCTATTTTGTACATTTTTGGCTTTTTACTTCAATATTTTCGATGAATGACGCAATTTCAGTCAGGGTAAATCATGGCTGCTGCCGCTAAAGTCCAAGTGCACCGAAAAGAGATCGACTTGAGCCCATTGAAGGCCGCCAACGTCCCAATCATTTTCATCGTTGGTAAGTACAAATACTATTTTCCATACTAGCTACTATTTTCCATAATATGATCAAGCTTTTAAAAGGTTGTGATTCTAGGTGGACCCGGTTCCGGAAAGGGAACTCAATGCGACAAGATTGTCGCAAATACGGCCTCTCCCACTTGTCATCGGGAGATCTTTTGAGGTAAAGAAGAATCATTTTCACCAAGCTAAACTCTTTGATAACTTTCCATGTCAAACAATTTTCTATTTGCAGAGATGAGGTCAAGTCCGGCTCGCCCCGTGGTTCCGAACTCACCGCCATCATGGAGGCCGGACAGCTAGTCCCATTGGTGAGTCTAAGACAGCGATTTAATTCTGGAATTGTAAAATTGACGCTTTCTTTGATAACGAATTGATAAGATCAATATCTCTTCTCTTTTTGATCAACATTTCATGCATAATTTCTTTTCAGGAAGTCGTCTTGGACTTGGTTAAAGAAGCTATGTTGAAGAAGGTAGCTCAAGGAACAAAAGGCTTCTTGATTGACGGATATCCACGAGAAGTTGCTCAAGGAATTCAATTCGAGGGAGAGGTTAGTAAAGTTGTGATGAGTAAAGAAACTGCCAAGAAAAGGAACCAAAAGGGCAAAGCTAGGGCCAAAGCTAGGGCCAAAGCTAAGATCAAAGCTAAGATCAAAGCTAAGATCAAATTTCGGAGTGTTTCCCCAGAGTTACTGATAACAATTGTTAATGATTTCAGATCCCAGCCAGATAAGAGCTTCAATCAAAGCTAAAAGCTATCATTTTAGATCCAAGAAGCCCAACTTGTCGTCTTCTTTGACGTGTGTGAGGACACTTTGGTGAAGAGGTTGCTTGGACGCGCCATCACCAGGTAAACGACTAGATTTTGTAGTTTTGAGTACAAGATAAACAGTTTTTAGAAAATCTCTATCTAGAAAAATCTTAAAACTCTATTTAAAGAACACTTTTTAGTGGCCGAGCTGACGATAACATTGACACGATCAAGTTGAGACTTCACACCTTCATCAACTCGACCGCCCCTGTTGTCGACCACTACGAGAAGCAAGGAAAACTTGTCAGAGTGAGTGATATGAATAATTAGATTGAATTCGTCAGTCATTTGGGTCTTTTGCAAAGCTTTTGGTAATAGGCCCAATCTAAAGGTGAAATTGAAGCTCTAAACTAAAGCCATCGGCTTTCGGTTGGCTTGATTTGCTTTGAGTTTAGCTTTTTGTCAACCCTGGCTATCTTACTAGTCTTACGAGTCTTACGAGTCTTACGAGGCTATCATGACTATCTCCTGCATGTCTAGAGCTCTGACTAGGTACAACATCACGACATAAACTACCAAGAAAAGGAACCAAAGGAGCAAAGCTAGGGCCAAAGCTAGGATCAAAGCTAAGATCAAAGCTAAGACCAAATTTCGGAGTGTTTCCCCAGAATTACTGATAACAATTGTTAATGATTTCAGATCCCAGCTGAGGGCTCGGTCGATGACATCTTTGCCGAGGTGTGCAAAGCCCTTGACAAGTGCGTGAAACACTGAAATCTTTAGACAATTTATTGTTCAATTTATGCTGTCTTTTATTTTCTGGTTTTGCAACAATTGTGATGCTCACTAGTCAACAAATTCAGTGTCGGTCAACTCTCATGAACAAGGTTTCATTGCTGTGCAATAATAAAGAATTTTATCAGCTTTGAAACTTGACAAAATGGGCAATAGAACAGTGAATAATAGTGACAATTTAAAGACTGAAGTAAGGCATGAGTGGCATTGAGCTGGCCTTGGCATTGAGCTGGTCTTGGCATTGAGCTGGTCTTGGCATTGAGCTGGTCTTGGCATTGAGCTGGTCTTGGCATTGAGCTGGTCTTGGCATGGCCGGCCGGGGCGTGGCATTGAGCTGGTCTTGGCATTGAGCTGGTCTTGGCATTGAGCTGGTCTTGGCATTGAGCTGGTCTTGGCATTGAGCTGGCCTTGGCATTGAGCTGGCCTTGGCATTGAGCCGGTCTTGGCATTGAGCTGGCCTTGGTTCTGTTGTCAGTGGATTGGTATTAAGTTGGTAATGAAGTTTGATTCCTATTGACGTTAATTTGGGTCGACATTTGTCTTAAGTCAGTTACTAGTTTTCAGTGACAGTGACAAACAGTTGATGTTGATGGGAGTCAATATTCTCTTGTGGCTTTATATGGAAAGCGATGTGCCAGATGGAATGCGATTGTGCGCGCACATAAAGAACACTAGCCACTTTTTGAAAAAAGCCTTGAAAAAAGAAGAACTCCAAAGCGAGGATCGAACTTGTGAGGTCTCGCTCTAGAAAAGACCGATATACCTCTTGGCCATAACTGCACCAAATTGGCCCTGCAAGGAGGCCGCTAAGAGCCAAATGATCACATTTTCCTAACAAAACTTTAGACACTTATAACTCCTGGCAGATTGTCATTTAGTAAAAACGGAATATATATTTGGAATCAGCATAAAATTCTGCGTCGAATGATATAGATCGCATAGCATTTAGCCGGCTCTGACCTTCGTTTCTTAGTTTAACCAATTCTCTTTCAACTAAAACACACAAAATCTACCAAATATGAACCAAATTATTGTCTTTCTTTGAATTAAAAACGACACTGAGAAGCCAGAGTCAAAGTCAAGTCAAGGATCGCATAGCATTTGGCCGGTTCAGGCTGAACTTCCTTGAATGAGACTGTCAAGTATCGTTTAACTACAAAACAAATTTGATCTAATATTCTATTTAATCATTATAATTCTTTTGAACATTTAAAATAACCAACAGAGTAACTTCTCTTGCATTTCTCTGATATCAATAGATCCCTTTCGTGAAGGTGTCGTGGAATCGCTAATGGAGTCTTTCCCCCTCCAAAATGGAGGTAATCCACGCATCCGGTCTTCCATTCTGAAGCTCAAATATTGATTCAAAGCCGGTTACCTCTGATCTTATATCAAGAATATGTTCTATAAGAACACGTTTTGAAATTCATCTACATTCTTATGGCCATTCGAGAAACGCTCAAGCAAGTGAAGGCAGCTTCGAAACTCCGCAAGTTAACTGGAGGGATTTTGGTAAATTTAGAGTCTTTGTATTATAATAATGAATATAATAGTATAATAATCCAAGAATTTATTGATTTATTGATTTAAGCTAGCCAGAAAATGGCTTTTACATGAAAAGCAGCGGCACGATCATCAAGCTGATGAGTTGAACACGAAGAGGGTTTTCGATATCAATTTGAGAGAGCCACCCGAGAAAGGGAAAAGATCATGGATTAGGTTGGTCAAAAGAGAATAATCTATAAACTTTCAATAGCAATTTATTGGATATAAATAAATCTATTGAGTCTAGTGTTTTTTGATGAATTGATACGGATTTCTATTAGGTGTGTGAAAAAGTAATCCACGTTTTTTATTTTTATTTTGTTTAAATAAATATATCTAAACAATTTTTAATTTTTTGTTAACGATATATATATCGTTTAAAAGCTTATTTTTTCCTCTTTCGAATGATATATTCATTTTGTTAAAAGGACGACAATAAACTACCTTCATTGTAGTTTGAAAATGGTATACACAAGTATCTTTATTCGGTCAAATTTGCTTTATGAGTTCAAAAATGGGTTGAAATCTGCGGAGGCTGCACGTCGAATTCGGAATGCGTTTGGCGAAGACGCCGTTACTGATGATACCGCTAGGTTTTGGTTCCAACGATTCAAAGGTGGTAATGAAAGCCTAGACGATGTGCCACGTGGCGGTCGCCCTGAGACCTGTTCGGATGACCAAATAAGACGCTGTCTTCTCGAAAACCCTCGTTCAACCTCTTCAGAAATAGGCCTTACATTAAATTATGATGGGTCAACCGTAAGGAAACGCTTGAATGCCATGAATTTTATCAAAAAGTTGGACAAATGGATACCGCATAAACGTTAAAAACGTGGATTACTTTTTCACACACCTAATATTTGAGGAAAAAATCAAATCCTTTTTAGAGATGCTGCTAGATGAAAAAAACTAAAAAAAACTTTGCAAGCTATTCTTTGTCATCGATTCTTTGTCTTAAAGATTCTTTTTCATCAATTCTTTGTCATCAGCGATTCTTTGTCTGATTCAATCTCAAAACCAGTAAAAACATCCCCGTGCATTTGTCTTGAATACTTGAAAAGACTCATTTTGAATTACTTTCTTACATTATCAGTTCAAAAAGGGATGTGCTCTGGGAAATGGACGAGAAAAATTGACCCGAAATTACTAGATGGATGAGATTATCTCTTTTGAATCATTCACCCAATTTTCCTGGATAGACACCGTAAGGTGATCATAACCAAATTCCCGTGCATTACTTAGATATTACTTACTGATTACTTAGATATGAAGACCATGAAGAGTTCTTTACTGTTCATCTCATTGTTTGAAAGCTTTTCAGTGAGATGGATGAGGAAATCCTCACTTAAACACACTCATTCAATCCATCCAATCCCCATATCCCGTAATGAATCAGTACAATCTCAATTCTGACAACGAAACTTTAAAAAAAGTAAACATTTAAATGCATTCAACAATTGTATTCATTATTTGGACATACAGATTTTATATTAATCTTCAAAAACTAAAAATTCTAGGAGAATCGTTTTCTGGTCATTTGACGAAACAAGCACATTTTTCTACTATTGGTCGATGATCATTTTTCTTGGTTGTTTCTATAATTTGGCTACAATTGCTGTGATGACTTTTGAAGTCTTGGTAATGAAGCTATTTTTATACTCATATTTATACTCAATCCTTTGATCATAGCTTGAGAATCACTTCCGGAATTGGATGATTGGGAATTTCGTCTTTGACTCTCTTTACTTCGTTGATCTATTGATTTTGACAAGGAAAGGTAAATTTATTTGATTTGATAATGATATTTGATAATGATTCAGTTAAAATTCTTTAGAATTCATCAAAGATGGGATTCGAGAAAGGAGAATTTTCGCTTTACTCGTGTTTCGCCTCAAATCCCCGCAGTTTTACTTGGACACTCTCTCACTTTTACCAACTGACCTTTTCTTGTTCCATTCGCAGATGTTGAGCATAGTGAGAGTGAATCGATTGCTGAAAGTAAGTGAATACAAGGAAAGCTTAATCTTGAATTTGTTTTGAATCCATTTGAATTGAATCCATTTGAATTGAATCTATTTGAATTGAATCTATTTGAATTGAATCTATTTGAATTCAATCCATTTGAATTCAATCCATTTGAATTCAATCCATTCAAATGAATTCAAAATAAACTCAAGATTAAGAGAAACTCGTTTCAAATCAAACTTTGCCTAACAATGCCTAATTGCTTAACAATCTCATTACCGCAACACACAAAAGGCCTGGCTTTTAACCAAATATGCAACCCATCTAGTAGCTGCCAATCTAGTAGCTACAAGTTACTAGTTGCAAGTCACTAGTTGCAAGTCACTATTAGAAATTGGCCTTTTCCAAAAAGCCTCTAAAAACCTGCTTGTGAACATTCTCCTTTGATTTGATCACTTTTCCTTTTGAATTTGAAAGTTTCGTTCAAATCACTTGACTGGTTTTTAGAGATTTTCTATCCAAATTACTTTCTAGCTTTTGGAAAAAGCTCCATGTAAAAAAATTTTATGTTGAATCTGGAAAAGCCTTTTGCAAAACTAAAAGTTACCAAAAGCGTGGTTCAGGACCTGGCTTTTTCCTGGATCACAAGACTTTGGACTAGTTTCTGGACAAGTCTAGAAAGTAGGCCTGGAAGTCTGGCTTGCTAGGTCTTGTCTAGCCTAGCTTGCTTCAAACCCAAGTGGAATCTATTTCAGTAATCTTGAATTGAACTCAAGGTCAGCTTCAGGTTTATCGCGTACTCGAGTTCTACACTCTAACCGAGATTCGAACGAATCTCCCAAATCTCTTTCATTTATTCAAACTCGTTTTCTTATGTCTTGTGATTTTCCATTGGAATGCGAGTCTCTACTACTTCTTGAGTACAATTTTTGGCTTGGAAAGTAGGTTCAAAGTATTATTGATGATTAGCTTAGACAAGTCTAAGCTAATCATCAAGCTAAACAATGATTTAGCTGGCCATATTGAATCCTGGATTTTCTCATACGACAAAGTACCGGATCCAATCTTTGTCACTTGTGAAAAGTTTGAAAAAAAAACATTTCCGCGATATCAAAATTTTAGCGATTACCGTTGTCCACCAAATGAACATCACCCATTGAGTGATTATGAAGAGTGGACGAATTTCTCGATGCAATGTGAAAGAACGATGGAGATTTGGAGTAATAGGTAGCCTTAAAAACTTATTTGATTTAAATAGAGCTTTCAGAAGTTTTCCGATGAAGTTTAGCAACTTCTCGAAGCAGTACAGCTTGAGTTTTTACTGGTCAGCGTTAACATTGGTTACACTCGGTGAACAGGTGAAGAAATTCTTTGCAGGAACATCTTTCAATCGTAAAATTCACAATGGGAACAATTTAAGCTGATTCTTTTGAAATCTGGCTGAAATTTGAGAGTTGCCATCATTTTGTAACTTTTCCTGAATCAAGCTCTAGAAAAGTGCCCGGCTTTCTAGAGCCAACGAAATTAACAGATACAAATTTCTCAGAGCATTCAACTGCTGCTTTACTTACATATTAGATTACTTGGTTGTTTACTTACTTGTTTGTTTACTTACTTACTTGTTTGTTCGTTTACTGTTCACTTGTTTACTATTGGGTTGTCCAGTTATGAATGCGCGTTTTTACTATTTGGTAAATTTCTGAACATATCGAACAGATGTATATGAGTGTTATAAATCATTCGAAAGCTGAAGATCTCCTCTACATTTTGGAATAAAAAAGTTTTTGAATTCATTCAACTTTTTTGGGGAAATTGACTGCACAAAGGGAGAGGTCGTTTTCAAAAAAAACCCATTCCAGCCTAGCTATTCCTCAAGTTTTATGGTGTAAAATAACCGCCCAGAAAAGAAAAGAAAAGCAAAGATGCTCTGAAATTGTTATATTTTTAAAAAAGTTGTTTTGATATATCTATTGACCAAACATCAAACGGTTAACTCAATTTGAGCGGAGCCAAAACTTGATCCAAAGGCATCCTTCCATTTTTTGGCCACCTCTTCTTCTGTGCAGTCAATTTGCCCAAAAGCTGGGCAAATTCAAGAACCTTTTATATCAAAATGTAGAGGGGATCTTCAGCTTTCGAATAATACTCAGATATATCTTTTTCTTGATTTCGGTATCTTGAGAAATTTATAAAGTAGTAAAAAACGCGCATTCATAACTGGACAACCCAATAGTAAAGTAGATCAAAGTTACGTTCAACACCAGTTCCTCACTTCTTATTCTTGCTATACTCTTGAATTAAAGCTTTCTACGTTTAGCCATCTCCTGAGCACTCTTTCCAAAACACTTTCGAGATTCTGGACACCTTTCTGGGGCTTGTAATCTTTGCTGTGATTCTTGGAGACATTGGTAACATGGTGCAGGTAAAATTTTCTTTTTTAAAATTTGAGTTTCTAAATCTTCCCAAGAATCCACTGCATTTTCAATTTTAGACAATGAACTTAAAGAAAAGCGAGTTCGAGGAAGTGCTTGATGGCACACGATCCTACATGCATCGACAGTGAGTACAATAAGTATACGATCTTATTCTTGCAATTCTAGCAAAGTGCATCCAGCTCTGCAAAACAAAATCGTTCGCTATCTGCAATATTGCTGGAGTGAAGGGCAAATGAGCGTCGATGAACAGGTCAGCTAAACTGATAAATCAAATTTGCTATTTTTGTCTCAACAATGCACTGGAATCAAACGGCGCTAGCTACTTTAAAGTTATTTGACAGAAAGCAAAGATTTCAGTCTTGATATGATGGACCATCAAGACTGGTAAGGTATAACAGAAAAGTTGTAGAAAATCAAAAATGAAGCTTATATCCAAATTTCCAAAAAGATACACTTAGTAGTTTCGCTTAAAATGCAAGTTTTGTGAAAATTCGTAAATTTGGCATTTCTGGAAAACCAGTTTTTGAATCGTTCTGAAAATTTGGCTATAAGCCTAATTTTTGATTCTCTACAACTTTTCCATTGACGCCAAAATGGGTTTCTTTTGAAGAAAGTGCTCAAACTGTCACATATGACAATAGCCCGCAGTTTTCAAGTCACCAACCCAACCTCTTTTTGGAAATTTGGATATAAGCTTAATTTTTGATTCTCTACAACTTTTCCATTGACACCAAAATGGATTTCTTTTGAAGAAAGTGCTCAAACTATCAAATATGACAATAGCCGGCAGTTTACAAGTCACCAATCCAATAGAACCAAGCGATCCAATCTAGTAATTGGTTCATTCAAAATTAAAATCTAAGCCTCTTGAGTGCATTTCCCGATTTTCTGATGGATTCTATCTAGATATTCTATATCTAAATATGAATTCGAATTTAGATATTGGATAAGCCTTCATTGTGGTTATGCAATAAGGTATGGGATTTTAGCGAACAAATTTTCTTTTGGTGTTTCAATTTTGTTTAGCCTGAAGTTTTCAATTCACCAAACCAATAGTTTCTAAAAATCAAAACAGCTAGCAAAAAATGTTAAAATTGAAAGAGTTATTTGCCAAAGATTGTAAAGAGAAAATGTAAAGAGAAAAAAAGAGAAAAAAAGATGAAAAGAGTTATTCCTCCAAGATTGTAAGCCGAGGGGTAAATCTAGCGAATTAAGCTAAATCTAGCAATTGGTGAACCCTGTTCTTATCTCAGAGATTGTCTGTTCAAGGAAATCGCCGATTTCCTTCCAAATCGCCTCTACGGTCACATGTCTGTTCACATTCATATCAAGGCTAATCTTGTGAAAGAGATGGCCAATCGAAGCCAAGTCTGACCCTAAGTCAGACCAGTATCCCTGCTTTCAGGCTTGGCCTTAGCTTGTTTTGGTTATTTTATAAGAGCAGTCTCAATCCTCTTGATCATAATATACAACAAAAGATTGCCTGTTCAAGGAAATCGCCGATTTCCTTCCAAATCGCCTCTACGGTCACATGTCTGTTCACATTCATATGGAAACATTGCGGTTGGATTCTGATGGTTAAATTTTCAAGTCAAGTCAAGTGATTGTTTTAGGAGAGTTCCCCTATTTGCTGACTGTGACCCAACTCTGCTTTATGAATTCATTTTGAGACTCGAGTTACAAGTAGGTTAACAGTGAAAATGAAAAACTGATGAATTTCAGGTTTACAGTCCCGGTGACTACATTTGTAGAAAAGGAGAAGTTGGAAAAGTCATTTTTTTCTAAATGAACTCTTTTTCACTTGTGGTTTAGGAGATGTACATCGTAAAATCGGGCTTTGTTGAAGTGGTGAACGAAGACGGGACAAAGGTTTGGATAAACTGGGCGTACTACAAAATGAAAACACACTTTCTGATGCACTTTTATCAATGATTCTTCGTCCAGCTATCAATTATTAAAAAATGAAATTAGCTTTTTAGACCAGTTGAGTATTCCAGCTATTTTAGACCTAACAAAATGTAGAATTTGTTTTCAAAAATACTGCTAAATTTAAGCAGAAATTGGTCCTAAGAATTTGGACATAGTGAGGCCCAAATTCTTGGAAAAACGGAAAAGTTCAGTCGCTCAACGCTCCTTCCTCCTCCAAATTGGTAGAGGAAGGAGCGTTGTTCCAATTGATTGACTTGGTTCCAATTGATAGGCTTGGTTCCAATTGATAGACTTAATAAAATAAATAGCTCCAATCGATTCTCCGACCCCAAAAACCCGCGGGTACAAATTTACAGCTGAATATCTTCTTTTTGTGTCATCTACAAAGCAAAAGAAATCCCGATGTAAATGACTGGCGAGGCGTTCTTTGTGCGGCTGGGTAATCGCTTGCGAGTTGGAAAACCCATCCGGTATATAGTGCTTCCTTTTCGAATCCGTAAGGAGGTAGAAGCGGTGAGCGACTGAACTGCCGCTTTCTGACGCTTTTGAACCGATTTGAACCGAATTGAGCTGTTTTGAACCGAATTGAGCTCTTTTGAACCGAATTGAGCTCTTTTGAACCGTTTTGAACCGATTTGAACCGAATTGAGCTCTTTTGAACCGTTTTGAACCGTTTTGAACCTCTTTGAACCGTTTTGAACCGCTTTGAACCGTTTTGAACCGCTTTGAACTGCTTTGAACCGTTTTGAACCGATTTGAGCCCTTTTGAACAGCTTTGAACCGCTTTGAACAGCTTTGAACCGTTTTGAACAGCCTTGAACCGATTTGAACCGATTTGAACCGAATTGAACCGATTTGAACCGTTTTGAACCGTTTTGAGCTGTTTTGAACCGTTTTTGCCGCTTTGGTCGCCACTATGTTCAGTTTTTTTAGGACAAGGTGTGCCTTAAATCTAGCTATATTTTTGCCACAAATTCTACATCCTTCTAACCAAAACTAGCTGAATACTCAAGGCTGAAAGCGACCTGAAAAGCTGCTTTCAGCTTTCAATACCTGATAAAAATGATTGATGAACTGATTTTCTTTAAAGATTCCTATATAAAACTTCATCAAAAATGATATTCCTGTTGATAAATTGGTTTTAGTGAGAATCGATCTTAATTCGAAACTTTTCCTGGAATTCTTTCCAGGTTTTTGTCCGCCTTGGTGAGGGTACAGTGTTCGGTGAGCTCTCGATTCTCAACATTCCTGGAAACAAGAATGGTGATCGTAGAACGGCAAATGTTCGATCAGCTGGTTACACAAATCTCTATGCTTTAAAAAAAGAAGATCTCTGGGAGGCACTCCGAGATTATCCTGATGCAAAAGTATCGTTATTGGAGAAAGGTAACTTGTTTCGTTATTAGAGAAAGGTAACAATAAAATACAAAATTTGTTAGTTAATAGGATAACAATTTTACAAAGCTCAAAATGATAAAGTAATCGGGATCAAGATAAATTTAGGTAAACAGATTTTGGCAAAAGACAATCTACTGGATGAGTCAAACGTTGAGCAAGATAACTGGGATCCGGATGCTCCAATAGAAGAGAAATTAGCATTGATAAAAGATGAAGTTGAGGCTTTCACAAAGCAATTGAAAGAAGCAGAAGTTATGATTCAGGTAAACTTTAGTGTAACCTATAATGACAAAGCTTTCGAAAGTTAATAATTGAATCCTTTTCGCTAACATTTAGGAGCTACCTAAGCCTCCATTTAGCTTTGATTAACCGTATTCGTAAAAGCTGAAAGAAATTTCTCATAGGTTCACCATTGATTCGAGTAATCTTGAATACCTTTAATAGGCTTAAATGCCTTTAATATGCTTAAACGGGGGTATTAATCGCGGCCGGGTGACAATAAAAATTTTTTTTACGGCAACCACCTGTTTTTTATTTTAATATCGCTGATTTTATTATAAAAAGAATAAAAACCACCCGGCTAGAGTGATTTGATGGGTTTACAAATTTTTGGAGACACTGCAAGGCTTGGAGAAAAACAAGATCGTCACTCATCAGACATCTCAACTAAAAGGTACCTATTTGAGAAAACTAAAACCAGAAGCGACCACAAATGGAAAAAAAGATCTAATTGTGTCAATCAAAGCGCTGAAGACGTCCTACGGTGGAGGAGATCCAGTCACTTCTGGTGAAGATGCGCTGGAAATTGATAAGATAGGAAGCCGATTTAAGGAACTTATCGTCACCCGGCCGCGATTAATACCCCCTTTAAATGCCTTTAATAGGCTTAAATGGAAATTCCTTTGATTGAATCGAAATCGAGATGAAATCTAGATGAAATCAAGTTAGACCGCTTATATTAGACGGTTTAGATTAAAACTAGACTAGCTAGGGCTGGTTTTAAAATGATCCTTATGAAATTTGGTTATAGAAAAGTAAAATTTATTTTGTATACTCAAGTGTAAGAACATAGAGAAAATTTGAGTTACCATTTATTCACGCATTCTTTAACTATAGGCCTAGCTTTTCCTTCCCTTGCGCTACTTTTTTTGGAATTGAATCGAATGGAACATAAAAATAAGTCGATTAGCAAAAGAATACTTTACGTTATCAAATGATCAAATTTAGAAATCGATGATTTCTCAAAAACAACGCGTCGGTGGTCTGGAACGACTATTTGCTGAGGCATTTGAAGAGCTTTTAATCAACAAAAAGAAATTTGGAGAATCATTTGATGCCTCTGCAGAAGATTCAGATGAATAAATAATCAAAAGCAGATAAAAGAGAATCATTGGGTTGTCCAGTTATGAATGCGCGTTTTTACTATTTTGTAAATTTCTGAAGATATCGAACAGATGTATATGAGTGTTATATATCATTCGAAAGCTGAAGATCTCCTCTACATTTTGGAATAAAAAAGTTTTGAATTCATTCAATTTTTTGGGAAATTGACTGCACAAAGGGAGAGGTCGTTTTCGAAAAAAAAACCCATTTCAGCCTAGCTATTCCTCAAGTTTTATGGTGTAAAATAACCGTCCAGAAAAGAAAAGTTGCTCTGAAATTGTTATATTTAAAAAAAATGTTGTATTGATATATCTATTGGCCAAACATCAAACGGTTAACTCAATTTGAGCGGAGCCAAAACTTGATCCAAAGGCACCCTTCCATTTTTTGGCCACCTCTTCTTCTGTGCAAGTCAGAAGCAAAATTCGGGCTTGGCTTCTGATCTGGCCTTGCCTTTAGAATAGACTTCAGAATAGAGAAAAAGAATAGACGCATTTGTATTGGGTTGTCCAGTTATGAATGCGCGTTTTTACTATTTTGTAAATTTCTGAAGATATCGAACAGATGTATATGAGTGTTATATATCATTCGAAAGCTGAAGATCTCCTCTACATTTTGGAATAAAAAAGTTTTTGAATTAATTCAACTTTTTGGGAAATTGACTGCACAATGGGAGAGGTCGTTTTCGAAAAAAAACCCATTCCAGCCTAGCTATTCCTCAAGTTTTATGGTGTAAAATAACCGCCCAGAAAAGAAAAGAAAAGCAAAGATGCTCTGAAATTGTTATATTTTAAAAAAAGTTGTTTTGATATATCTATTGACCAAACATCAAACGGTTAACTCAATTTGAGCGGAGCCAAAACTTGATCCAAAGGCATCCTTCCATTTTTTGGCCACCCCTTCTTCTGTGCAGTCAATTTGCCCAAAAACTGAACAAATTCAAAAACATTTTAGATCAAAATGTAGAGGAGATCTTCAGCTTTCGAATAATACTCATATATATCTTTTTCTTGATTTCGGTATCTTGAGAACTTTATAAAGTAGTAAAAAACGCGCATTCATAACTGGACAACCCAATAGTAAAGTAGATCAAAGTTACGTTCAACACCGGTTCCTCACTTCCTATTCTTGATATACTCTTGAATTAAAGCTTTCTACGTTTAGCCATTCATAACTGGACAACCCAATAAAAGATTTAAAATCTTGCAGTTTTCAGTAAATGCAAACAAAAGCTTTTCTTTTATCAGAATAAAATTTGGAAGGCCTTCCCAAGGTTGCAAGATTTGACTAAGCTTTTCTAAAAATAAAACTCCAACTTTTAAAGATATTGCATTCATCGGTTTCATTACATCAGTTTTTCTTTACATTTCTTTTTGTGGGCGTTCAAGAAAAGACTTTCAAGTCAGAAGAAAAGACATGAATGGATCGGATTTCAGTTTTCACGTGGGTCATCGCCCTCTTGGGGTATCTTTAGAGAAAAAACGATAACGAAGAAGAATCTCTCTATTCCATTTTCAAGCTTTCAGCAGTTGTTTTGAGCCGACAATTTGTTTTCTTCTTCACAGCTGCAATTCCTTGTTGTCCAGGTTTTAACCAAATCTTTTTCCTTTTCCTTTTCGCTATTTAGTGCCTTGGTCTTTCTTTGTGTGTACTCTTCAAAGCTTAATTTTCACGTTATGACTTTTGCTGGCCAGTTCACTTTATGCCTTTTGCCTCTCCTTAGAACAATTCATCTGCTTGACAAACCAAAATTTTGTTTTAAAAGTCTCAGAAAAAGGTCTTACACAAGAATGATATCTCTCGAGGGACAAAAAAGGAGCGAAAAGAATTTCTGAAAAGCCTTAAACTAATGAAACTTACCCAGTTTCTTGTGTGACTTTGAGCGAAAATTGTTTAATTGTTTATTTTAAACAATTTACTTTAAACAAACAACTTTTAAACGTTTAAACTCTTATTGCTTAAACGGGAACAAGATTGTTCTCTTTTTCTCTTTTTCCTTCTAAAATTCTCTGGATCCAGGTCCAGGCCTAGTTTCTGGGCTTGGTTAGTTTTACTGCAGTCACGATTTACAAAAAGTAGCTGAACCTGGTATCTGGCTAGATCTAACTAGAGAAAGCCGCCGACGCAAGTTGAGATTTTGGAATTGGACTTGGACCGTCTTGTGAAGTTTTTCACGGGGAATCCGATGCTGCTTTTAGATTTCCTTAAATGACACGCAAAACGCGAGATATTTAACAAAAACTCGGCATATCTGAGGCGTGAATACATTTCCCCAACAGATGCCTTGGTAACCTAGTCGAGAAGAGCCATGTCCCTATAGCAAGCTCTGCAGCTGGTGGCAGTTGAACGACCTGAATTTTGAAAGGATATCAAGGTTTTTGGTTTACCAGATCGTTTGCGATTACATGTTTACCTAGGAATCACCTAAAAAGAAGTTTTGCCATTGAATCCGAGCAAAAAAAACTGCGAAGCTTGTTATAGAGAAAAACCTCTTCTCCACTAGGCCACCAAGGCTGTTAGGGAAGTGCGCCTCAGATATGCCGAGTTTTTGTTAAATATCTCGTGTTTGCGTGTCATTTAAGGAAATCTAAAAGCCGCATCGGATTCTCCGTGAAAAACTGCACAAGATGATCTAAGTCCCATTCCGAAATCTCAGCTTGAGTCGGCAGCCTTCCCTAGTAAGTGCAGCCGATTTGTCTAGAACACTCCTTTAATATCTTAGACGGGAATTTCACAACCTATCGACTATATCAAAACTAATTTGCTTTGTGTTACGAATTATTGCTGTGATTCTGCCATGAAATTCACTAGAATGGCTGGCTAAACCTGTGCGCTTAATAACAAAACCAATCGCCAATAAATAACAGAACCAATCGCTAATCAATAACAAAACCAAATTTATCTCAAACAAAAGAAAACAACTTCCACAAGATCAAATAAGAGAAAATTCTGATCAAAATGGGGAAGAAGGCGTCCTTTTATAGTGTGTGAAACATTGTTTAGGGTACGGTATCTTTGGTGTCTTATTAGACTGCGGCAGCTTTGGACTCAGCAGCTTTGGACATTTATTTTTGGTGACTCGTCGTCACAGACTAGAATACTCATCAAGCTTTCAGCCTTTTTGTTCCTAACTTTTCTTTACAGTCAATACATAAATCAACCCCCAGTGGTCATTTATTTAAGGGTAGTTCATTGAAAATTCTTACAATTTCCTCGTTGGGTTTTCTCCGTTCTTGTCGCTCCTATTTAGAGTCTTAGTCCTACATAAAAAATGAAAAACCTCGAGAATTTCCTATTTCTGGGCACAGGAAATCTCGCAAGGATACAAGATGCAAATATTAATTCTGTTCCGAACTAAGATATCCATGGCTTAGCTAAGATATGCATGGCTTTAACCCGAGCTAGCAGTCCGGTAGGATCATTGATTTAAGTTTAAAAGTGTTATAAAAATGGAATTACAACAAAGTTTAAGTAATCTAACACATTTGTCGACTTAATCTGCCTTCATACAGTCCGTTTCATAAGGCGTAACACATATTACAGTGAGCCTGTAAATAGAGTGAGCTTTTTTTGAAGAAGCTCATACTTTTAAGCATTTTATTTGAAATGACTATCTTTGAATGGCTTTTATAATATTATAATTGAAGTCAAATTGAAGTTTGAATTAGTTCTACTCCTCAAGAAATGGGTTTTTTTGAAAAATGCGAACTTGTTTAAGGATTTCTTATGAGTTTTACTGCAAAATGTTCAAAAAATCATTCTAACTTGACAACTATAGGTTTCCAATTCTAAACTCAATTTTATACAGTTCAATTACTTCTTTATTGATTTTCACTTAATTCTAAATGCTTCGAACATTCCCAAAAACAACGCTGATCATCTGTTCTTCGTTTTTCATCATTTTTTTTTCGTTTTCCCATTTATTAGCTCAGTTGGCCGCCTTTTTGCATAATTTTTAGCGTGAGAATTTGTTGTTGCTCTTATTTTTTTCCATGGCACTTCAAACATTTCTAGATTCAGAAGAAAAACATTTCTATTGAAGATTTTGCTACGATTCACTGAGAAAAATCGATTCAATCTGGATTCCAGCATACAATTTGTGAGTTTTTTCAATAATAGAAACAAAAAAAGATGGCTTTGTGTCCTAACTATGAAAAACAAAGTTCAAATTCTTACTCGTTCACGGTTAGCAAAATTTGGTAATTATCGATTACACTGGGCGTTTTTATGCAAATTTTATAAAACGGCATCAAAAAAACTGAGGTACTTAAACGTTTTTTTACTAACAATAAGTTGATTATTAGTTGATTATTTTGCATGGCGGAACGAATAGGAACAGTAGGAACCGTTTGGGAACCGAATAGGAATCGAAAAGGAACTAAATAGGAGCCGAAGAGGAACTGAAGAAGAACCGAATAGGAATCGAATAGGAACCGAATAAAAACCCAATAAGGTTCGAATAAGAAACGAATTGGAACCGAATAGGAACCGAATAGGAACCGAATAGGAACCGAAGCCGAATATGAACCGAAGAGGAGCCGAATAGGAACCCAATAGGAACCCAATAGGATTCGAATAGGAAGCGAATAGGAACCGAACAGAAACCGAATAAGAATCGAAAAGGAACCGAATAGAAACCGAATAGGGTTCGAATGAGAACCCAATGGGTGTCGGATTGTAAACGAATAAGAACCGAATAGGAGCCGAAGAGGAACCGAATAGGAACCGAATAGGAAACGAAAAGGAACCGAATAGGAACCGAAGAGGAAACGAAGAGGAACCGAATAGGAACCCAATAGGAACCCAATAGGATTCGAATAGGAAGCGAATAGGAACCGAATAGAAACCGAATAAGAATCGAAAAGGAACCGAATAGGAACCGAATAGGATTCAAATACGAACCGAATAGGATTCAAATAGGAACCGAATAGGATTCGAATGAGAACCCAATGGGTGTCGGATTGTAAACGAATAAGAACCCAATAGGAACCGAAAAGCAACCGAGTAGCAACCAAATGAGAACCCAATGGTCACCGAATAAAAACCGAATGGCGCAATTCTAAGGGATTAGGGTACCCGTGCGGTATACCCCTTCCTAGTATCGCGTGGCTCCTCGCCTTTGCACGATCTGCCGCTCAGAAAGTGTTTTTAATCGAAAGAGTATGCTTTAAACTAGATCAATAAATAAAGATAAATAAAAAATCAATAAAGAAATAAAAGATATTAAAAAAGCTTAAAAACGGCCCATTGTTCGTATGTTTGAAAAACGACCAGTGTAATCGACCCAAAATTGTAATTTAATCAGTTAGTTATTGCTTTAGGCTAATAACCAAAAGATAAACTAAAGTTCAAAGTAGACTTGCTTAGATGTTAAAAAAAATTTCTGAAGTAGTGCATTTTGAACTGCAAAAAATTTTAATTTGCCTTTTCAAATTGTTCTTGCGATTTTTTGACTCATTTTTTTTTTACTTTGTCAATTGTTACTTAAAATCTCGCCTTCGTCAAGCTATTGTTTATTTTGAAAATAAAATAATGACAAATTACAGGAAACTGAGCATCTGTGATAGTATTTGAAAGTTCAAATAGTTCAAATAGTTCTTGGAGAAGTTCGAATGGTTTTTGAAAGTTTTTGGAAATAACCAAACAAACCGAACCATACTAAAGTTCAGAAGAAACCTCAAAAATCGTCTGTTTTCTTCTTCAATTTCCTGTTATGCCAGTTTATCAGAAAAAAAGACGGATCATCCCGATCCGGAAATATTCAAAAAGCTTTAATTTCCGATATAAGGGCGGTGAAAGCTCCAAAAATCTCCCGTTCTCAAAAAAAACGAATTTTTCCAGCAAATCCCCTTTGAAACCACTCTTTTACGCAATAGGATGTCGGTAGTTTGAGACCCGAATATTTCCCGATTTTCTCTCTTTCTTTACTCAAAAATTTCCTTCAGGATCATTTTCATCGTTCTCGTTAACAATTTGACAAAGTTTAACATAGAAAAGTTGGAAAAAAAGTGAAAAGTGTTTAAACATTGGATTCAAAGTTTAACCTACAGTACTGGACAATGGAATATCATATTTGAAAAACGATCGTCACTTTCGCGCGTCTGTAACTCCCTTCTCTTTCAGTTTCTTTATCATTTTTGATGATTTCGCATTTCGCCCCTCTTCAATCGCCCGAAATTTCTTGAATGGTTCGATCAATTGAAACACGCTTTAGCCTATTTTGTAGAGGAGATTTACAACTTTCAAATAGTTTATAACATTCATCGATATAAGGTTTCTATCGTTGGAAATTTATGAAAAGGTTGAAATCCGCATTTCTTATGCATGTACCTGATAATATTTCTCTTCGTTTGTGACGAAATCTAATAAAGTCGAGTAATTAGTTGAAAAAGTTGCTTAGATGTTAAGCAATTTCTTCTTTTGCACCTGTCCCTCTTCTCAGAAATCTCAGAATTCATAAATTCAGTGAATATTTTATTAACCTTTCCCCCCATCACTTGGCTGAAAGGAGTTGCTTTTCAGAAAAATTTTTAAGTAAAGACTTCTACTTTGATCACTTTGCCTAGTTTAACATCAACTAATTTTTATTAGACTTTTTTAGATTTCGAAATCACGAATCTCATTCGTGATTTATCCAATCAAATTTTCTATTTTTCCATTTTAATCATAATTCTTCTTTACTTTTACTCGTTTAGCAGTTAATTTTTGAAGCAAAGCAAAGCAAAGTTTTTTATTTCATTAGAAAACTCCGTTAGATTTGGCTATAGAAAAGTAAAAGAAAAGAATCAATAAAAAACATTGTATAAAAACATTGAATGCAAATACTTTTCTATTTTACTCTATAATTTGACTTCCAATTACCGGATCGACTTGAGATTGGTTTTAAAATAATCCTCATGAAATTTGGCTATAGAAAAGTAGGGTTTATTTGGTATACTCATGTGTAAGAACATAGAGAAAATTTGCCTCAAACTTGAACTACCTACCTGGAAGAGTTGATCAACTTAGATGGTCTATAACTCAAGATATAGAAGTTGAATCAATTTATGCTTGCTTTTAATAGAAACTCCATTAGATTTGGCTATAGAAAAGTAAAAGTTGTTTTGAATACTCCTTAATAGAAACATAGAGAAAAACCGCCTTGAAGATTAGTGCGCTAAAGTGTCGTTTTTCTATAGTCAAAGTGGCACTTTAGCGCACTTTTCTATTTTACTCTTTAATTCGATTTCCAATTATCAGATCGACTTGAGGTTGGTTTTAAAATAATTCTCATTAAATTTGGTGATAGAAAAGTAGAGTTTGTTTTGTAAACTTAGATATAAAAACATAGAGAAAATTTGCCTCAAAGTCGAACTACCTAAAACTGATTTACTGTTTAATTCTAGTTCTAATTCATTCCAGCTTTGCTTTGTTTTCTTTTTGAGATCAATTCTTAACTCCAGCAGAGTTCCCAGACTCTCATTTAGTTATTCAGCCGTTCACGGATTTGGGGGAGTTCCTGGATGAGTTTTACTAATGCCTCTAGGCGTTCCGAAATTTATTTTATTTTTAGTCGAACAACTTTGTGTGAATTTTGACTAAATAACGGTAAAACCTATTGCGTATATTTGGATAATCACATAAATTTGATTTCCTGACCTTCAGGCTAAAGCTGGGTTATAGCTAGTCTTATCTACAGGGTGCGCTAGAATTACGGCTACACTTTTCCCCTTTTTCAGCAGATTGCATGCCAAACCTTGCAATCAATTCAAAAACCCTAAGTGTTCTTTAGAGAGTTGAAGCCTGAATTCTCGCCTATATTTCTGTACCAAAAGATCTTTGATTCGAGTTTTGCAGCCCATTTTCCAGACCCTCAAATGAGCTCACTCCGACCAGTATCCGGCACGCTTCCATTTTTAGCTGTTTTCTAACTAAATTTGGGTTTTGGGAGGTGTTCATTCTTAGTTTTTAAGTTTGTACGTGTTGTCCTAAAGCTGTGCTTTTACTAAAGAAAAATTCTTCATACATACAGGTTTTTTAGTTAGAAAACAGCTAAAAATGGAAGTGTGCCGGAGATTGGTCGGATTGGGCTCATTTGGGGATCTGAAAAATGAGCTGCAAAACTTGAATCAAAGATCTTTTGATGCAGAAATGTAGGCAAGAATTCAGGCTTCAATTCTCTATATAACACTTAGGATTTTTGAATTGGCGTGCGGCGTTTGGCATGCAATCTGCTGAAATGGTTAAGCTGTAATTCTGGAGCACCCTGTAATATACACAGGTAGATAATAGGTGTACAACGGAACAACGAGATTTAACCACTTCAATGGCTACTTTTTTAGGGTTTTTTGCTAGGAAGATAGAATAGGAAGGTAGAATTTTCCAGGCTCTATCTTTTGATCTAAAAATCCATGAAAAAGTTGCTGTTGAAGTGGTCAAATTTCGTTTTTCCGCTGTACACCTATTGACAATCAGATCGAAAACGAACGGCTAAGGGTCGATGATGCGTTTTAATGAACAGCTCTAGTCTGAAAGTCTATCAGCTAGCCTTTACTATTACGCTGTCAAAAAGTTTTTTTCATTTCTTTTTATACTTCCGTTGAAAAATAACAAATTCACCAATTAACCTATGGTTTACTGTTTATTGTTCAATTTCCGAACTTTTTAAAGTCAATTTGGGTCACTTTCGGTTCACTTTCAAGCAGATTCGAGCGTGGACGTGTTTTCGAAAGTGAATCAGATGTTTTTTTCGTAAAAATCTATAAAAACCTCTACGAAGAGATTGGCTAAACCAATTTTTCTGAAAATTTGGCTAGACATTTAACTTTTTGTGCTCTATCTTTTATCTATTAAAATCAAGATAGATTTCCATTAGCTAAAGTGCACTTTTTGAGCGACCCAACTACCCTCATCGAGCTACCTTTTTGACTACCCGACTAGGTTTTTATACCTGAGTCTACAAAACAAATTCTACTTTTCTATAGCCAAATTTAATGAAGATTCCATTAATTTAATGAAGATTCCATGAAAACCAACCATAAGTGGATTGAGCTTCTATAACTCGAGTTATAGACCATCTAAGTTGATCAACTTTTCTGGATAGGTAGTCCAACTTTGACACAAATTTTCTCTGTGTTCTTACACATGAGTATACCAAATAAACCCTACATTTCTATAGCCAAACTTCATGAGGATTATTTAAACCAAGTCGATCCGGTATTGGAAGTCAATTATAGAGTAAAATAGAAAAGTAGTTTTAGGTAGTTCGACTTTGAGGCAAATTTTCTCTATGTTTTTATACCTGAGTTTACAAAACAAACTCTACTTTTCTATAACCAAATTTATTAAGGATCATTTTAAAGCCGACCTCGAGTCTATCTGATTACTGGGTCCCTCTGCTAGCAAAAAAAAGATCCAGACATAAGACTTTTAAAACCCGTTTTAATATTATTTTGCAGGAAAATAATTGGCCTTTCTAATGAAACAAACAAACAAACAAACAAATCTCAAGGTGAATATTCATTGATCTCATAGTGACGCATCATCAACTTTTCCCTACAAATCCCTCCTTCTCATCTCATCGAATTTCCTTCTCATCGAATCATCACATGTTTATTGAAAGGAGCAATTCCCTTCAATATTTCTTGATCTTTTGTTGTTCTATCATTTTTAGTGATAATCCAGATTATGCAGTGAGTTACAAGTTGTGAATGGGATCTCCTCGTAGGATTTCTCTTTCCATTCCTCAATTTTTGCCCTTTTATCCCCTTTATTTTCTTGAACTTGTCTTCTTTGATGACAAGATGCAAAAATTTCTCTTCCCTTTTTCAAGATGACAAGATCTCTTCCCTTTTTCATCTTTAACCTCATCATATCTTTTTCTAAATGTACATTCTCTAATCTCATCATTCTCATTCTCTAATCTCTTTTCATAAAGATGAATCAATTGGAGAGGATTGTAAAATGGTAAAAATGGATGAGTAAAGGTTTTTGAAAAAAAATATAGGGTTTCTTTGGTGAAACTCCAGTTGAATTAGTGAATTTTGTTGGTTTTAAACAGAAGTACAAAAAGGAACGAAACTTTCTGAACAACGTAATCTGGCTGGGTTAAACTATGGCTTGATTTATAATTTTAAGAACCTCGATTATTCCATTGCAATCAAATTCGTGAAAACTTGTTTACAAGAAATCTTTCTCTCTTTCAATTCCGAATCGAACTCTTCAAAGCTCACCGTTATTTCCTTTCTCATTTTATCATTTCTTTGATTTTCCATCATAGAGAACATTTGATTCTCGCATTTCATTTTCATTTCATTTTCATTTTCATCCAAAGCATCGATCCTGCAAATTCATTACATCAGAATAGAAGAGATCAAATTCAATTACAAATCGAGATCATAAAGCAGATTTAAAGCTCTATATTCACAAGATCTTGATTTTAAGGTTAAAACTTTAGCTCAAACTTTTCCAATCCAAACTCTTCCTTTTATTTTCAAAAATTTCCACCCACTTGGATTTTTCTTTTTTTTCGTTTTCCTTCTTTAGCGTTTTCCTTCTTTTCCTTTTTCTTCTTTTCCTTTTCCTTCTATTCCTTTTCCTCCTTTTCCTTTTCCTCTAGCCCAGACCCACTTTGCAAATCAACAAGGTTAAGTCAAGAGTTCGAAAGTTTTGATTTCAAAAAAAAGTTTCCTTTAATCATTTCACTTTTCTCATTTTTTTGCAACACTCTTGTCTCAAAGATGAATTTTCAGGTAGATTTTTCTTATATAGCATTTTGTTTGCTCAAAAAATGGATACATGGAGGAAAATTGTCAATACGATTCAGGTAATTTTTTGATGGAGAACTCTAATGAAGTGTGTTCCGCTCAAATAAAGGGTTTTTTTAAAAAATTGTGCCTAGTTTTTGAAAGCTAATAATCTTTCATCTAATTCTAAAGCTAGGTACTTTTTCACTTTCGATAGTCATTGAGAAAGCTTACAAAATCGGAACAATGGTGATAACAAGTAACTGCAGTAACTGCAGTAACAAGTACATACCGTAAATAGTGTAATAGTAGTGGGGTACTTTTAGGTTGTATCCAGAATCCTGAGAGGACAACTAGTTTCATTCTTAACTCGTGTTTTTCTCTTGATTCAGCGTTTAGATTACTGCTCTTTTTATTCTACTAGGAAACGGTTTCAACTTAGCGACGATTATTCGAAAGCGAACCCACCGTAAATACTGTAATAGTACCCCATCCACCTCGTACAGTCGCGTAGGCGCAAAAGTTTTTTAGTATTTCATTTCAAGCACCCGTACTTTCAAAAAATGCGTCTTTGGTATCAAAAAAATAGCCCTGAATTTCAGCTATTTTTTGATTCCAAAGCGCGCATTGTAGTATAAACCAGTGTCGAGAAAAACTCGTTCAAAGCTAGACTACGCAACACTCCGCACCGTCATTATGCGGGCGGGGTACTACTACAGTATTTAAGTAATCTGGTTACACGATTACGATAGTTTTCGAAAGTTAACACGACTTAGAGGTGTAAATTGATTGAAGACTCGTTTGAGATCAAATTTGAGCACTCAACGACATTGTAGACATTATAACCGATCAGATTACATGTTAGATAAAGAAAAACGGCGTTTTAAAGTCATCAAAGTGTGCAATAACTGTTTTGGAATGATCATTTTCTTCTTGAAAAACCCCAATGCTCATTTTCTTCTTGAACTTTTCTCTTGTTAAAAATCTCATCATCAAGTCCAAACCTTTCAACAAAAAGAGCAAAACTTCCAAGCAAAAACCTTTTCAAAAGCAGATTCCCTCCATCCTTGAGACAAAAACCAACTCAAAAATCACTCCAAAGGTGACAAATTTTTTGGAGCAAAAAAAGATTAGAGAATCTGATTGTTTCAGTGTATTTCTATCTAATAAATCTTATATATTTTATAAGATTAATTTCATTCATTATCCTTCATAAAGCTAATAAGGTCAATGTTGAGCTTTTTATACAAAAAACCAGCCGAAAACCCTCACTAACTTTCAATTGTTCCACTGCGGAGGTCCACGTTTTCCAAGCAATCTAAGCCCCGCTCCTTTTTGCTAACAGACGGACAAACGGACCGTTTTATATATATTCTCTTCTGTTTTATATGTAGTAGATCTTTCATTATACTTCATAAAGCTAAAAAGCTCAATGTTGACTTTTTTATGCTTTCTTTATACCTCAAAACATTCATATTTATAATACCGTATTTTCTCTAATAGTAGCGCACCAAGTCGATGCCGAGTTGATGACTATTTTACGGTTTCCAAGTTTTCGCAGAAGCTCAACACTGAAATCCCCCACTAGATCTCATCGTCAGCTACATTCTCCGACCCCACATCGATAGGTTCTGATAAGCGGTTCTCGAGATTTCGAGCAATTTAGCAATTTCAGGGTGCACTACTATTAGGGAAAATACGGTATATTGTATTTCGTCTATTTAATATCGTGTACTTTGTATTTTGTAAATATTTCCCACTTTTGCACAAAAGCTCTCATCCAACATGAGAGCATTCGTTCAAATGATAAATTGCGAAGAAAAATTCACCCGGAACGTTTGGCACGCGATTTTCTATTTAAAGAACCAAAAATGAAAGTGTTAAGAAAAAGGGAAAATATTTACTTTGGTTACTTGTTTAATTCAATAGCTTTATTATAACCAATGCCTAGAATTTGGTGTTTTTTCAAATAAAATACCGTAATCCCAAATAAAATACCGTAATCTTTGCTGCAAATATCCTCCTTTCTGCTAGATTTCAATCCTATTCGATTCACAGTTTGACTCCTCGTCGAATAAGATCGAAATTAAGTACTCAAAGAAAAGGTGATAGAAGTTTCCGGTGTTTTTCATTAGCTAGCGTTTAAGAACGCAGTAATATAGCTGGCAAAATGAAAGCTGATCGTTTGCTTTTGCTTTGCTGCTTTTGCTTTGCTGCTTTTGCTTTTGCTTTTGCTCTATTCAAAATTTTTAAAAGCGTTAACCAAGTCTAAACTTTGTCTAGATTAAAGTCTAAAGTACCCCCCAATTAGCGTTGATTGAAAGAAAACCTCCGGCTTTATTGTGACTCTGTGACTTTATTGTGGCTTTATTGTGACTCCGACTAAATTTCAATGATTGGAATTTTGCGTTCTCCACTTTGCGGAGCCTTGCTCAAAATCAATTGAACTTTGTGCTCAAAATCAAAATCTTTGTGCTCAAAATCAATTGAACTCATTTGTGTGTTGCTCAAAATAAGTCAAAGATCAATCTTTGCTTGTTTATTTCCGTTTTGGAGGAGCTGTTATTTCCGGATTTCTTGATTTTCTTACTAACGAGGGAGCTATCTCAGATCTCCAAAATTACAGGGGGTAAAAAACATCACAAAATAAGAAATTTCTGCAATTTTTAGTTGCTAAATGCTAGAAATAACTGAAATATAAGGTTTCAAACTTTCAAACTAACTTTCAAGCTCAAACTAATATATTCTGATTTCTTCATTTTGCTGAGTCTTTCCATTGTTGATTGAATGTTAAAGTGTTGAATCGTTTGTTATTTATTAGTTTTAGTATTTATTAGTTTATTTATTAGTATCAAGTTTTGCTATTTTCATCTTTTATGACAAAAAAAATGATGAACGCCGGAGACGGAGCCGAACCAACCAGTCTTGGATTACCAGCCCGGGCTCCTAACCACTCGGCCACCCAGCCACTGGTCGACCCGGTCTGAGAGTCCCCTTTAAAAAGTGAGAGTCCTTTAAATGTTTATTTTTTTGAGGATTTAGATTATTTAAGGAACTCTCACTCTTTAAAGGGGACTTTCACGCAGCGCCAAGGGTAGCGCTGTGGCGGAGTGGTTAGAACTCCGAGCTGGTAGTCGGAAGCTACCTGGTTCAACTCCGTCCCCGGTATATGTCAGCTTTTGCCTTAACAGTTAAAAATAACAAAACTTTATTTACAGCTAATAAACAACAAACAATTCAACATTTATAGAAAACATTGAGAAAATAAAGGAAGCAGAATATCTTGAAAGGTTTGAAGCCTTATATGGAGCTAGCTTGGACTTAAAAAAACCAGTTCATTTACCCAATCTAACCTGCTTAAACATGGTCAAACGACGTTTTAAAGATTGAAATGTACTTTGTGCTTTTTACTCTGTAAACACACCTTTGTTGGCACAGTCAATCTGAATAACAAATGGCTGGTGTCACTTTGACTCGTAAAAACAAAGCAGTGGACTAAGAAGAGCACTTTCTATTTTAATCACAACGAACTGGGTTACATTAACGATCCAATCATTTGAAGGAAACTTTTAAATTCAATTTTGAACAGTTTCTTTTTATGCAAAGCCCCCATTCTCCATTTTGTCCTCATTTTCTTCATCAATTTCTTAGACCAATCGGTGAGATTCAGTGAATAATCTGCAACTCCTTTTCCCCTCAGATTTCCCCACTTCAAAAAGATTTTCTTTTCTTTTCCATTTCTCGAATGTATCTTCTTCCAATTAACTAAAGGCTTTGCGATTCTCAGAGACTCCCAAGGATTGGCTTCCGAATCAAAAAAAATTCAAATGAACACTTTCGCTTTTTCCGAATTGATGAAAAAATTCGAATGATCTATCTTTAAAATTATTCAGTTCGGAAAAAATTTGATGAACTTTTTCGAAAATATGGTAAGATTTTTTACTAGAAACATTGCTTTTTGTTTATTTTCAAAATTAGTGCTATAAAATGGTCATAAATGGTTGAAAATAGGTGAAAAGAGATTCAACATAGTAGCATGGGTTTTTTGGTTTTTTGATTTTCACAGAATATGTCACTTTTGGTCTAAACATCACTATGTTTAGGCTATTTTGGGTAAATGAAAATTTTTAAGGTATCGGCATACCAATAGACTTAATATCTTGATTTGCACAGTTTTCAGTCCAGTTTTAAGTACCCTCAACTAGGAAAAAGCTTTTTCTGATTTTTTGACAAGTTTGGAACGGACGGGAATCGAACCCGACACTCCCCTGTGGCAGTCGTTTCGTAGACAGGACACTAACCACCTCGATCACGTCCCCAAAGACCGTCGAAGGCAAAAAGGGGCGTGGCTAAGTGGTTTTTCTGATTTTTTGACAAGTTTTTGATGAAAAACTTGTTTTGACCAAAAAGGATGTACCTATTCATTTTCAATTCCCTATCTATCAAAAAAAAGTTTGATGAAATCGGTTCACGGGGAGCCGAGATCCAGAGTCTGACGGACGGACGAACGAACGGACAGACAGATAGACAGACAGACAAACAGACGGACAGACAGGCAGACAGACAGCCAGACAGACGGACAGACAGACAGCCAGACAGACGGACAGACAGACGGACAGACAGACGGACAGACCGACGGACAGACAGACGGACAGACCGACGGACAGACAGACGGACAGACAGGCAGGCAGGCAGACAGGCAGACAGACAGACAGACAGGCAGACAGGCAGACAGGCAGACAGCCCTCAATTTTATCTAGTAGATTTTCTGGGCTAGCATTTGAGAAAATTAAGATAAAAGATGCAGATGCTGAAATATTTAAGTTCAGAGCCTGCAGAGCTTCTCTTATTATTAAAATCATTAAGATTTTACAATTGTTAAGATTTCTTCATTATTTCTTGGTTTAAAGGTTTTTCTCTTCATTTATCTTTTCTTCAAATCTTTTTTTGCTTTCCTCGTTCATTAGCAAGAGAAGGGCTCAAAGATTTGTAGGAATTCTGAGTCTTTTCAGCAAATTCTGAGCCTTTTTCACGACTGACACCGTTGTTTTCACTCATTTTTTTTTTCGCCGAACACATGTGTATGGAGGAAAATGATCAAATTACGAGGCAACGATCCCTATTCCACAAAAACCCAAATTAAGCCGTTGAAATTCTAATATGAAGGGTTGTTGACTCTTCAATTGAGCAAAGCTATCAATTGCTCATTATCTTTGGGTATTCGTTCAAATTTAGTGTTTTTGCGCAAACATTAGGAAGAATTTGAGTCTTTTTTTGACTTTCGATTTTGTTTTAGCCTTTAGTTTTAGCCTTTTAGCCTAATTGTGCTATTGCTAACCTTTTACAGCAAATTTTGCTTTGAACTTTTGTCTTGTACACGCTGAATAATAAAGAAGTGAAGAAATTGGAAAGAAAAGTCGATTTCTGGAGAGGGGATTGAACCCTCAACCTTTTGCTTTCTCTAGATCTTTCTCTGCTTTAACCATTGAACTATCTGGTACCTTACCAAGCGCAAGAAGGAAAGAGAAGAAGGAAAGAGAAGAAGGAAAGAGAAGAAGGAAGAAGAAAGGAAAAATCCAAAGACAACAATCCTTTTAGCCTTCAAAGATCTCACTTTTGGCTGTTCAAGAACTAGTTACAAGCTACTAGTTACTAGTTACAAGCTCTCACGTAGTTACAAGCTTGATCAGGTGCTTTTCCCCAAGAGATTTCTCTTTTCGGAATCCTTTTAACTCTTTTTTATTTGCTCATCTCATCAAGATTTTCTCCTAGCAGATCAGAACTTCAAGAGCCATTTCACACCAAGAGATCTTTTTTAAGGTTACTCATTTACTGTAAAAATGAGTTATGTTCTTAACAAAAATGACGTCATTTTGCCCTTTGCTCTATAACTAAAATTTTTCTTAGAAAACAAGCAAACAAATTGAACTTTTTTATAGCAAAATTTGATGAGGATTCTTTTAAACCTAACCGTAAGTCGATCCGATGCATGTACCTTGAGATACAAGCCGTTAAAGTTGACCGGCTTCTTCGACCGGCTGTTGACAGGTTTTCCCTAAGAAAAAATCGCAGAAGCTGGTCAACTTTGACGCCGCTTCTCTCTATGTTCTTGCAGGTGAGTCCCCGAAACAAATTATACCTTTCTTTAGCCAAATTTGATGAGAATTCTTTTATGGGACTTGTCTGGGACCAAATAGGACTAAGACTTGTCTATTAACTTCCGATGTTTTGTTTACTTTCAAATCTTTTCAATTGAACCAAAACTTGTCTTGTGACAGTCTTGATTTGTTTCAAATCTTAGGATCAGACAATCTTAAAACAAGACAAGACAATATAATAGTATAATGGACCAAGACCAAATACCAAATAGGACCAAATAGAGTCAAGACTTATCTATCAGAAATCTTGGGATGAAAAACGTAAATTCCTGTTCTTTGGTTTGCAAATGAATTTTCTTTTATTTTTCTTTTTTTTGTCTTTTGTTTTTTTTTTCCGTTCACCTCTCTTTCATTAAACCAGGAACTAATTATTCTTTAGAGAGAGAGAGCTGGAAATAAGCCATAAATACACTCGAATATCTCTTATAAGAAAATTTAGCGAAAAGATATAGCAAAGGATTAAAGAATTGATATGATCAGTGTCTAGAAATATTTCTAGATACGTTTCTAGATAAATTCCTAGGTAAGGTTCTAGATAAGTTTCTAGATTAGTTTCTAGATAAGTTTCTAGACAAATTTCTAGATAAGTTTCTAGATAAATTTCTAGATAAGTTTCTAGATAAATTTCTAGACAAATTTCTAGATAAGTTTCTAGATAGGTTTCTAGATTAGTTTCTAGATAAGTTTCTAGACAAATTTCTAGATAAGTTTCTAGATAGGTTTCTAGGTAAGGTTCTAGATAAGTTTCTAGATAAGTTTCTAGACAAATTTCTAGATAAGTTTCTAGATAGGTTTCTAGATTAGTTTCTAGATAAGTTTCTAGACAAATTTCTAGATAAGTTTCTAGATAAATTTCTAGGTAAGGTTCTAGATAAGTTTCTAGATAAATTTCTAGGTAAGGTTCTAGATAAGTTTCTAGATTAGTTTCTAGATAAGTTTCTAGATAAATTTCTAGAGAAATTGCTAGATAAATTGGTTTGTAGCATCGTAAATGTGTGAGTTTGACTTGACGTACAAAACCAACTCTCCAGTTTAGAGTAAAAGCGTCAGATTTCTCGGAGAAATCTTTAGTGATAAGACTTAAAAGTCTACTTTTTAGTAATTTAACCAACCGATAACTCTTGAGAATGAGATTGGCTTTTAAAATCAGCTCTAAACCAACTAGCTAAGCCAATTTTAAACCAATTTACGGCCAATTTTTTAAGCCAACTGACAGCCAATGTTTTAAGCAAATTTACAGCCAATTTACAGCTTTCAAAATAAGATCTAGGCCAGTTTTTCAAGCTGATTCCGAATTTGAAATCAAATCCATCTCATAAATCTTCTGAATTTGTAAAAATAGCTGATAATTCTCAATGCCTACAAGAAATGGGTTGCATTTTCTTTCAAAAGTCAATGGCAAACCCATGGCAAGCAAATTGGTGAACTCTGATTCTCATCTCAACTCTGATTCTTCATTTTTAAACTTTCTCTCATCTTCGGAATGTTTTCGTGGGTATTTTAAGTGTTTTAACGCAAAAATGCGGGTATTTTTGACGAGTTTTCTAAACGCTTTGTTTTTCTCCCGTCTCTTTCCAAAAAGTGGGGTAAATCCCCAAAAAATTACCCTCGAAAAAGCGAAAAATATGGTCTCTGGTTCGACAAAAACGGAAAAATTTCAGTTTTTGCAAGAATTTATGACTATTTACCTGTTTTCTTTTGATTTATTACTGCCATTAATAAGTTTTTTCATTTTTGAACCCAACTCCATTTTATTTTCTCTAGTAGTAGTGCACCCAGTCGAGCCGAGTTGGTGACTATTTTACGGTTTCCAAGCTTTTGCAGAAGCTCAACACTCTAATCCCCGAAAAGATCCGCTCATCAGCTACATTTTCCGACCCCACATCAATAGGTTCTGATAAGCGGTTCTCGAGATTTCGCGCAATTAAGGCGACGCTCTGGGTGCACTACTATTAAAGATAATACGGTATATAGCCAAAGAATTAAATAACGATAGGTTCTGATAGGCACTTCTCGAGATTTCGCGCAATTTAGGCGAAGCTTTGGATGCACTATTAGAGAAAATACGGTATTGTAACCGTTTAAGCTTTGTTGATTCGACAGCACACCTAAAACTAATCGTTCTTTGGGCTAATTGACCTAAAGCTCATTTTTCTTAACCCGTTTTAAGTCAAATTCTTAGTCATAAGCTTTGTTTTGCCAAGTATTGACCCAAATATCTAGCTCTATTAATCTTGGAAAGGTAAGAAGCTTTTCAGCAGAAGAGTTGCCTTTTTAATTGCCTCTGGAGAGCTTGTTTTAAAGCCACTTGATCAGGGTGTACTATAGTAATAGTAATTAGAGAAAATAGGGTATTTAAATTTCGTCGAGCTTTAGATAATTTATGCCAGCTGCTCACAATTTTAAACATTTTGACTTTTAATTATTTTAGTATTCAATCCTTTAGCAAATTTATAACTTAGCCTAGATACCGTATTTTCTCTAATAGTAGTGCACCGTACCGAGCCGAGTTGATGACTATTTTACGGTTTCCAAGTTGTCACAGAAGCTCAACACTGAAATCCCCCACAAGATCTCATCGTCAGCTACATTTTCCGACCCCACATCGATAGGTTCTGATAAGCGGTTTTCGAGATTTCGCGCAATTAAGGCGACGCTCAGGGTGCACTACTATTAGAGAGAATACGGTAACCATATTCTCAAGCTTTTTGAAACAGCCAATCAAACAATGCAAACTGAAATTGTAGCTAGAACATTAAAAGACGAATTTAGACTTACCGTATTTATTTTAATAGAAGCTCAGCCTCCAATAGAAGCAAAGCCTTTAATAGAAGCATTAATTAGAGATAATAGACTTTAGACAGTCTAATACAGGGAAAAAGATTGAGCAGCAAGAACTAGAGATATTAGACAGCTTAGTAGACTGAATATCCCAGTTTTGGGCCATTAGATATAAGGCTAAGGCATTTCTTTGAGAAAAATAGCATTCTTTATCGCTTGTTTTCCATAAGCAGTGACAATTTTGATAAGCTTTTCTTGCAATTAGCTTATTTGAATCAAATTTATAACTTAGGCTAGATACCGTTTTTTCTCTAATAGTAGTGCACCAAGTTGATGCCGAGTTGATGACTATTTTACGGTTTCCAAGTTTTCACAGAAGCTCAACACTGAAATCTCCCACAAGATCTCATCATCAGCTACATTTTTCGACCCCACATCGATAGGTTCTGATAAGCGGTTCTCGAGATTTCGAGCAATTTAGGCGGTAAGGCTTAAGGTGCACTACTATTAGAGAAAAGACGGTACTCATCGTTTTTCAAGTTTCAAACGAATCTCCTTCAAAATGAACTTGAGGTTCTCAGCCGTGGTTATCCGATTGTTCAGGTTGTCTAATTGAAGGGAAAAGAAAAGCCAAAATGAGCTACTATTAGAGAAAAACGGTAAATATCATAAACATAAATAAAATTAAGAATTAAAAATGGGTACAAATTTAGAAATTTCGGGAATAAATTTCTAAGGAAAATGGAGAAAACGTGAGATTTTGGAGAAAAATCTTGGAAATCTATCGTGATTTTTCGCTGATTTGCCGAATTTCGGATGGTTTTTGGTGTTTTGATAGGAAAAAAACAAGCAAATCTTCGACAAACAAGTCTTGAATGAATTTTTGAAGACACTGCTTCGTGAAACATAGATGATAGAGCAGAAAGCGGTTACGTGAAAGGTATTGAATTGATGCAAAAGGAAATTCTCTAATTTTATCTGTGCTAAGCTTTTGACTTACCTTTGACTCACCTTTTGACTTTTGACTTTTGACTTTTCGATATTTCTAAGATTTTTACACTTTCTTTTGAGCTTCTGTGACACATTAGCTAGCACATTAGCATTAGCTTTAAGCTACTGTGACTTCTTTTTAAGTTACATTAGTTCGGAATTAAGAATTACATACCGTAAATCCTCTATTAGAGCAGCACCGCTTCCGCTTAATTCTTCTCGAAACGCTTCTGTAATGCGAAATATTCGGCATACAAAATGCCTTTTCTCGGCTGGTTTACAAGCTTTTCTCATCATTTCTGATACTCTGATGGCCAAGTTGGTTCGTGTGGTGGCGTTGGAAACTTTTTGCCGCCTGGTTCGAACCCCTTCACTGCCCACTCTTTTTGCTTTTTCGTTTAATTACAACCAAAAACTATTTTTAGAGTTTTAAATAGCTTTATTACGCTAATTAATTGCGAAATGGCTCGAATCTTTACGGTTAACGGCGGGTCGAAAGATTATCGAGAAGGCCCAACTTTTTGGCCAACTTGCAGCTCATTTTTAAGCACTTTAAACTTGTCAAATCAGAAAGTTTTAATAAGATTTAGATAGCCTAGAACGTCAACTTTCAGAAATTATTTGTTTCATTAAAAGCTATTAACAAAAACCTATATAAAATCGGGCTGCAAAATGATCAAAAACTTATTTTTTTCTTGTTTTTTCTTATTAATTAATTGCGAAATGGCTCGGATCTTTACGGTTAACGGCGGGTGGAATGATTATCGAGAAGGCGAACTTTGTGGCCAACTTGCAGCTCATTAGTTCGGAATTAAGAATTACATACCGTAAATCCTCTATTAGAGCGGAACCGCTTCAGCTTAATTTCTTCTCTCTAGAAATTTCTTTTAAAATGTTTTTTCTTGTTTATTTCTTGTTTATTTCTTTTTAGTCAATAGATATAGGGCTTTCCAATAAGAATTTGGAATCGACTCCGTAGAGTTTTGAGAGAGTCCAATAGTCTCGAAACCTTTAAATTATCTGTTGATGATCTTGATCTTGAAGCTCTAGTGGATTCTTGACGTTATCTGTGCCCATATATTACATACATTATATCGTGTTGCTTTTTATCGGCCCTTTTCGTGTTATTTGTATGAGTTCGTGTGTATTAATCTTAAATCTAGCGCACTTTAGGTCCTTTTTTCAGGTCGTGAATAAAGTATCTATATAAATCTTGCTACTTTTAACATTGATAGCATCCGTGAATCCTCACTTAAAGACCAATGTTGATGAATTAAACAAAATCGATTTACTTTGAGATGAGATGAGCCTCATTCTGATCGACTTTGACTTTGACTTTGACCTCAAGACTTTGATTTTCATAGTTTTCTTCTTGAAATCATTTTGAAATTTTGAAATTGACACTTGATCAAAGTTATGAGCTGGGTTTTAATCTAGAATTTTATGTTATTTTATACAAGGCCTTCGACCAAGTCCAAAGAGTGCATATGGAGTGGACTACGATCGATGGGTCGTTGGTGGGAGTTGGCAAGAGATTCCCTCCTTTTTACCGTTTGTCCACGAATCGGTCATCTTGAATCGCTTACAAACGCCTGTCCTGGTTCCTACTTGGTTCCTATTCGGTTCCTATTTGGTTCCTACCGTATTTACTCTAATAAAAGCCCCCCTCTAGTAAAAGCCCCCCTCTAATAAACGCCCCCCAGAGGGGTATCGAAAAAATAAACGCCCCCTCCAATAAACGCCCTCCAATAAACGCCCCCCCAATAAACGCCCCCCTCCAATAAACGCCCCCCCCCCTCCAATAAACGCCCCTCCAAGTACGAAAATTTACAAACTACATAGGAATAGCGACTTTTTTTTTGATAATTTTTTGGTTTCTCTTTTAAACTTTCTAAGTAATCATTTTTACGTTTTGTTGATTTGCCGTATACTTTTGAAGTACCGCCCCCAAGTGTCCCCAAAAAGTTTCCCCAAAGTGTCCCCATATGGGAACTCTTTTTGATACTGAAATTCTTCGTTTTCTTTTTTTCTCTAGAGCTTTTTTAAAATTCTGTTGCAGACGAAATTGTTTAAACTCTCCATATTAGATTTTCTCTTTGGGGACAGTTTGGGGAAACTTTTTGGGGACTTGGGGGCGGTACTTCAAAAGTATAAATTGTTGAAATAATTTTTTTTTAGTTGGACTTCATGGATGTACTCGCCGATTTTCGAAATCTTCATGAAGATGAAATGGAAGGATTCTGCGAAGCGGGTCGGGAACATTTCGACAAACGATCCGATTCACGTGAAAGTTTGAACGACCCGCCGACGACAATCCAATCCACAACGAAACAACGATTGGAAAACGACCGAGAAGAACATTGGACGCGAAGACGAAACTCGAGGTTGCTAAGATGGCAGAGATGTTTCCATTCACTGGCGGCGAAATTCTACTGCATCGATCGCAAAGTGGTCAAGCGATGCCTGAAAAAGAAAGAAGAACTGGAAGAGCTTCATGGGAAAAGGAAACGATTGGATGGAGGAGGCCGCCACCTGAATTCGGCTGATGTCGACGAAGCTTTGGCAATTTGGGTGCGGAAACAACGGGCTGAAAAAAAGAGGGTCACTCGTCGGATACTCTTCAACGAAGCGGCTAAACGTTTTAAGGAAGTCGGTGTACCTTTCATTGGAAGCAACGGCTGGATGGAGAAGTTCTTGGAACGGCACAATTTTTCGCTTCGCATTCCTACAACGACCACCCAGAAGCTACCGGCAGATTTTGAGAAGGTCCTCGTCAATTATTTCCTCAATCTTGGACAAAAATTGGCTGAAAACAACTACAAATATGTGTTTGCGGCCGACGAGACTGCTGTCTGGCTCGATCACTCATCGAACAAGTGCATTGATTCGATCGGAGCGAAAGAAGTTGAAGTGCTCACAAGAGGTTACGAAAAATTCAACGTTACGGTGATGCTTACTGCCAGAGCTGATGGCTTTAAGATGAAACCGTTTGTTGTGTTACCACGAAAAAGAAAATTTTAGTCCCAAGCATCAAATCAGCAAATTTTCGTGAGCCTAGACAAGAGGCTGAATACGATTCTGATACATCAATTGTTTGAAATGCTGTTTTTCTTACATTCTTAGTTTCTGTTAATTTTTGTTGTTGAAATAAATAAATAATTCGATAAAAGTGACTTATGATCTCGAATGCTTTATTTGCACTACTATTTTTTTTATCGTTGAATCAACGTCAATTATGTGTCTAAGTACGCCTGCAGAGGGCTATCGAAAAATAAAAGCCCCCTCCAATAAACGCCCCTCTAATAAACGCCCCCCCTTGAGGGGTATCGAAAAAATAAACGCCCCGGGGCTTTTAATAGAGTAAATACGGTATTTGTTTCCTATTTGTTTCCTATTTATTTCCTATTTGTTTCCTTATAGTTTCTATTGGGTTCCTATTAGGTTCCTATTCGGCTCCTATTCGGCTCCTATTTCATTTCATGTTACATCCCAAAGTGCCTTGATCCAGCTAGACTTAAGTTTTTAATGATCCACTTTTTCTGCATAACTTCTACTTGGATTGATTGATTGCGTCTATTTTTGATTGCATCAATTTTATTTATGGCAGCTTATTTTCCTTAATCCAGCTATTTAATCGAGGCTATTTAATCCAGCTATTTAATCAAGCTCTTTGAAAGCACTCGATCTTTGCTCTGAAAAACGTTCGCTGATTTTTCGCAAACTCTTTCCTCATTTATTGACATCAAGCTCGAGATGATGGTGGCCATTGAAAGAGATCTTTTTATCTCTCTTTCATTGAAATCACAATTTCAAAGATTTGCTAAAGACAGAGGAATGGATGTGCCTAAATTAAGGGCCACCAGATGTCCCATTTGGTCGAATTCTCATCGCTCCAAACAGAAATTGCCCTTCTTTTCCTCTCCAACACAAGAGAGTTTCGATGTACGCAACTTTTCTTCAGCTCTACGAGTTTTCTTTTGTTGATTTAGCAACCAATGATCTGAAATTGAGTTTTTCTAGCTAAAACTTGCAAATTTTAAATTTTGGGCCAGAGTGGCCCAAAATATTTGTTACGCCTTATATGAAAGCAGATTAAGTCGAAAAAGTGTCAGGTTACTTGACAACTTTGTTTAAACTTTGTTCTTTTTTATTTATAACTTCTTTTTTATAACATTTTTACATTTCTATTTCAATTTTTAGCTTGATCGGTCGGCTATAAAAAAAATTAGAGCCATTAGAAGCTCCATAAAGAAAAAAACTTTTGGAGATACTTTTGTTGATAAAGACTGGTGATTAAAATCAAGGCATTGAACTTTTCAGTGATTTTCATTAGTTATTAGTGTTTTAAAAAGGTAATAAAATCAAAATTATCCCTTTTTGCTTTAAGCTTTTGGCCTAATGTTAGTTTTGGAGTCATCTAAAACAAAAATAAGCAAATTTCATCGCGTTTTCAACATGGCGACAATTAAAGCAATTAAGATTTGATTTTATGAGTTCAAACAAAAATTTGTTTATAACCTTAACATAGAGAAAGTAAAAAACATGATTTGAGCAAGAGCTTTGATAATTTGAAGCATTTTAAGCACGATTTCATAAGACAATATACACCGTACCAAACGCTTTTATTGACGGATCTTCTAATGGCCCTAATTTTTCTTATAGCCGACCGATCGGACTAAAAATTGGAATATATATGTTGTGTCCAATTTAGATTTCCGTCCGATTTAGATTCAATCTAAATCTTATATAGATTGAACAATAGTACGCCTTATATAGATTGAAACAATAATATAAACATGCTTAATATATGTTCTTAAGCGTTTTCTGTAGTTTTCTGCATTTTTCAAAGGTCTGTTACTGTCTTTTTCTGTTTTACTGTCTTTTTCTGAAAAGAAAACCCAACTATGAAACAATTTATTAGTGTTAACAGTATATAAAACGTATTATTGTTCAACCTATTGGGTTGGGGAGAATGAGTCGGCGCCGAACTTTAAAGGGACTTTTTGCACACATAAAGCCTTCTTTAAACATACGTTTGGTTTCATCAAAAAGATCCACTATTTCTCTACAAAATGACTTTTGAGAGATTCCACAAGGCTTTTCTTTCGTGGAGTTTATGAACTTCCAAACGCAGCTGGTTAAAATGGCAAAGAGTCCGACTCATCATTTGAACAGTTTCTTTCACATAAACCTTCTTTGGTGTTTATATAAAAAAGATAGAGCACATTCAATTACTTAAGTTGCCAAATTTGCAGGAAGATCCCACCAATGGTTTTTTCTAGATGACAGTTTGTAGTTTTTGTGAAAAAATGGCTTTCTCTTGAGCGGAGGCGCTGTTTGAATTTTCTTTTAAATGTCATTTTGTAGAGAATTAGTTAACCATTCTACTGATATCAAACGCATATTATTTGACGAAGTCGAATACAAGTTTTAGACATTTTTTTCATTTTCGGCGCCGACTCATTCTCCCCAACCCAATATATAAGATTTAGATTGAATCTAAATCGGACGTCCGATATAGACTGTAATCTAAATCGGACGTCCGCGATAAGCTCAATCTAAATCGGACACAACATATATATATAAAAATGCTCTAAAAATAAAATTATAACAAAGTTGAAGTAACCTGACACATTTTCGACTTAATCTGCTTTCATATAAGGCGTAAAACATATTATGGGCCACCCTGTACAACTCAACGAGCAATTGAAATTGCTAAGGGAGCAATTGACATTGCTAAGGGAGCAATTGACATTGCTAAGGGAGCAATAAACTCACTATTGCACATTTCCATGACCGTATTCCTTCTCAAGCAGACGAGGATCCTGTAGTTTCTGTCTCGTGATTTACCATCGAAAATCCAGTAAATCAAGCCAAGTCAGGCCAGAATTAGCCTAATCAAGATTTTCCAAAGTATTTTGATTTTGAAAGTTGCTCAAATGAACTATAAACACGTGTGGATTCAACAAATTTTCACTTCATTCATGAAAATTATCCTTTCCTGTTGTCAGTGTCAATGAATCGATGTAAATGAATGTCAGTGTCAATGAATGTCAATGAATGTCAATGAATCGATTCTTGTTAAAGTTCATTCCTAGAAATACGATTTTTGATTCCCAAATCCTCTTAAGGACTCACTTAAGAACAAAAAGTGGCACAAACAACTGATCGATGATATTCTATTATAAATCCAATCCCGTTTTAGGAAATCATCTAGTAAGAGATTCCTCAAGCCAACACCTTCCCGCACTTGAAGCTTTTGCTTTGAGGCCTTTTTGAGGCCTTTGAGCGCCTTTTTCCTTTTCTTCAAGTGCCTGGATGTCCCTGGATGTCTCAAAAATGAATCAGGAAGTCGAGAAAATTGGGTTCAACTTTTTGAAAATGTTAAGGATCTTGTAACGAAGTTTTAAAGTAGCTTTAGCAAGATCAAAAGACGAATTTTTGCAGCGATCGAAGATTGCAAATCAGTCGAAACCTCTTGAAAAGTTTTATTTGAGTTTTATTTGAGCAATTTGACAATTATATATCCTATCTTTGTTCTTCACAAGTTGATTCACGTTCCGCACAATTTTGAGCCTGTCTTGACCATGTAGCCATTGCCATTGCCATGACCGATTGGCTAAGATATCTCAGTCTTGTATCTCAGTCGAGAGCCTTATATCTTAGTCAAGGGTTCAATCCCGCCGGCTAGATTATTGGCTCGAATTTTTTGATTTTCGGGTTGGGACAAACTTTTTCTAGAACACTTTTTTGCGCTGATTCCGAATTTCTAGATCGTTTTGGGATGAAGATGCTAAAATCTTGAGATATTTGGACATGAAGTTCACATTAGTACTAATTGCATCAGAATACTATTGGGTTGGGGAGAATGAGTCGGCGCCGAAAATCAAAAAAATGTCTAAAACTTCTAGCAGCCTTCGTCAAATAATATGCGTTTGATATCAGTAGAATGGTTAACTAATTCTCTACAAAATGACATTTAAAAGAAAATTCAAACAGCGCCTCCGCTCAAGAAAAAGCCATTTTTTCACAAAAACTACAAACTGTGATCTAGAAAAAACCATTGGTGGGATCTTCCTGCAAATTTGGCAACTTAAGTAATTGAATGTGCTCTATCTTTTTTATATAAACACCAAAGAAGGTTTATGTGAAAGAAACTGTTCAAATGATGAGTCGGACTCTTTGCCATTTTAACCAGCTGCGTTTGGAAGTTCATAAACTCCACGAAAGAAAAGCTTTGTGGAATCTCTCAAAAGTGATTTTGTAGAGAAATAGTGGATCCTTTTGATGAAACCAAACGTATGTTTAAAGAAGGCTTTATGTGTGCAAAAAGTCCCTTTAAAGTTGGGCGCCGACTCATTCTCCCCAACCCAATAGTTAATTCACTTCAGATGTAAGTTTTTGGGAAGTCAGCGCCCTCTTAAAAGTGGTTTAGGGGTGCTGGATTGAAATTCTGTTAAAATTTAAGTCCAAATATCTCAAGATTTTAGCACTTTAGCACTCAAACGAACTAGATATTCGGAATCAGCGCAGAAAACTGCCCTAGAAAACGTTAATCTTGGCTCTAATCCGTTAATCCGTTAATCTTGGCCCGAAAATCCGAAAGCATTCCTAGTGCTTGTGTATTGTTTGTGCCACATTCTTCGTGACAGTAAATGTATTTTTATACACAGTTAGTGCTGCTTCTTCTTAGTGCTGCTTTTTAGTGTTGCGTCTTCTTTAGTGCTGCTTCTTAGTGCTGCTTCTTCTTTAGTGCTGCTTCTTAGTGCTGCTTCTTAGTGCTGCTTCTTCTTTAGTGCTGCTTCTTAGTGCTGCTTCTTAGTGCTGCTTCTTCTTTAGTGCTGCTTCTTAGTGCTGCTTCTTAGTGCTGCTTCTTCTTTAGTGCTGCTTCTTCTTTGGTACTGCTTCTTCTTTGGTGCTGCTTCTTCTTTGGTACTGCTTCTTCTTTGGTGCTGCTTCTTAGTGCTACTTCTTCTTTAGTGCTTCTTCTTTGGTACTGCTTCTTCTTTGGTGCTGCTTCTTAGTGCTGCTTCTTCTTTAGTGCTTCTTCTTTGGTACTGCTTCTTCTTTGGTGCTGCTTCTTAGTGCTGCTTCTTAGTGCTGCTTCTTCTTTAGTGCTTCTTCTTTGGTACTGCTTCTTCTTTAGTGCTGCTTCTTAGTGCTGCTTCTTCTTTAGTGCTGCTTCTTTGGTGCTGCTTCTTAGTGCTGCTTCTTCTTTAGTGCTGCTTCTTTGGTGCTGCTTCTTAGTGCTGCTTCTTCTTTAGTGCTGCTTCTTTGGTGCTGCTTCTTAGTGCTGCTTCTTCTTTAGTGCTGCTTCTTTGGTGCTGCTTCTTAGTGCTGCTTCTTCTTTAGTGCTGCTTCTTTGGTGCTGCTTCTTAGTGCTGCTTCTTAGTGCTGCTTCTTGATAGATAAAATCTTATTTTTCAATTCTTGTTATTTACGTATCCTTCAACATTCTGACTCACTTATGCAACTCCGTTCCTTTGTACCTAACTTCCCCAACAATAACCCCGACTTTCGTATTTTTGTCACTTCCTTGTTAGTCAAGCTTCTTCCCCCCAGTTTTTCCTCTCACTTTTTCCAATATTTCTTTCAGACTTGCCCCTTCTCAGGTCACGAATTATTCCCATCATTCATATTTATGGGCTAACTTTATAGAAAAAAAGAGTCGCCTCAAAAAAGAAAAGAAACTTAGCCACTGACTAATCGCTGCCAAATGATGAAGGGTTTCATCACAATCTATCAAAAATTTCTATTGATTATTAACAATTTGGTGACCAGCGTGAGTTTTAGCGGCTTGACTCTGACTAAAGATGGTCGAGTTTTACATTTAATCAATTTTTACACTTTTTTTTGAGTATTGATTAGTGAAATGATTAAATTCTCTGTTTGAATAGGATTGATGTACTTGAATGTACTGTATCTACTTAGAGTTATTAATTTGATTTCAGCGTGGAAACGTCGATGAAGTGATGAACCTGTCGTTCATCGTCATCTACCTCGTCGTGCCAATACTCGGTGTCGCCCTAAATTTCTACGTTTTCGCTAGATTGATTCGTGTAGCCAGGTGAGATGAGAAAAGCTAAACATATTTTCCGTAATGATTCTGATAGAAGCACAGTCTTTAATAGAATCACAGTCTTTAATAGAATCACAGTCTTTAATAGAATCACAGTCTTTAATAGAATCACAGTCTTTAATAGAATCACAGTCTTTAATAGAAGCACAGTCTTTCATAGAAGCACAGTCTTTCATAGAAGCACAGTCTTTCATAGAAGCATAGTCTTTAATAGAAGCATAGTCTTTAATAGAAGCAACAATTCAAACCTCTCGAAATGTTGACTTTAGATCCCCTTGTGATCAAAGACCCTGATGATCAAAGATCTATATAGGGATCACAGGAAAAACTTTGATCTGAGAACATGTTTTTTGTACACTAGCTCTATCGATTAGCATAGTTTTTAAGAAATTTGAAATTCTTGATTCATTTAGTCCCCCCTTACCTACTTTTTTGGGTCGACCGATTTCCAGAGATTGAAAAACAGAAGCACATATGCTTCTACTAGAATTTCTAGTGCTTCTACTAGAATTTCTAGTGCTTCTTCTAGAACTATTACGGTGCTTATGACTTGGTTACTAAAAAACTTGACTTGGTTACTTTATGACTTGGTTACTAATAAATTCTCAATTTACAGAGCAAACGCCGTTCGCTTTGAGACCACCTCAGCCCTTCCCCTATGTGCCATGTCAGTGTCGGACTCAGTTTGTCTGCTAGCAGAGTTTTCACAGGTTTGCAGAACAATAAAAAAGCCAGTCAGTGAACTAAATCTTCCAAAATTACCGTGAATACTGTCCTTGAAGCCCCGGGGTTTCTATTTCTTCCCTCCGCCTCCAGAGGGGACTTTTATTAAAGAGCTTCTATTCGAGGGGACCTCTATTTCTTTCCTTCCCTCCAGAGGAGGATTCTATTTTTTCAGTCAGTGAACTAAATCTTCCAAACTTACCGTGAATACTGTAATACTGTCCTTGAAGCTCCGGGGTTTCTATTTCTTCCCTTCGCCTCCAGAGTGGCTTCAATTACAGTATTTACGGTAATTTTTTGCCCTGACAATGATCAAAACGCTTTAAACCTTTTCCTTTTCAAAGAAGAAGCAGGGATCTTCCAATCGGATTCTAGAGTTTTTGTTCTAGGTCCTTTGTGGGTTTGGGTTGGGAATGCAAAACATGATCGGCGCCGGAATCGAACCCGCGACCTCTCGCTTACCGGGCGAACGCTTTAGCTGAGCTATATCGACACATATCCCATTGCAGTCAGGGTAATGCTATGGGAATGAGTCAGAGTAAGGCCTTATGCCTTACTCTAGGGCTTTTGCCAGGTCAAGCCAGACCAGACTGTTTCCTGACTGATGTCCATAAACTTTTTTGACTACTGCAAACCAGGCCAACTAAGCCAAGCTAAATGAGCTGCAATTTAATCCGACCCTGTCCCTCTCTTGTCTGGTCAAAATTGGCTCTGGTCAAAACAATACCTAACAACACCAACAGTTTGTTCCACCAGTTTCTTCAATACCTAACAACACCAACACCCAAACAACGCTATTTTAGAGAGTCAATAGTGTTTAAATCATTGATTACAGTTTGTTCAATGATCTGTGAAAGTTTAAAATCACTCAAAGACTTACACAACATTCAACACAGTTTTCAGGTGGTTTTCCATTGGTGGATCGTTCGCGCAATCTCGGATGCCGATCAAAAAGCAAATCGAGTGCTCGTGTTCACATTTTTCTGCAAAGTAGGCAAAATTTCAAAGTAAAAAACCATAACAGCGCACTCTAGGCCAACATTTTTTTGATGCACACCACATCGGCTTTCTCCGTTTGGTCGTGGCTCGTTCTGTCGATTCTTCGATACACTGCAGTATTTCATCCGTTGAAATATCGAACCATTTGGAGACAGCCCAGAGATGCTTTAAAGTAAGAGAGCTAGATAGATAGATAGATAGGTAGATAGATAGATATATCGATAGATAGATAGATAGATAGATAGATAGATAGATAGATAGATAGATAGATAGATAGATAGATAGATAGATAGATAGATAGATAGATAGATAGATAGATAGATAGATAGATAGATAGATCGATAGATAGATAGATAGATAGATCGATAGATAGATAGATAGATAGATAGGTAGATAGATAGATAGATAGATAGATAGATAGATAGATAGATAGATAGGTAGATAGATAGATAGATAGATAGATAGATAGATAGATAGATAGATAGGTAGATAGATAGATAGATAGATAGATAGATAGATAGATAGATAGGTAGATAGATAGATAGATAGGATAGATAGATAGATAGATAGATAGATAGATAGATAGATCGATAGATAGATAGATAGATAGATCGATAGATAGATAGATAGATAGATAGATAGATAGATAGATAGATAGATAGATAGATAGATCGATAGATAGATAGATAGATAGATAGATAGGTAGATAGATAGATAGATAGATAGATAGATAGATAGATAGATAGATAGATAGATAGATAGATAGATAGATCGATAGATAGATAGATAGATAGATCGATAGATAGATAGATAGGTAGATAGATAGATAGATAGATAGATAGATAGATAGGTAGATAGATAGGTAGATAGATAGATAGATAGATAGATAGATAGATAGATAGATAGATAGGTAGATAGATAGATAGATAGATAGATAGATAGATAGATAGATAGATAGATCGATAGATAGATAGATAGATAGATAGGTAGATAGATAGGTAGATAGATAGGTAGATAGATAGATATTGGATTGGTGACTTGAAAACCACCGGCTATTGTCATATTTGACAGTTTAAACACTTTCTTCAAAAGAAACCCATTTTGGTGTCAATAGAAAAGTTGTAGAGAATCAAAAATGAAGCTTATATCCAAATTTTCAGAACGATTCAAAAACTGGTTTTCAGGAAATGCGAAATTTACGAATTTTCACAAAACTTGCATTTTAAACGAAACTACTAAGTGTATCTTTTTGGAAATTTGGCTATAAGCCTAATTTTTGATTCTCTACAACTTTTCCATTGACACCAAAATGGGTTTCTTTTCAAGAAAGTGCTCAAACTGGGACATCTCCAGTCCTCGATTTTTGAGTCTCACACTTGTCTCACACACAAACCAAAATCCTACTACGAAAGAGGAATCCGCAAATTGCGTTTAAAATGGGCAGAAGTCGTCAATGATAATGCAAATTATTTGAAATGAATTGATGGTTTTATGTTGAATAAATTTTAGCTCAAAGTCCCGTAGTTTTCAATTCACCAACCCAATAGATAGATAGATAGTTAGATAGATAAAGTCAAAAGTAAGTTAGCTGAATTATAAAGTCAACTATTTTTCAGATTATTGGTCGTTGTTTGTTCATTATGCGAGTCCTGGATTTTGCTGGTGGTTGTCTATTTTCCGTCGGACAACAAGGGTCCAGCGATGTGTGCAGAGAATCCGAGTATCGATCAGCACACAATCAAGGTGATTTAGGCAATTTGAGCAATTTCGGCACTACTTTTTTACTTTACTTCCAAAGAGGATTTTTGCATGAAAATTTTGAATTAATTCGCTTTAGATGGCTCACCTAATGGACATTTGCATGTTCTACGCAGTGCCTGCCATGTTGCGAATCTTTTTTGATGGAATCGTGCTCTTTCATTGCTATTCACCATATGGAACAATCGATGAGCCACCATCACTCTACGAGAGGCGATACGCCATTTCGTTGCCTAGCATGGAAAGAAGGTGGGTTTAATGTTAAATGTGAGATTAAGGTTCTCTAATATTAGCAAGTTCTCTAATAGAAGTTCTCTAATAGAAGTTCTCTAATAGAAGTTCTCTAATAGAAGTTCTCTAGTAGAAATTCTCTAATATTAGTTCTCTAATAGAAGTTTCCTAATAGAAGTTCTCTAATATCGAAATGTGATATTTAGAAGTTCTCTAATATTAGGCTGTCCAGCAGTCTTTTTGTTCCTTTTTGAACTTTCGTTTAAAACCAACAAATGCACCAATTGAATTACGGTTTGTTTTATTAGAAAGGCTGATTATTTTTCTGCAAAATAACATTAAAACGGGTTTAAAATTCCTTCACTTTCCCAAAGAATCCAGAGCAAAATCTATAAAAACCTCTACAAAGAAATTGGCTGAGGCTATTTCTATGAAAATTTGACTACATATTTAACTTTTTGTGCTCTATCTATCATCTATAGACACTAAGATAGGTTTCCTTAGCTAAAGTGTGTCTAAAACGCATTATCGAACCGCCTCTTTGACTTCGATGTTCGATGATGCGACTCGATGATCGATGAGGGTCGATGATGCGGTTTAGACACCTTTTAGCTAATGAAATCTATCTTAGTGTCTATAGATAATAGATAGAGCACAAAAGGTTAGATATGTAGCCAAATTTTCATAGAAATAGGCTCAGCCACTTTCTTTGTAGAGGTTTTTATAGATTTTTATGAAAAACAAGTTTTGGTTACTCTCGAAAACACGTTCACTCTCGAATTTGCTTGAGAGTAAACTCAAAGATTGACTTAAAAAGATGGTAATTGAACAATAACCACTTTTTATTTACAGTAAAGCATAGGTTAATTGATGATTTTGTTATTTCCCAAGGGAAGTATGAGAAGAAATGAAAAAATTTTTGGACACTGGAAATATAGTGGAAAAACCCCTGTGGTTCCCCATCACTGATTCAATGAAATTGAATGAAATTGAATCAGTGGTTTGGCGCGCGAAAAAAGCCTCACTTTTTAATGTAAAATGTCAACAAATCACTTGAATCAGCCACAAAACCTTTAATTTAGCAACAAATCACTCGATTTGCGCGAAAAAACGCTTAAATTAGCAACAAATGGCCTAAACAGTCCCTTATCTTGGCATTTCAATGTAAAATGTCAACAAATCACTTGAATCAGCCACAAAACACGTAAATTAGCAACAAATCACTCGATTTCAACAAAAATGAAATTGAATCAGTGGTTTAGCGCGCGAAAAAAGCCTCACTTTTTAATGTAAAATGTCAACAAATCACTTGAATCAGCCACAAAACCTTTAATTTAGCAACAAATCACTCGATTTCCGCAAAAAAACGCCTAAATTAGCAACAAAGGCTAGCTGATAGACTTTCAGACTAGAGCTATTCATTAAAACGCATCATCAACCCTTAGCCGTTCGTTTTCGGTCTGATTGTCAATAGGTGTACAACGAGAAACGAGATTTGACCACTTCAACAGCAACTTTTTCATGGATTTTTAGATCAAAAGATAGAGCTTGGAAAATTCTACCTTCCTAATCTATCTTCCTAGCAAAAAACCCTAAAAAAAGTAGCCATTGAAGTGGTTAAATCTCGTTGTTCCGTTGTACACCTATTAACAATCAGACCGAAAACGAACGGCTCTATTCCAGACCACAAATAAGCGCAATATTGACCCCAAATAAGCTCACAATTGACCTGGATAACAATTATGGATCAAACTAGAGCTATAAGATTCTCTAAGGAGCATTAAGTTCTGATAATTTCTCAAGTTAAACCTCACTTACCAATATTTTCCTTGAATCATACCCTTCTCAAAAGCACCTTCAGAATGTCGACAACTGAAAACGACTTCTTGAACAGTGGCGCCAACATGGCTTTGGTCGTCTCGATGGCTCAATGCGCCGGCCAAGTGAGCTCTTAAATCCCCGCAAATCTTAAACATGTTTCCTTATAGCAAATGACGAAAAAGCGTCAATTGTATCAAAAACGACGACAAGCAATGATCATGCGGTCGATCACGATCTCGGCTTTGAATCTCCTTTGCAATTTGCCTCATCATATCCACCGAACGTGGTTGACGCTAATGGATGGGGATCTGCAAGAACAACAAGTCGAGTCAGAGTTCTCCAAATATATTGAATGTAAGTCTTTTTTGTCATTGACAGCAAACGAATTGATTGAGTTGTTGAAAACTGTTGATTCATAAAAATACCGAAATTAGGATCCTTTTGAAATTGTCCAACATTCTAAAAGAATATGGTAGCTTACTGTAGCCAACGGTAGCTCAAGGACTACGGTAGTTAACGATATCTTAAGGAGCACGGTAGCTTGTGATATTTTAAGGAGTGCGGTAGCTTTACGGTAGCTTACGGGATCTTAAGAAGTACCTTTGTTCAAGGCTAGTTGTTTAACGATCTAAAGAATTGCGGTAGTTTACGTTGCAAAGAGTACGGTGGCTTACGGTAGCCTGAAGAGTACTGTAGCTTACGGTGGCCTGAAGAGTACGGTAGCTTACGGTAGCCTGAAGAGTACGGTAGCTTACGGAAGCCTGAACAGTACTGTGGCTTGCTGTAGCTCGAAGAGTGCGGTAGGTTACGGTAGCCTGAAGAATATGGTAGCTTACGGCAGCCTAAGCAGTACTGTAGCTTGCTGTAGCTCGAAGAGTACGGTACTTTACGGAAACCTGAACAGTACAGTGGCTTGCTGTAGCTCGAAGAGTAGGGTAGTTTACGATAGCCTGAAGAGTACTGTAGCTTACGGTGGCCTGAAGAGTATTGTAGCTTGCTGTAGCTCGAAGAGTACGGTATTTAAAGGAGTACAGTAGTTTACGGTATCTAAAGAAGTATTTTATCTTGAAGAGTAAGGTAGCTTTTCTAAGCTCACTTTTTAAAAAACCACCATAAAGCACAAGCTGAGCTGGGTGAAATGCTTTACTAGAATAGTAAAAGTCTATTGAAGACTATTGAAGTCTAATTTTAAGAAGGCAATAATCGTCAAGCGCACAATATTGCCTAAAGAGACTATGACGGCTAAATTCTCTCCTACAAAACCGACAATCAAGCAAAGCCGATTTCTAGCGATCACCCAAGTGCTCTACTTCTCGCAATTCGCGTGCAACGCGTTTTACCTCTCGACGAGTATCTATGAGACGACTGCGCACACAAGGCATGCCATTCTCTCATCGGGACCAAAAACGGTGACTCGAATCGAATCGCGAGACGATGAATGATTGTATTTATTCAAAAATCTTTTCTTTTTCCTTTTCCAATCATTTTAAACGTGTCCATTTGATCTCACATACAAATCATCGAATTCGCAAACCGGTTAGCCATTTTTGACGATCTCACCAAGTGATTTATTGTGTTTATTTTGCATTTTCAAAAGTTTGAGTACGGGTGAATAAAGATGATTTTCTTTAGAATAGACTTCAGAATAGAGAAAAAGAATAGACGGAATTTACTTTACAAAAACAAGCTGTCAACAAGCTTCTTGTCAAAAACTTTGCAATTTTATTGGGTTGTCCAGTTATGAATGCGCGTTTTTACTATTTTGTAAATCTCTCAAGATATTGAACAGATGTATATGAGTGTTATATATCATTCGAAAGCTGAAGATCTCCTCTACATTTTGGAATAAAAAAATTTTGAATTCATTCAACTTTTTGGGAAATTGACTGCACAATGGGAGAGGTCGTTTTCGAAAAAAACCCATTTCAGCTTAGCTATTCCTCAAGTTTTATGGTGTAAAATAACCGCTCAGAAAAGAAAAGAAAAGAAAAGATGCTCTGAAATTGTTATATTTTAAAAAATCTTGTATTGATATATCTATTGGCCAAACATCAAACGGTTAACTCAATTTGAGCGGAGCCAAAGCTTGCCTGGCCTTGCCTGGCCTTGCCTGGCCTTGCCTGGCCTTGCCTGGCCTTGCCTGGCCTTGCCTGGCCTTGCCTGGCCTTGCCTGTTTAAAGAATGCCTGTGAACAACCCTGGTTATCAATTGACATTTGGAATCAATTGATCAATGACAAAGCTCAAGTCATCTTAAAGTGATCAAAGGCTTACCCTACTTTTCTCATGCTCTGCCTCTTTTTGGTTTTCCATTTTGCTTATCTCTCCGAAGTGATTTGTCTATTTTGAACTCTCCAGCCGTTTTCACTTTTTCTAACATGTCGAAAGCTGTGAATTTTCAGCGTTTTTCATGAATTCTTTGTGTTGTCTCTATTTTTAGACTTTTTTGGACGCCCATAACCACCAAGTATGATGAAAGTAGAGAATCTTTTATGACAAAGAAAGGAAACAAAGATTGGCAAGTTCACAGAAACCAGTTTGATAGGAAAGATTCGCGAAAAATTGGGCACAAAATGTGGTACTCGTGAACCGGTAAAAAGTCAGACAATTCTTACAAAAGAAAGACTCTTTTTCGTTTTATAGTTGAGTTTAAAGTTGAGTTTTTCTTTGAGAGTTTTAAACCAAAGCTGTATTTTATTGGAACCAAATCAGTACTATATTGAAACCAATATCAAACATTCAGAACTTTTTCGTTTTCCAGCTAAATCAAGAGTCCATGAAACAGTCTTGAAAGCAAAAGTTAAATCAGAATGTTTTGACAAGAATCTGCTTCTGCTTCTTAGAATAGTTCTTAGAATGAATCCTTTTATAAAGTTATATTATTTTACTGCTTCATACTGTTTATATTATTGGTTCGTAGTACCGTGTTGCTGTAGTCTTTTTCGTTTCTCTCCTAATAAACTCCTGATAACTCATGAGTGTAAACACTAATATTTGGTTGGTGAATTGAAAACTACAGGCTAAAGAAAATTGAAACACCAAAAGAAAATTCTTTCGCTAAAATCCCATACCTTATTTCATAACCACAATGAAGCCTTATCCAATATCTAAATTCGAATAGAATATCCAGATAGAATTAGATATTAGATATTTAGATATAGAATATCTAGATAGAATCCATCAGAAAAAGGGGGAAATGTACTCAAGAGGCTTAGATTTTTTTTGAATGATCCACTTTACTAGATTGGATCGCTTGGTTCTATTGGATTGGTGAATTGAAAACTGCGGGCTATTGTCATATGTCACAGTTTGAGTACTTTCTTCAAAAGAAACCCTTTTTGGCGTCAATGGAAAAGTTGTAGAGAATCAAAAATTAAGCTTATATCCAAATTTTTAGAACGATTCAAAAACTGGTTTTCAAGAAATGCCAAAGTTACGAATTTTCACAAAACTTGCAACAAAACTTGCATTTTAAGCCAAACTACTAAGTGTATCTTTTTGGAAATTCGGCTATAAGCCTAATTTTTGATTCTCTACAACTTTTCCATTGACACCAAAATGGGTTTCTTTTGAAGAAAGTGCTCAAACTGGGACATCTCCAGTCCTCGATTTTTGAGTCTCATACTTGTCTCACACACAAACCAAAATCCTACTAGGAAAGAGGAATCCGCAAATTGCCTGTAAAATGGGCAGAAGTCGTCAATAATAATGGAAATTATTTGAAATGAATTGATGGTTTTATGTTGAATAAATTTTAGTTCAAAGTCCCGTAGTTTTCAATTCACCAACCCAATAGACCAAGCTCATAACCCGCCTGCTTTTTCTGGTTTTCGATTGTATCTCTGATTGCATTTCTTGAAGTGAGCTTACCTTTTCACCAAAATTCAATTTTTATCAAGACATATCAGCAAGTTTGCAGAAAATAGATAAAAGTTTGACGAAAAAGTGGAACAAAACTGAAAAGTGGCAACAATTTCTTACTACTCGTGAGGTGATGATAAAAGAAATGGGCAACAATTTTACAAAAGAAAGACTCATTTCAGGAGTTTGAATTTGAGTTCAAGCAAAAATACGAGGAAATTGATCAACTGAAAGGATGCAAAAATGGTAGAAATTGGTAGAAAATGGCAGAAATTGGTAGAAAATGGTAGAAAATGAAAGCAAGCTCCTTACTAGGGAAAGGCAACGGGCCAAGATGGCTTTTTTGATGCGTACCCAGTGTATTTGATAGAGCTTTGAATGGGGATTCCGAATCCGCTATTAGTTTTTCTAATGGAGCTCTGTATCACAAGATATCTAGCATCAAATTTGAAGACCCGACAGTATTTCAGCCCAATACTGCTAGATGGTCTAGATGGTCTAGATGGTCCAGATGGTCTAGATGGTCTAGATGGTCCAGGTGGTCTAGATGGTCTAGAGGTAAGTCAATGGAATTCAGCTAGAACAATCCTGGTTTGGTTCCCGGTTTTTCTATCAATTTGATAGAGCTTTGAATGTGGATTCTGAGCCCGCTCTTCGCAAAAACAGTTTGAGCGCGGGAACCGAATCAGGATTGTTCTAGCTGAATGCCATTGACTTACCTCTAGACCATCTAGACCATCTGGACCATCTAGACCACCTGGACCATCTAGACCATCTAGTTCATTTAGACCCTCTAGACCCTCTAGACCCTCTAGACCATCTAGACCATCTAGACCATCTAGACCATCTAGACCATCTGGACCATCTAGACCATCTAGACCAGCTGCTACCATCTAGCAAAGTTGGGCTGAAATACTGTCGCGTTTTAAACTTTGATCCCAGATATCTTTTGGTACAGAGCTCCATTAGAAAAACTAATAGCGGATTCGGAATCCCCCATTGAAAGCTCTATTAAATGCATTGGGTACGCATCAAAAAAGCCATCTTGGCCTGTTGCCTTTCCCTAGTTAATTCGTTTGCACAAAGGTACACAAAAAGCAGATCAAAGAAGAAAATGAATTTTGTTACGCCGAAAGAAACGTTAATTAATTGTATGAAATTGATTTTGCTAGAAAGATTACTTACAAAATTGTGAATTCGTAAGAAATAAAAGAAATAAAAGCACTATCGATCCCCACTCAAAACAATCATCAAAACGAGCGCACAAGAAAATAGGAAGCTTGACGTGGTGGCTGAATCGGGTGGTGGTCGATTGCACAAAGCTCCTTTACAACAACAAACGCTACCCTCGTTACCGTAATCGTTGTGTTTTCGGCACTTATAGTTGGGATTTCCTTTCACCGGTTGCCACACAACGCAATCCGGATTCTCAGATTCTTTGCAATCAGTTTTGTCACATCCTTGAGCCCATCCCTGCTTTCGTTTTGGATTCGAATCACCGTATTTCACGTAAACACAAAACTGGTTTGTGTCGCATCTAAATTGAAAATGCTTTCATTTAATTATAGAATATTTTTCTTTTATGCCAAATTTTCTTTTTCCTTTTTCTTTTTCTTTTTTCTTTTTCTTTTCTTCTTTTTCTTTCTTTCTTCTCTTTATTAGCAAAAGTTCTTAAATTTTCGGTTGCTTCTAGTGATCGGAAAGAAAATGAAAAGGTTGTTGAGATAAATGTACATCTCAAGCTTTTTTTTCAGTACAAGTACAGATTCCAGTACAGATTTCTTATAGTTTTTGCTTAATCTCGACAAATCAGCAGCCTCCAGTAGAAGCACAGCCTCCAGTAGAAGCACAGCCTCCAGTAGAAGCATAGCCTTCAATAGAAGCACAGCCTCCAATAGAAGCACAGCCTCCAATAGAAGCACAGCCTCCAATAGAAGCACAGCCTCCAATAGAAGCACAGCCTCCAGTAGAAGCACAGCCTCCAATAGAAGCTCAGTCTCCAATAGAAGCATAGCCTCCAGTAGAAGCTCAGTCTCCAATAGAAGCATAGCCTCCAGTAGAAGCACAGCCAGAAATCTGTGACACTACAAAGTTGAGTCTAAACTTGCACTCTGAATCTGACAAAATATCAGAATAAAGACTAGAGTGTGTTCCCCGCGAGTAAGTAAAACTTATATGCATGAGTAAAATTAGTATGAGTGACTTTTACTCGATTAATCGACATTTTCGATCAAGCAACTACGAGTGATCCTCTTTACACCTCGAGTAACTTGAATATCTTGATATTTGCAGAAAATTTGCCACCAAATCAATTAAACGGCTAAATATCTTTAAAAGGAGCCTTTAAAAGCATGATTCTCGATTTGATTACTGTTAGAGTCGTCAAATTCAATATCACTATCGAAGTTCATGCAAGAAAAGCTACTGATTAAGCAATAATGAACTTTAGCAATGATTTTTAAGTAGTTTATGCAAGAATCTAAGAAAAAATTAACAATAAGCAAGAAAGATTTTTTGCTAAAGGATTGAATACTAAAATAATTAAAATTCAAAATCTTTCAAATTGTAAGAGGTTGGCATAAATTATCTAAAGCTCGACGAGATTTAAATACCGTATTTTCCAGGGGCAAAACTCCACCTAAAAAAAAAAAGTCAACAAAAACCAGGTGGCTCTAAAAAAGGACCCAAAAAAAAAGGACCACAACAAAAGAAAGAAAAAAGGGCAAAAAAAAAAAAAAGAAAGGCTGAACAACCGAAAAACAAAAAAAAATATCTAACAAAAAAGCCACAAAAGCGCAAAAGCCCGAGCCGCCCTTGACCCCAGGCTCAAAAAATCACAAAAGCCGGCAAACCGGCAATGAAGAAGAAAAAAAAGTTCTAATAGTCATACACCCTGAGCGTCGCCTTAATTGCTCGAAATCTCGAGAACCGCTTATCAGAACCTATCGATGTGGGGTCGGAGAATGTAGCTGACGATGAGATCTTGTGGGGATTAGAGTGTTCAGCTTCTGCAAAACCTTGGAAACCGTAAAATAGGCATCAGTAATTCAGCAACTATTTCCAAATTAAGTTTTGACTGATTAGAGCTATTTGGTTAACACTTGCAAAAGTGATTCGTCGATTTCAAAGCCAAGTTCAAAGCCAAGTTCAAAGCCAAGTTCAAAGCCAAATTCAAAGCCAAGTTCCAAAACCAACTCAGGCTTTAAAACAAGCTCTCCAGAGACAATTAAAAAGGCAACTCTTCTGCTGAAAAAGCTTTTTAACTTTTTAAGATTAATAGAGTTAGATATTTGGGTCAATACTTGGCAAAACAAAGCTTATGTCTAAGAATTTGACTTCAAGCGGGTTAATAAAAATTAGCTTTTAGGTCAATTAGCCCAAAGAACGATTAGTTTTAGGTGTGCTGTCGAATCAACAAAGCTTAAACGGTTACAATACCGTATTTTCTCTAATAGTAGTGCACCCAAAGCGTTGCCTAAATTGCGCGAAATCTCGAGAGGTGCCTATCAGAACCTATCGATGTGGGATCGGAAAATGTAGCTGACGATGAGATCTTTTCGGGGATTAGGGTGTTGAGCTTCTGCAAAAGCTTGGAAACCATAAAATCCCCACCAACTCGGCTCGGCTAGGTGCACTACTATTAGAGAAAATACGGTATCTAGGCTAAGTTATAAATTTGATTCAAATAAGCTAATTGCAAGAAAAGCTTATCAAAATTGTCACTGCTTATGGAAAAGAATGATAAAGAATGCTATTTTTCTCAAGGAAATGCCTTAGCCTTATATATCATGGCCCAAAACTCAAAACTGAATATCAGTCTATTAAGCTGAATATCTCTAGTTCTTGCTGCTCAAACTTTTTCTCTGTATTAGACTGTCTAAAGTCTATTATCTCTAATTATTGCTTCTATTAAAGGCTTTGCTTCTATTGGAGGCTGAGCTTTTATTAAAATGAATACGATAGCCATGTTATATCTCCTGTCATGCCAATGGCATTTGTAGCAGACTGTCAAGAATTGAATTGTTTAAGAAATCTAGCAATTCTGGTATACTTTTAGACTACTGTGATAGATCAAATTGTACTTGTAATCAACGAAAATCTTGAGAACATGCTGTAGAATTGATTAAACTTTCATTTCATTTGATTAAACTCACTTCGAGGGCACCATTTCCCTGGCCGATTTCCCGTCCTCAACATAATAATGATTGATATAGCACTTGTGCACGGCGATCACTGACGGTAGCAGCAAAATCGAATAACCAATCAAAAACATTTCAACAGAACAAGCAAAAAGTTCTTGACTTATAAATGACTTGACTGGAATGACTGGAATGACTTGACTGGAATGACTTGTTCGGATCTTTTCTTATCCAAACCGGGGTACTTCCTAGCTGATGACGTAGCCTCTTTATCTTTTGTTTGTCTTTCATTGCTATTTCTTTGTTCTTGTGCTCAATATCTCGAACCATTCATGAATACGATAGTGAACATCATTAATCAGTAAAAGACGCAGAGAGAGACAGCACCACTGAGGGGGGAAGAAAACGCGATGTGTGTGGATATCGTACAACGAAAGAAAGAAGAAAATGGGAAGAAGAAAATGGGAAGAAGAAAATGGGGAAGAAGATAGAGAAAAAGATTGAACATGTGACGAAAAAACGGGATGTCAGAATGGGAAAGTTTTTGGTTTCAGCAGTGAAAATGAGGGGCCAATAACGGAATTTTTCTCTTAGATTTCGAGAGTTAGTGACTGGATCTTTTATCGTATTTCCAAATTATTCAATTGATCCAATTGACACTGCAAATTCGTTTCTAGACTAGGTGAGGATACAGTAGCTAAAAAGTCCAGTGCGACATGAGAAAATTCCAATTCAAGCCTAATTCCACCTTCGTTTTCAGAGACGTTCCTTAGCCGATTGCTCTGAAATTTTGTCTACAAGCAGAGAATGTCAATTTCTATTTGTAAACAAGTTTTCAGAGCAATTGACCAAGAATCAGCCAAGAATTGGCTAAGAATTGGCTGAGAATCGACCAAGAATCGGCCAAGTATCAGCCAAGAACCAATCGGCTAAGAATTGGCTGAGAATTGACCAAGAAACGGCCAAGAATTGGTCAAGAATCGATCAAGAAACGATCAAGAAACGATCAAGAATCGGCCTAGAATCGATCAAGAATCGGCCAAGAATTGGCTAAGAAAACGAAGGTGGAATTAGGTCCGGATTGGAATTTTCCCATCTCTACTGTGTATTGTATATCAGTGTATTAGTAAAGAGCCTAATTCTAGACAAATGGCAAGGTGGAATCTTACCGTTATTTCTTACTGATATCTTACTAATCTTATTGGTAATCTAACTAGTTTTTCTTTGTTAAAACGAGCGTTTGAATCTTTTACCGTACTTTCAAAGTATCTAACGAGCATCGCATTGGATATTTAAATGCAAATGTGTTCTAAAGTAAGCTGAATTTCAGTAGGGTAGTGAAAAGGGATCAGTGCCAGTGCTTCGTTCTTTCTCTTAAACTCTTTTACTTCTAACTTTTACTTTTACTTCAAAACTTTCGTTACTGAAACCAAACTCTCATCCATTCTTCAATAAAAATCATATTTTACTATCTCTAAAACATTATGCTTTCATTGCATTGCATTGCAAGAATGAAAAATTTCTTAAAGCCAAAAGATTATCAAGCACTCGTTTTTTTAGATGAAGAAATGGGGGGGGGGAAACACCATTTTGTCGTGATTGATTTGTGTTGCGTCGAGAATAAAAAATGGGAAATGGCCTAGTGAATGAAAATGCGTAAAATATTATGAAAAAAAAGTACAGTAATCCTAAAAGATTATTGTAATTGTACGTAAAGTAAAGCCCAAAAAAGTGTCATCAATATGTAAGAGGATTGCAAAATTTCCGGAGAAACCGTGTCAGAGAAATCAAACAAAAAAAAACGCTAAAGCAGTTTACATCAAGCTGGAAATTTGCATTTAAAGTTGGAATTTGCATTTAAAGTTGGAATTTGCATTTTAAATTGAAATTTGCGCTTAAACTATCTCAAGCTTGATGTCTGAGTTGTGACCGATTGCATAGAGAGTTCATTGCGAGTTTGCACACGGAAAATGGGGAGTTTGAATTGGGTTTAAAGGGATTAGCTGAAAAAAAAAACATGATAGCACTCATTCCTGATTACATTACATTAGCAAATGGAAAACTGGAAAACTGGAAAACGAAAAGAAATCGAAAATAGCCAAGAGAAAACAAACACGGTCAATGAAAAGCACACCTCGAGCTTTATGTGCAAGGCTTTGGAGATGGGGTTTGGGAGGACTAGTGACTTCTAGACTAGTGACTTCTAGACTAGCGTTCTTTTACAGTTATTTACTGATGAGTAGATACAACTTGTTTAGAGATAGGTATCTTGATAGGACTAGGGTTCTTTCCTTGATAAGACACTGGGTATCTTAGATAGGATTAGCGTTCTTTTACCGTTATTTAGTGGATGAAATTGTAAGATCTAGATGCTATAAGCTATAGTATGACTTACAGCGACTGACAGCTATAGTACAGTGACTTACAGCTATAGTACAGTGACTTACAGCTATAGTACAGTGATTCGAGCCTTAGCTTTTGCCATTCACTTACACTATTGGCTTTTCCGGAAAGCCAAACAGATAATGTAGCTTGTCTAATGATTCAAAAGAAGAAAGATTAAGTTAAGAATCTATTCCTTTAACCAGAAAGTCCTTTAGCCAAAAAGAATCTATTGCTTTAGCCTGCTTAAGCCCTTTTTTTTGAAATTTTCGTTTATAAATGAATACTAAAGCCAATTAAAGTGTTGTTTTCTTTAAATAAAAGAGATTAACTAGTAAAAAAGAGTTATTTAGCTCATTTTTAGGCAAATTTGAGTCCTCCTTAAAGCGAATCCGAACAGGAATTCTGTTGATTCTTTTCTGGCTCAGGCTCAGGCTCAGGCTCAGGCTCAGGCTCAGGCTTACTTCTAGAAATACAAATTGATTTGCTAGTTAGAATTTGGTTATTTTCTTTTTTTAAAAAAATAGCTTTTCAGCTTTTCCTAGAAACAAAACTTTCCTCCAAAACCCTCACTCTCCAAAACACCAAAAATCTCCTCGAAAAATGACAACGTTATACACGAAACAATCATTAGAAGATCCATAATGAAATCTACTGGTTTTTACTGGTTTTTATTTGTTTGTTTATTTGTTTTTTTCACTTTTAACGATTAGAGATGCTTAAAACGAAAGATTTTACGAGAATATTTGAGACTTGCGGGTTAGGGGAAAACGCACGCACTATATATTACTATATATTGAAAAGAATTATCGGTGAGTTGTTCAAAATTTCTCGAAAATTACATCATAACCGCTTGTGCTGTTTGAGATAAAAAATGAAGCGGTGGAGACCCCGAAAAATGCGTGACATGCGATTTTTTTGGGGAAGGCATTGGTGATTTGGTTTTTTTGATTTCTGAAATCAATCACTTAAGCCTAAGTTAGCTATAAGTCAAGTTTGAGCTAGCCAAAGTACAGTAGATTTCTTTTCAAAGGAAAGTACTTCTAAAGTGCTTATAAAGGGCTTATAAAGCACTTCTAAAGTACTTCAGTACTTCTAAAGTACTTCAGTACTTTAAAAGTACTTCTAAAGAACTTCTAGAGCACTTCTAGAGCACTTCTAAAGTACTTCTATACGTTTACATTTCTGTACATTGTACAGAAACGTCTTCCACTGTACAATGTACAAATGTACAATGTAAAAACTGTACAAGACTACCAGGCTTCGGTGCAAGACTGCCAAGCTTTGGCTCATGAATGTTACCTCAACCAGATCAGGCTTTAAAGTACAACAATATGCAAGCGCTGTTTAATCTATTGCCAATAACTTTAGCTCAACTTAACCATAGTTAAACCTGTCTTTTACTCGGTTAAAGTATCTTACATTTTCCCATTTTCCCATTAAGCAATTTTTCAAGAAATTAAGCCAAACAGCTGCCTTGTTAAACTCAAAATTTACTCGATTCTTTTCAAAAACCAATTCACCAACTCCTTCCCAACAAGTTTCGTCTATATTCTGATCGTTTGTCATCTCAAAAATTCGTATTTCATATCTCTCTAATAGGGTCTGAATCGAGCCATTGGAATTTGTAGGCCCTGTAGCGGTCCGGTGAATGTTTGTCCCAAATAGGCGGCATTCAGTGTGGCTGCGTCGGTGAGTTGTGATTGCGACGTCGGGATCGTCGTCGCCTGAGCACGGGCTGCTGACGCCGCTGAAACAGAGAGCTTTGGCATTTCACCCATGCGTTTTGCTAAAGACGTGGAAGAACACATGCACCGTCATCGGGAATTTTGAAAACTAGGTATTGAAAGAATATTGATGGAGTCACTAGGTAAACAGATTGAAAATAGATCAACACTTCTAGAAATGCTTGGACTTTACTGCTTTTGTAGTACACTACAGATCTGAAAGTCTTGCTAGCTCTAGTTAAATGTTAGCTTAGCTTTTCATAAGCTTAAAAACTTAATACTCTAGCTCTAGCTTACTCTAGCTAGCTCTAGCTTACTCTAGCTAGCTCTAGCTTACTCTAGTTAGCTCTAGCTCTAGCTAGCTCCAGCTCTAGCTCTAGCTCTAGATCTAGCTCTAGATCTAGCTCTAGATCTAGCTCTAGATCTAGCTCTAGATCTAGCTCTAGATCTAGCTCTAGCTCTAGCTTTATTTCTTAGCTTGCTTTACTTAGTCATACTCTAGCTCTCTCTTAATATTACTGTAAAATTTACAACAAACTTAGAAAGTTCGATTATAGAAAATCTCAGATCCCCTTCAGGATCCATATCCTAACTTGAAAACAAAGACTCTGGATGGTTTTCAACAGTTCTAGCTTCACAATCCAGCTCATGACTTTCCAAAGCTACAGTGGCTTCAATAGTTCTTCAGTAGTGAAAGTTATGGTATCCTGAAGTTACTGTAGCTTTTGAATGCTTTGAATTGCATAGCTATTGTAAAGTTAGGATTGTTGTTATTACTTAAATATTACTTACTAGACACTCGGGGCTTTGTAGCTTTCCTAGCTGCTCCATCAGTTTTAATTTTCCCATAAAATTAAAAGATATTCAACTAGAGCTTAGTTGGAGCTCTAGTTGAATTACTAGAATATTTACTAGACAAAAATCTGCTCTCATTCCCTCGAAAAATCCCCTCCCGATGACGATCATCTGATCATGAATCTAACAGATAAAACGAAGAGGCTAGAGAAAAGATATTCCTTTCCTTCCCAATCAATCAATCAATCAAAAAAAAACAAATTTCTGACTCCATTATGGCTCCTAGCTGCATAGAAAAGAAACTCTCAGCAAATGAAATCATAAATTTCCGCAAAACGCATGCCGTTTATTTGCATGTTTCTCGGGCATTCAGCTCTCCCAAAATTGCAAAATCGTCGTACTAGCGTACTCAAACAAACTCAAAACTAGATTTTAAAAATAAAATCGATACTTTTGCCAGAAAGTATTGATTGCCACTTGCCAAAGATTGCCAAAGTTGCCAGAAAATTTGAATGAGTACCGCTTTTCCAGAAAAATTCTCATGCAAAAACACGCGCACACGCCGAGAGTGTGATCAGCTTTTTGCTCTTGGTGGGGGTGCAAAAAAATGACTTGCCAAATTGCCAAATTGCCAAAAAAGGTTGCCTCAACCTCAAAAGCCACTCATTGTCTTGACTTGGTTGAATTTGTTCTGCTTGTTTTGTTATGCTTGTTTTGTTCTGTTTGTTTTGTTCTGCATTCTTTTCTTGAATGTAAATACCTTTGGTATTTGTCTGTTTGAAGCTCTGTTTGAAGCTCTGTTTGAAACTCTGTTTGAAGCTGCGTTTGAAGCTCTGTTTGAAGCTCTGTTCGAATGTAAATAGCTTTCAGCTATTTGAAACGAGACCAAGCTCAACCAATCCTATTTTAAAAACCAAAATTCGAATCTTTTGCCAGCGCATGCATTTGAGTCACTAGTTATCAATGGGATTTCTCAATTTCTTTTTTAAAATTATCCGTTCCTTCTCGATTTTCTCGAGATCTTTCTCGAGATCTTTCTCGTTTTTCTTTCTTTTCAAGTACCTTGTTGAGCGGCTTGGATCGCGGCGATTTGGTATCGCGTCTGTTCGGAGAGGAGAGCAGCTGAATGATCGGCGAATGCAGCCGCTCCTTGGAACGCACCACCACCAGCTAACAACATCTGAAAATGAACGATAAGCTTTGAGGATTTGAGATAAAGTAGTTTAAAATCGATCCTTTTTAGCTAATCTTTTAGCTTAATCATTTAAAAATTAGCCAAAAACGGCCTTTTCTTTCTGGTTTTTCTGGCTGGATGTTTTTGAGCTGACGCACAGTTTTTGTCGCCGTGACACAGCTCTTGTCTACGGCCATTGTCTAGCTTTTTTTGGCTCAAAGACTCAAAACATGTAGATTCTTAAAGTGAAGCTACTAAAGTTAGCTCTAGATCTAGCTCTAGCTTTAGCTCTAGCTTTAGCTCTAGCTTTAGCTCTAGCTTAGCTCTAGCTTTAGCTCTAGCTTTAGCTCTAGCTTTAGCTCTAGCTTTAGCTCTAGCTTTAGCTCTAGCTTTAGCTCTAGCTTTAGCTCTAGCTTTAGCTCTAGCTTTAGCTCTAGCTTTAGCTCTAGCTTTAGCTCTAGCTTTAGCTCTAGCTTTAGCTCTAGTTCTAGTTCTAGCTCTAGCTCTAGATCTAGCTCTAGCTCTAGCTCTAGCTCTAGATCTAGCTCTCCAAAATCCTGATTCTCTTGATGATTTTCTTACAGTCCTTCACGCACCTGTCCAGCACCCAATTGTGCTAACGGATTCAACAATTGTAATTGTTGTGCTTGAAGTGCAGTTGCTGGCATCAATCCTCTCATCAGAGCCGCTTGAGCCAACGACGGTTGCATCAAAACAGCATTTCGGGCAGCTGCTTGTTGTAAAGCGGCTCCTTGCAGTGCAGCCGCAGCCAGTGACGCATCCAAGAGACCGGGGAATCCTTCTAGAAAATAAAGGAATGAACCAGGATTGGATTTTGTAAGCTATAGCCTGTCATTATTGTCAGTACTCTACCTGTCTTTGGCTTCTTTGTATGGATCCTTGCTGTGGCGCAGTTCACTTCAATTTTTCGTCCCTCAACCGATGATCCGTGCAATTCTTGTCGTGCTTTCTCAGCCTCGGGTGCTTTTTCCATTGTCACAAAACCGAATCCCTGAAGTTTTAGCATTAGCAATTGGCTTTGAATTTACTATTACCAGCATATTGTTGCTAGAATTTATTATTACTGTTAACTCACCGGCTAAACTTTGGTTAACTGCTGGCAAATTTTGGCTACATACTTTAAATGAGTTAAATTTTCGTATCAATTGTTGCTTACCTTGCTGCCTCGTTCGTTGAAAATGATCTCGACATCGGTGACCGTTCCAAACTTCTCGAACATTGCCCTCAAATCGGGATCCCGATACCGGAAGGGGATATTCGAGACGTGAAGTCGTTTCGGAGCTTGATTTAGATCTGAGGATGTGGATGGATCACCGGCACTTCCGCTCTAAAAGTGTTCAATTGTGAAGTTAACCAAATAAGCTTCACAAAGTCAACTGGTCAACTGGTCAATTAGACTTCGGTCAAAATTCCAGCTACAATTTTCCAGCTAAACTATCCCAGCTATTAACAATTGAAAAACCTACTTGAACAGGCATTTGTGGCCCAATGGCGGCTTGAGCTTGAGCGGCGGCTTGTGCAGCTAATTGTTGTTGAGCGAGTTGTTGGATATGTAGTTGAACCATGTCACATTCTGGTTGCTAAAATCCTTTTTTAAGTCTTTATCTAATAAAGTCCTAATAAATCCTCACAATCCTTTCAATCTTTTGATTGAAATCTTTAGCTTTTGAGCGAAAACTCTTCTCAAACCTCATCTTTTTTATTTTCATCGAGCTTAGGCAGAGCTTGAGCCTGATTGGCGACCATGGCACCGTTTGATGGCTGCATGCCAGCTGAAAAATGAAATTCTTTGATAAAATCTTTCAAATTCTAGTGTTTCTACGAATGCTATATCAAATTCTATTGTTTAAAGATTGTTTTTTAGTTGGAATGATGGGGTAGGCTAGTTTCCGCAATTTTTTTCGCGCAACAGGATCATTTGCGCAACTGGATCGTTGGCGCAACTCGCCATAACTTTTTTCTAGATGGGTCAATCTTTATGATTTTGGTGTCATCTTGTAGATCTCAATAAGTCCAACAAAATGAAACCAAAATCATAAACCTTGGTCTACTTAGAAGTACGTTATGACGCAAAGTAGGCACCCCCAAATTTTCTTTTAGATCCTTGGTTTCTAACCCTTGCCTCTGATTGTTTTTTTGTTACTCGTTAAAACAAATTTAGGCGGTGGGGAGCGGGCGGGATGGTTACTTTGGGCCAAATCTTCTTGCGCAACTGGGTTTTTGCGTAACTCACCATAACTTTCTTCTAAGTGAACCAATCTTTATGATTTTGGTCCACTTAGAAGAAAGTTATGGCGAGTTACGCAAAAGACCTAGTGGCATAAATGATCCTGTTGCGCGAAAAAATTGCGGAAGCTAGCCTACCCCGGAAGGATCAAAAAACAATGAAATTATGAAATTATGAATCACGAGATTTTCTTAGAATGATGATGATCGACAAGTAAGCTGATGATCAAAAATTTTATGAAAAATTTATGAAGTACTAATTGAGATTCTTTAGAATTCTTGAATAAGGAAGAAAATTAAAGATTTAAAAGTTGAATTGAGTCTTTAACACTTCTAATTGTTGAAAATAAGTAAGATTCTATGCAAAAAGTAAGATTCTATGCAAAAAGTATTCAGAAAATCGATCCAGAAGTGTCAAAAGCAAGTTAATGATCAATTTTCGGGTTTTTTTTGAATAGATCAAAATAGATAGCCAATTTTTAGATAAATACCTTTGATTATCTATCAAAAAATAGATAACCAAAGGTTTTCTAAAGAATTTTCTAAAGAATGAAAAGAATATCAAAAGATTATTGTTTAAATGATGTTAAGAATGAAAAAGAGCAATCTTTAGAATCTTTAGAATCTTTAGAACAATCTTTAGAACAATCTTTAGAACAAAAATGGATAAAAAAAGGATTTCTAAGGAATGAATTGTGGAATGGATCCTCAAAAATCCATTCAACAACTAAAAAGAAGTTGAACTAGAGCATGGTTTCACCAAATTTCTCAAAACAGGATATTATTCTAAAGAATTCAAGAAAATAAATCGAAATCGGGTAGGGGTAGAGGTGGTTTTTCTTTGGATAGGTGAGAGTGGTTCTTCGGGGTCTTATCGGTTCAGGCGGTCGATCCAAGCCTCTTCTTCCTTGCCTGTTCATATTCTCAAATCTTGCGCGTATTCTTTCGCGGCAGTTATCGTCGCCTCATCTACACTCGCTCAGTCCACTGGGTTTTCTCAGCTCAGTTCTTTCTCAGCTCTGTTCTTTCTCTTCCCATTTTTTTGCCCTTGTCAAGCAATTTTTCTTTTTTCTCGATCGTTAAGAGGTTCGGGATGAGATTTTTGAGTTATTATATGATTTTTACATTGACTTTGATCAGTCTAGACGATTTTTTTGGTACTATACTCGTCAAAAATCATAGACGCACCAAAGATTTAAACGTTTTACTCAAACTTTTAAACTAAACCCTATTAAACTAAACCCTATTAAACTAAACCCTATTAAACTAAACCCTATTAAACTAAACTCTATTAAACTAAACCCTATTAAACTAAACTCTATTAAACTAAACCCTTTTAAACTAAACCCTATTAAACTAAACTCTATTAAACTAAACTCTATTAAACTAAACCCTTTTAAACTAAACCCTTTTGAACTAAACTCTATTAAACTAAACCCTTTTAAACTAAACCCTATTAAACTAAACTCTATTAAACTAAACCCTTTTAAACTAAACCCTTTTGAACTAAACTCTATTAAACTAAACCCTTTTAAACTAAACCCTTTTAAACTAAACCCTTTTAAACTAAACCCTTTTCAACTAAACTCTATTAAACTAAACCCTTTTAAACTAAACCCTTTAGTTTTCTAATTGTGAATTTCTGATTTTTGTTTGAGTTTTCTGATTTTGATTCACCAAAATTCTTTTTGCTCGTAATCATACTTTGATCTAAACTTGTTAACGAGACCGAACTAGGCTGGCTTCAGCTTCAAGTTTGACCAGTCATATTAACGCATTGAAAAATTGCTAGCAATCTGAAACTTTTTCTATCAGAAAGCCTAAATTATCAGCTTCATTTTGATACTAAAAATTCAATAAAAATCTTCAAAAAGTACTCTAAAAAGGTTATCGATACTTAACGAGGCCTCGTTAAGGGTTTTTAAGGTTTTAAAGGCCTAATCTTAAGGTTTAATGTGATTTTTTGAGTACTATTTTAAAGAATTTTGCTGAATTTTTGATATCAAAATGAAGCTAATAATATTGGCTTTCTGATAGAAAAAGTTGCAGATTGCTAGCAACTTTCGGTGCGCCGAGATGACTGTCCGAACGGGCGCAACCCCAAAATATCGTTAGCCATGTCGACTTTGATCGATTCGGATTTCTCAATTCAAAAAATGTATGAAAATTATGGAAAACTTAGAAATTCGGATGGATCAAGGATGACGATCAAAGTATGACGACGACAGGACTGGTGTGGAATAGACAGGAATCGAAAATTACTCAAGCCGTAGATCATAGCTAAAATAAAACTACCCTACTCAACATTTCTACATTTCTTAAGCATTTCTACATTTCTTTAGCTGTGTTTTGATTCAAGATCACCTGCAAAACTTTGCAAAAATCATGTCAAGTTCTAGATTGACTCCAATTCAAGTACTTCAGCCGAGACAGGGCTAAAATGACCTTGCATCCTGTCAAAAACTTTCTGGCTCTTTACAAAATAACTCCTCAATCTTTTCTGCATCGACGATTCGTGAATTGCTCCCTTTTTTTTTCTTCGGGGCTTGGAAATCGTCGAAATTGATCGCCCATTTTGTGCTGCCACATAAAGAGCGACCTTTTCCCTCCGCCTCTTTCCACAGCTGTCCTCAAATGTGCATGACACTTCTCAAAAAAAGTTTCCTGAGTTTTTGAGTTGTGCTAAAAGCTCTCAGTCATGTCTCAGTCTTGTCTCAGTCTTGTCTCAGTCTTTTCTCAGTCTTTTCTCAGTCTTTTCTCAGTCTTGTCTTCGTGTGAAAACTTTCCGAAAGCGGTAAAAAGTCGGCAAGTGAGCAAGGTCATTCTTTTTGTAGATTACATAGGATTCAGAGATAATTGTGGGAAACGGTGAAGTCGATAGTAAATCGTAATAGCAAGTAAAGTAAAGCAAACAATGCGATTAAAAAGCTGAAGTTTTACTTTGGACTTAGCTAAAAGTAGATCTGGGAACTCCCAGTGTGAACATCAATAGGTGCAATGGAAAATGCCATATCTTGGCCAAATTCACCTCAATCTTTTTGTCTTTGATTTCAATCGATATAGAATTCAAATCTGCGTCAATTGATATCAACTGACATTGATAAACAATTGATTAGCAATTGCTAACCAATTGATATCAATTGACATTGCTAATCAATTGCTAATCAATTGCTAATCAATTGCTAATCAATTGCTAATCAATTGCTAATCAATTGATAATTAAATCGATGAAAAGACGCGGAATGAAATTGCCATGATTTTTGCCATGATATGCCATTTTTCCGTTGCGTTCACACCGAAAATCCCCAGGTCTAGTTAAAAGTCCCAATCTAAACTTTATTCTCAATAAATTCATCCTAACTTTGATACTCAAGTGGAACTAGACCTCAAGTGAACTAGTGAAACTATCAAAACATTAAGATTCAGCTAGATCTAAATCTAGATCTTACCTTGATCCAAAATTTAGATCTTACATAGATTCTACAGCCAAAAAGCTATGGTTAGCTAAAGTTAAAGCTAAAATCGTCTTCACAAATTTCTCACCCTTTCCATCCTTTTCTACTCAATTGCCAATCTCTAATTCCCAGAATGTCCCTCAAGTTACATAAAGAATTCCCGAAAAATAAGGTAATTATCTGATCCGGAGAAAGTCCTCTCGAGAAAATGCATCGGTCGATCCCCGGAAAGAGTTTTCAGTAGGATCGGGTGGTTGAGGAGAAAATTGCTGTCGATTCACCCGGATTCCATTTTCTTTGAGCAAAGGAAAGAGGAATTTGTGACCTCAAAGAAGTTCACCCCTTTCTGTTCCCCTTTTCTTTGAATGCCCCATTGATACCCCTTTGCTTGTTCGTTGTTGTTCCCATTTCGATAGAAATCTGGGGCAAAACTAGCCGGAAATCCCCGTCTCCTAGTCAAAATCGAAAAAAGAAGCAAAAACGGAGTAAGTTTGTAATAGCAAAATGGAGCTTATGGTTGAATAAACTTGTTAAATTTGAGTTTAACTTGTTAAACTTGAGTTAAACTTGCTATTGTTAATTGTTAAAATTGCTAACAGTGTCTAACATTGCTAACATTGCTAACGTCTATGTCTAACAGAGTTCTAGATTCTGTAAATCATGGCTAGGCAAGACAAGTTCAGAGCTCGGGAAGAAGCCAGATCCAAGCCTGGGAAAGGCTTGGTTAGAAGGTTAGAAGATAAGTAACTAGATAAGTACCTGACTTCTGATCTATCCTTGGTCTTGCTCAAGAATAAAACTAGACTCAAAACTTGTAAACAAACAAAAAAAATGATGATTCTACAACAACCAAGTCCAAGGAAGCCCCAAATTTAATTTTGGCCAGAATATGGAAATTTACCGATTAGAGAAACCCCTGAAAAAAAGCAAAATTCACCCAAAAGAGAATCGAAACATGGCACCGGATTTGCTAGATTCAAAAAGCATCAAAATAATCTTGCAACAACAAAAAAGCGCTTTAGAAGCCTCAAAAATTTCGAGGCTATAGGGAAAAAGTCGAAATGACAAAGGGAAATAATTTTTTTTTAGGAAGAAGGCCGAGGAGATTATGTGGATTAGAGGAGAAGAAACATGACGAATCGAAAAGGGAATCGATATCTTTTTGGGACTCAGGAAGAGGAGGAATAGGAAAAAGTAGGTGCGGGTAAGTGTGGATGTCGACCAAATTGGGCACTCACCCTTGGGCAACCGAGAAGAGGCTCAGGGTGAAGGGGAAAACTTTGAAACCAGGAAAGATGAGATTTTTAGTATCTTTTACAGTCACTATAGTTATTTTAGTATATTTTAGGAACTTAATAATTTAATATTGGAGATTCAAAACTAGATAAGAAATCAAAGAGTCAACTTTTCTTCAAGACTTATTGTAAGTTTTCTTCAAGACTTTTCTTCAAGTTGAAAAGTGACTTCAAGCTCTTGACTTTGCCCTTTCCAAGCTGAGGGTTTAACTCAAGAATGGGAAGGTTTTAGAGGTTGAAAGACCGAAGTTAAGAGTGTCAGGGGTGACTTCTAGATTTCTCAGTTAAAACTGAGAAACTAGAAGAAACTAGAACTAGAAGTCACCCCTGACAGTCACCTCTAGAAGTCCAAGGCTTCACTGTGCTAAGTAAAGTAAAGTAGTAAATAAGTAAAGCACTCTACAGTAGAGTGAGTAGTAAGTAAAGTACTCTACAGTAGAGCTGTTCATTTTCGATCTGAATGTCAATAGGTGTACAACGGAACAACAAGATTTGACCACTTCAATATCTACTTTCTCAGGATTTTAATGCTAGAGTTTTCCAAGCTCTATCTTTTGGTCTGAAAAACTCCTGAAAAAGTTGCTGTTGAAGTGGCCAAATCTCGTTCTTCTGTTGTACAATCAGACCAAAAATGAATAGCTCTACTCTACAGGGTTCTAAAGCGCTAATTATGTTTGTAAAGCTCAATTTGAGCCAAGCTCTAGGTCTAACTATCAACATTTAGACTTGAAACAACAAAGAAAGCGAGAAGGTTCTTTAAATGGATGGATTCTAATCTGGATACTAATCTGGATTCTAATCTGGATTCTAAAGAGTTGCATAGCCCAATTTGAAGCCCTAGGATCTAGGACCTTTAAAGGACTAATAGTAAGATTCGAGGATTGAGGGATTCTCCTCCTACTTGCCGTCTTCTTCGATAAGAGTCTCCTCCCTTCTTCCCAGGAAGGCGTCAAGTTGCCCGAGAATGTGATTTGTCTCCTCGAATTGCTCCCTAATTGGGTGCCCATGGGGACCCCTAAGTTAGGGGTGACAGCTTTGAGAAAAGAGAACAGAGGACAATCTACTTGTGCACAATTTATGGCTTTAGGGGCTTGCAAGGATGAGAAATGGATTTAAGAATATAATATAACAATGAAGCTAGCTAGGCTTCGTCGCTACATTGCTTCTAAGCTAGCTAGGCTTTCAAAATTCCATCCAAAATCGAGTACAAGCAATAAGAGTTTAAATTTGAGCTTAAAGAGACTTTGATTTGTAAAGCTAACGTTGAAATCTCGAGATTCACGCCTAACAAAGCCTTTGGAGTAACAGAGATCGAGCCCGAGATTCAACAAAATCTAATTACCTAGTTCTTGAAGATTTAGAGATTCTAGTGAAGAATAAGTAATTGAAAATTCCGCGGAATCTCAAAATTCACTTTGACTTTGTTGTGGAACTAGATTTGATGAAATTTAAGAAAAGATCTAATCTCAAGAGTGACCTTGTCTGAAAAAATGATTGAAATGAGACTCAAGACTTTGAAAGTTTAAAAATAGAGATTTTAATGGTGTCGATGATGGATTTTCAATGGATTTAATGGATTCGACGATGGATTTTCAATGGATTTAATTGATTTAATGGCTTTTTAAACGATCGATTCTTGAACAAACCGGCATGAGCGGCGGCTTGTTGTGCTTGGAGGTGTTGGAGGAGAGCCGGAGACATCGTCATCCCGTTTGCGGCAAGGTGAAGTCCCAACGAGACTGGCACCTGGAATTTGAGTGATCAATGAGTTGCTTGGCCCAAATATTCATAAGATTCGAACTCATTAGCGTCAAAAAGTAAGATCATTTTAAACAAAACATTGAAACTCCAAAGAGAACCACGATTTCTCACTCACTGAAGCCATGAGAATTTTCAATTACTGATTCTTCATGTTTTTAAAGCTAAGTTTGCAATTTTGCTTCTTTGCTGACTGTATAATAGCCAAAAAGCGTATATCTACGGAATTATTACTGTAAAAGCTAAAAAACCCGTCTAACGGGGGCTACATGAGTTTTGTCGCCGTGGCGCAGTCGGAAGCACGCTTGTTTACGGCCCGGGTTCGACCCACAAGGCCTGGGTTCAACTCCCGGTTGTGTCGGGACTTTTATTTTTTGAAAAACAAAATATGAGATGCACAACTCTATAGAATTCTAAGCCTGACAAACTAAAAATGATTTAAATCTGTCTACGGGGAGCCGAGAGCTGGCTCGTACAGACGGAAGAACAAACACCTCCCTTTTAGATAGTAAATCTTGCTTTAATTCTATTAGAAACTGAAGTTCTATTCTTTTTTTACAAAAGCTGTAACATAAAACGATTATCAACCTTATCAAAAACAGGAACTTTAACATAAAACGATTATCAACCGTATTAGAACCAGTCAAGTACCAGAAAGTCAAGTAAAGTTAAGAAATAAACCGAGAGAGAAATCGATCAACTACAATCAATTGTGAAGAGTTTATCGCAGAAAAAGTAAAAGCCGTTAAAACGGCCTCAAGGCTTTTTGGTTGAAGGGAATGGGGGATAGTTGAGTGAAACGGCAAACACAAAGAGGCAAAAGAAAAGAGGCAAAAAAAGAAAGGGATGAGTGCAAGAAATGATGAGACCAAGAGGTCGAAGATGATGGAGCTATAAAGCCAGAGATGAGATTCGGATAGCTTCGGGGAGGGGAGGCCAATTGAGAAGGGCTAGGGTGAAGGGAACGGGACACTTCACTCTCAAGCACCCCTCCCATCCCCTTCACTCACCCGCAAACCCTTCTTTGCTCTCGCACTCAACAATTAGCCTCCATACTCGTATTCTACTATGATTGATTAGAGCTATTTGGGTCAAGCTTTGCAGAGCGATTAGCTTTCTGAAACTTCTTGACTTTAAAACAAGCAGCCTTGTTAACTCCGCCCCTTTTTCAGCCGGTTTGCCGTTGGCAATCTATGTATAAGGCCGTTTTTTTGCGCATATCTTAGCCGAGTTTTTTTGAAAAATGTTGAATTTGCTTTCATTCGATTCGAAATCAAATTTTCTATAAAATGAAAGCAAATTCAACGTTTTCCAAACAAAACCGGTCAAAATATAAGCAAAATGGTTGCCAATGGATTGTCAATGGCAAACGGGTCAAAAAAGGAGCGGAGTTAGTTGAAAACAAGCTATCCAGGGGCAATTAAGGCTGCAATTCAACTTCGATCCAATCCATCAATTCAACTTCAATTCAACAATTCAACTTTAATTCAATTCACCAATTTAGCAATCCAGCAATTCAGCAACTGTTTCCATATTAAGTTTTGACTTGATTAGAGCTATTTGATTAACACTTGCAAAAGTGATTCGTCGATTTCAAAGCCAAGTTCAAAGCCAAGTTCAAAGCCAAATTCAAAGCCAAATTCAAGACCAAGTTCAAAACCAACTCAGGCTTTAAAATAAGCTCTCCAGAGGCAATTAAAACGGCAACTCTTCTGCTGAAAAAGCTTTTTAACTTTTTAAGATTAATAGAGTTAGATATTTGGGTCAATACTTGGCAAAACAAAGCTTATGTCTAAGAATTTGACTTAAAGCGGGTTAAGAAAAATTAGCTTTTAGGTCAATTAGCCCAAAGAATGATTAGTTTTAGGTGTGCTGTCTAATCAACAAAGCTTAAACGGTCACATTACCGTATTTTCTCTAATAGTGCATCCAAAGCAGTGTCTAAATTGTACGAAATCTCGAGAAGTGCTTATCAGAACCTATCGTTATTTAGTTATTTAGCTATATACCGTATTCTCTTTAATAGTAGTGCACCCAGCGCGTCGCCTTAATTGCGCGAAATCTCGAGAACCGCTTATCAGAACCTATCGATGTGGGACCGGAAAATGTAGCTGACGATGAGATCTTTTGGGGGATTAGAGTGTTGAGCTTCTGCAAAAGCTTGGAAACCGTAAAATAGGCATCAACTCGGCTCGGCTAGGTGCACGTATAGAGAAAATACGGTATTCAGAGTCTGGAGTTAAGCTTCTTGAACAGTTACATATAGGATTAATAGCTGTTAAATCGATATTTTAAGCTTAAACAGTCAAAGGTTCGAGGTTTGGCTTCGAATTTGGCTTCAATATCTTATCTTTAACCCATTGAATCCAAAATTCCTCCAAAAAATGACAATAATGGGCCACGTTTTTGAATGTGAGACCACGAGTTGTTAAGTAGAAATAAAAAAAAGAAAAAAACGAGCGTTCAATAACGGTCAAACAAAACTCTGGGAGAAGGAGAGTGAGTGAAAAGAGAAGAGTGGCCTTCGATTCGAGCGGCTGACTGAGTCGAAACGAGAAAGAGGATGAGGATGGCACTTTGAATGTTTGCTTTTACACACACACAGCCTCTTTACTCTGCAATGCTGCTGAGAGTGAGAGGATCCTGGTGGAAAAACTCTTGGATTGAAGAAAAGAGTACGTTCATCTATTGAGTTTGTATAAAAAGTTTGGATCTAGAAAATATAGGAAATCTAGAAACTTTAAAAAATCTAGGAACGATTAGAATCTACTTCGGAAGGTTTTGGCTAAGCAAACAAGATGCTAATCTTTTTGGGAAAACGATGAAACTGAGCTGAGAAGGTTATAAGAAGTGATGAATTGCTTTTATATTCTTTAAAAATTTGTTTTGTTATTCTTCAAATGCTTTTTTATTCTTAAAATGCTTTTTTATTCTTGAAAAGCTTTTAATTTTTGTTAAAAGATTTTTGAGAAATGTAAGATTTGAAGAAATTAGACTGAAAATAGAATTCATTCAAAAATTTGACTAAACTTGAACTATTCAATCATTTTCTTCATTTTGTTACAAGATTTGCTTATCAAAAGCAAAAGTTATTTAAGTTAGTTAGTTAGTTAGTTTAGTTAGTTAGTTAGATAGTTAGCTAGCTAGCTAGTTAGTTAGTTAGCTAGCAAGTTATTTAGTTATTTAGTTAGCTAGCTAGTTAGTTAGTTAGCTAGCAAGTTATTTAGTTATTTAGTTAGCTAGCTAGTTAGTTAGTTAGTTAGTTAATTAGTTAGTTAGTTAGCTAGCTAGCTAGTTAGTTAGTTAAGTTAGCTAGCCGCCAGCTAACAAGTTAGCTAGCTAGTTAGTTAGTTAGTTAGTTAGTTAGCTGGTTAGCTATTTAGTTATTTAGTTAGCTAGCTAGCTAAGTTATCAATAGAAAACGCTTTGTTGTAAAAACTGTAACTAAACTACTGTACAAAAAACTAGAATATTAAGTTAATCTAAGATTTCTATATGCCACCAAATTGCCTTGTTAAAAGATCTTTTTTATTTAAAAGCTTGAGAAAGTTTATGAAATTAGTTTACAATCCGAAAAATCTTGTAAGCATTTGAGTCATTTAACATTCTTTAACATTTAACATTGCCTTCTTTGCCAATATTGAAAGATCGAGTTTACAAGGAAACCTAATTCCTCTTACTATCGCTTCCCTATTGAACCATTTGAAACGACTCAATAAAATCCAGGAAACGATTTTGATTTTCGCTGGCAAATGGAACTAGCAGAACTTGCCTTGTTCTATGGCTTTGAAAATAAAAACAAGAAATGCCTAGCTGCGTAGAAAATTGTATTGGATATTGGCAGAGGGAAAGGGGAAGAAAGAGCAAAAATTGGTTGATCTTAAAAGAGAAACAAAACAGGAAAGAGGATGAAAAAGATAACTAGAAGAGTTGAAGAATGGACTATAGACTTGCTGATTTCTATGTAAACAAGTCTTTGATTGATATTCAGATGGATGATATTACAGAAATATTGGATTAGCTTTGATCGATTGAAGAATATCTTGAGATCATCTGAATATCTAAATAGCTGAATCTCTAAATAGCTGACTAGCTAAATATCTGAATATCTAAATATCTGAATATCTAAATATCTGACTATCTAAATATCTGAATATCTAGATAGCTGAATCTCTAGATAGCTGTCTATCTAAATAGCTGTCTATCTAAATATCTAAATATCTAAATAGCTGTCTATCTAAATATCTGAATATCTAAATAGCTGACTATCTAAATATCTGACTATCTAAATATCTGAATATCTAAATAGCTGACTATCTAAATAGCTGTCTATCTAAATATCTAAATATCTAAATAGCTGTCTATCTAAATAGCTGACGATCTAAATATCTGAATATCTAAATATCTGAATATCTATAAATCTGTATATCTAATAACAGATATTCAGGTGAACAATTTAAAGCTATTGAGCTTTTCGAAGAGATTTAATCGACAACAATATCAAAAGCTCAACAAAAGCGACTGAATATCCATAAAGCTATTTAGCCAATTGATCTTGATTTAATTAGCTGTATATCTGCTCAGAATTGCAAATGAAACAAAAGATATTCAGCCAACAGAGAATATCTTCAGATCTTATCTGAATAACAAAGATCTTCAAGTCAATAAATGAATATCTTAAAAGCTTTCTGATAACTCTAAAAATCAAAGCTGAATCATAACCAAAACCTTCCCAAATCCATAAACCTATCACTTTACGTACTTTAAAACAAACTGTGACTAAATCCAAGCCTCGAAATCTCAAACTACCCACGCGTATTGCCTGACGCAGATGTTATGAGCTGAAGGCTTCAAAGGCGCTCGCAATCCCCGGTCGTAAAAAGTGTTTGATTGAAAGAGTTGAGAGAGTTGAGAGAGTTGAGAGAATAAAGAGAGACTATCAATTCACAGGAAATATTCTTCGGCCTTTCATTTGAGAGTTTAGTACAGAGTTTAGGACAACACTCTACAAAAAGTAAAGAATTTTGATGGAAATTGGTCTTATGGTTTTGTTTTGTTTTGTCAGGCATTGTTTTGGGTTCTTGGAGTTGGCCCACGAAAAATTTGAAAGCCAGCGATAACCATCGTAAGCCTTTTTAGTTATACAGTATATATTTAGATATAACTAGAAAAAGCCTAAGCCTGAGCTTTAGCTAAAGAATTTAGCCACAGATTTAGACATTAAGATCTCTTTCAGAATCTTACAAGTGTTAGCTTACAATAATTGTATGATCCTGGAGCTTAACAGTCAGCTTTTTGGTCTTAGCTTGCTATTGGAAAACTTTTCAATGATTAGCTAATCAGCTTTAACTTTAGAAGTATTGTAGAACAATGGGAATTAAATCTTTTTAAGTAGATATCTTGTTAGATAGCTTTTTAACTAGATATCTTTTTAGTTAGATATCTTTTTAGTTAGATAGCTATTCAACTAGATATCTTTTTAGTTAGATATCTTTCTAATTAGATAGCTATTCAACTAGATATCTTTCTAACTAGATATCTTTTTAGTTAGATATCTTTTTAGTTAGATAGCTTTTTAGTTAGATATCTTTTTAGTTAGATAGCTTTTTAGTTAGATAGCTTTTTAGTTAGATATCTTTTTAATTAGATATCTTTTTTAGTTAGATAGCTTTTTAGTTAGATATCTTTTTAGTTAGATAGCTTTTTAGTTAGATATCTTTTTAGTTAGATAGCTTTTTAGTTAGATATCTTTTTAATTAGATATCTTTTTTAGTTAGATAGCTTTTTAGTTAGATAGCTTTTTAGTTAGATATCTTTTTAGTTAGATAGCTTTTTAGTTAGATAGCTTTTTAGTTAGATAGCTTTTTAGTTAGATATCTTTTTAGTTAGATATCTTTTTAGTTAGATATCTTTTTAGTTAGATATCTTTTTAGTTAGATATCTTTTTAGTTAGATATCTTTTTAGTTAGATATCTTTTTAGTTAGATATCTTTTTAGTTAGATATCTTTTTAGTTAGATATCTTTTTAGTTAGATAGCTTTTTAGTTAGATAGCTATTCAACTAGATACCTTTTTAATAAGATATCTTTTTAATTAGATATCTTTTTGTTTTGTTATTTGTTAGAGATCTTTTTGACTAGATATCTTTTTAAGTAGATATTTCTTTCACTAGATATCTTTTTAACTATATACCTTTTCAACTAGATATCTTTTTAGTTAAATATCTTTCTAGTTAGATATCTTTTCAGTTAGATACCTTTTCAACTAGATACCTTTTCAACTAGCCATCTTTTTAAGTAGATATCTTTTTCAATAAGTACACAAACCTGTCCAGGCGTTTGGTAGGCTTGCGGTGTGGCGCCCGATGAGAGTTGGTAAAGGGCTTGCATATTCTAAAAAAAAGAAAATCATTAAAACGTTTGTCACACTTTTTTCTTTGAACTTTGGGTAAAAAACAAGAATCAGGTGGTAAATATAAACAAAATGCTGATAAGCTTCTTTTTACGAAAACGGTACGGGTGAAAATAAATTGTTGTGAAGATTTTGAGATTTTGGGTGAGATTTTGATGGAGTGGCATCAATTTTACAAATTTTTAAGCAAAAATCAATTGTCGCAGTTCTAGAAGTTTGATAAAATCTTGTATTTGATTCGATTGAAATGGGGAATTAGATTAGAAATTTGCCTGATCTTGTAGGTTTAAAAAGAAATGAACAAATTGATTCACTTTTTCTATTATTAATCGTGAAACTTGTCTAGAAAAAGTTGGATATTCAATTTCAGCAAGAAATCCGGGTTTTCACACAACTACAGCGCGGTTTAAACCGCTTTTTTTCGCAGTAAACCGCTTTAAAGCAATTTTTGAGCAACTAACGCCCAGCTAAGAGCCCGAAACTAGCCAGAAAGCCAGAAAGCCCTAAAAAGTGCCAAAAGCCAAGAATTTACCTGAATCCTCGCTGCCATTGGCACTGCAATATTGGCCACAGCGACCATTCACAAGTTTAGTTTTAGATTACAAGATTAAAATCCGAAAAGTTGCAGAGACGCGGGTGTAAGGGAAACTTTTCGAAAAGTAGGCCAATGTGAGGCGAGTTGGTTACGTGGAGTACTCGACAAGAGGGCAATCGTGTGGAATATTTTCAGGTAGATGCCTAGGCCCAAAAAGAGAAGGATTGAAGGGGAAAAGGGGTGGAGAGAAGGGGGGAGAACGCGACGCAACCGCCGCCACCCCTTTCCCTCACAGAGGACCCCTCTCTCTCCCTCAACCTCCACAGCCACTCTCGTCCATTCCCTTCCCTCCAAGCCTCGGACACCAATATCCCGCGCTCACGTAGGATTTCCTCAGTTGAATCAGAATGAGACTCTCTTTGGCTTCCCCTCTCTGCGTGTTACATCCCATCCTGGAAAGGATTTGGGGATAAATCTGGGCTGGGGACTAGATGAAAGTTTGAGAAACATTTTATTTAGAGGAATGGATCTAGAGGATCTAGAGGATCTAGAGGAATGGATCTAAAGGATCTAGAGGATCTAGGGGATCTAAAGGATCGAGGGAACCTAGAGGATCTAGAGAAATGGATCTAGGGGATCTAGAGGATCTAGAGGCATGGATCTAAAGGATCTAGAGGATCTAGGGGATCTAAAGGATCGAGGGAACCTAGAGGATCTAGAGAAATGGATCTAGGGGATCTAGAGGATCTAGAGGCATGGATCTAAAGGATCTAGAGGATCTAGGGGATCTAAAGGATCGAGGGAACCTAGAGGATCTAGAGAAATGGATCTAGGGGATCTAGAGGATCTAGAGGCATGGATCTAGAGGATCTAGAGGATCCAGAGAATCTAGATGAACTGGAGGATCTAGAGGATCCAGAGAATCTAGATGAACTGGAGGATCTAGAGGACGTAGAGGATTTTGAAAGTCTTGATCCTGGAATTGATCTCGGGGGATTCTACAATTTCAGTATTGTTGGCTTGTTCACTAAGGCTTTATAAGTAGGATGTGTTCCTTTCGAGTAATCGCTTTTTAAAACGCGTTCCAAAGGAGAAAGTCACTCTAAATCCTCTAAATCTGAATCCTATAAGGTTTCCCAATTTCCTCACACGTGAAAATATCCGAGATTTTCCACTCCTAGATTGTTAAGCTTTTTTAATATAAAATTTAGTGCTTCCCAAATCTATTAGCATATTATAAGTACATGAAGTATCATCTAGAAAGAAAAAAAGGGTAAAAATACGGCTTCTTAGGCTATAAAGAACGGAAATCGTTTCTCCCGGGTTCTGGAAACATTCAAATTAAAATTAAAATCAATTAAAATCAATTTTTTGAGTTGAATAGCATTAAGATTATCCTCTTTTCCTTAATAGTTCCCTTTCTTAGCAAACCACTTCCCAAATTTGCCTATCGATTTGGGTCAAATGGGGTCTTTTGTCTCACCATTTCTTTTTTCCCAAAAAAAAACTTCCCGCTCTTTTGTCGCAAGTTAACCTTGAACATCAATAAAAGATTCTTATCGAACAAGGGTAAAGATTGAGATCTTTACTAGAGGTGGTTTCTTTGAAAAGGAATATGATGAGCAAAACTTTTAAGGTTTACAAAATGAACAAGAAAAACCAGTTGTAACATAGCAATTGCATCAAGATATTGAAATAAAACTTTAAAAGTTACAGTTAGAGTTCCCGCTAGAGTTCCCGCTAGAGTTCCAGCTAGAATTCCAGCTAGAGTTACAGCAGAGTCCAGCAGAGTCCGTGAATTCTAGCTAGAGTTCCAGTAGAACCAGCAGGTCCAGCAGAGTTCCAGCAGGTTCCATTAGAGTCCTAGAATCAGCTAGAGTTCCAGTTAGAGTTCCCAGAGTTCCCGCTAGAGTTCCAGCTAGAATTCTAGCTAGAGTTCCAGCTAGAGTTACAGCTAGAGTTCCAGCTAGAGTTCCAGCTAGAATTCTAGCTAGAGTTCCAGCTAGAGTTCCAGCTAGAATTCTAGCTAGAGTTCCAGCTAGAATTCCAGCTAGAGTTCCAGCTAGAGTTCCAGCTAGAATTCTAGCTAGAGTTCCAGCTAGAATTCCAGCTAGAGTTACAGCTAGAGTTCCAGTTAGAGTTCCCTAGAGTTGCAGCTAGAGTTGCAGCTAGAGTTCCAGTTTAAAGAGCTAGCTAAAGAGTTGAACTAGCTCTAACTATGTAAGCAATGGATTTAAAACTTTACTCATTACAGCTTAATAAGCTAATTAATTAGTTCTTCGAGTTTACTTCAAGGATCATTCAAGGATCATTCCAGAATCATTCAAAGATCATTCAAAGATCATGTCAATAATCAAGGATACAACTTAAATTGATCACAGAATGCTCAAGATCACTGATCACAGATCACAATATATGCAAATATTGTTCCATTCCCACTAAACCATGCCCATTTTTGAGTATTTTTCTAATTTAACTATGCATGTTTGCTTTTTTTGCACAAAAGAAGAAAGGAGTGAACTTTTCCGTCGTTTTCCGTCGTTTTTCTCCTTTTTTGGCTTCTTTTTTTGCTCGTTTTCTCTCTTTTCTCTACAAAAAGTGCGGTGGCAATGTGCTGTGGCATTTTTTTTGAATAATACATGAGATTCTGAGGGCGGAGACCCCGAACAACTATGCTATAAAAAAGAAAAAGAAAAGGGGAAATCGATTTGAACACGAGCGGGAATATTTAGCGGAAATCGTTTAACGGAAGAACAAAAAATGGGGTGAAAGAAATGGAGTGAAATGAGTGAAGTGAAAGATGACAGAGTTTATGTCAATTCCTGTAGGCTATCTAGAGCTTTTATCGGTTTCCCGACTTCTCCAAGTGTATAGGAAATAAGAAAAGTGGAAATTGTCAAACTGGTATTTCCTGTTAATTCTTAGAGCTTTAAATCACTTTTACTTTAGCTCAAGCTTCAGCTCAAGCTTCAGCTCAAGCTTCAGCTCAAGCTTCAGCTCAAGCTCAGCTCAAGCTTAGCCAAGCTCCAGCCTGCTTCAGCCCAGCTTCAGCTCAAGCTTCAGCCCAGCTTCAGCTCAAGCTCAGCTCAAGCTTCAGCTCAAGCTTCAGCCAAGCTTCAGCCGGCTTCAACCTCAGCTTCACTCAAGCTCAGCCAAGCTTCAGCCAAGCTCAGCTCAAGCTTCAGCCCGGCTTCAGCCCAAGCTTCAGCTCAAGCTTCAGCTCAAGCTTCAGCTCAAGCTTCAGCCAAGCTTCAGCTCAAGCTTCAGCTCAAGCTTCAGCTCAAGCTTCAGCTCAAGCTTCAGCTCAAGCTTCAGCTCAAGCTTCAGCTCAAGCTTCAGCTTAAACTTGTGTCTGGTAAGTTTGCCTCAAAATTTCTGAAAAGATAAATGCAGAAAGGGATAGAAACATTTTGATTGTTGAAAGATAGACATAAAAAAGGTTTTTACATTGCTGCAGTGTTAAAGAAATTGTTGAAACGTTTTATGAATATAAAAAAGATTAGAAAAAAATCCATGACATCTTAGTTTATTTCAGCCTGAACAAACAATTCAATTCTACGTCTAGTCCAATAGTTTAGTTTAGTTTAGTTTAGTTTAGTTTAGTTTAGTTTAGTTTAGTTTAGTTTAGTTTAGTTTAAAAAGTTCCTGTTAATTCTTTGAGTTTAAAATCACTTTTACTTCAGCTCACTTTTGTCTGGTAAGTTTGCCTCAAAATTTCTCAAAAGTTCAATTAAAAATCTCAATGGAAGTTGAATAAATACAAAGAAACAGAGAATCCAACAAATCAAATGCCAAAAAAGGTAAAAAATTGTGTAACAATTCGATTTACGATCCCAAACTTGTAATGATTGTAATTGTAATTGTAATTGTACTGATTAGAAGCACTTGTAAACAAGAAAAGTGATTAGAAGAAATTAGAAGCCTAAGCTTAAGCCTAAGCCTGCACCAAGACAAGCATAGCATAGCACTAATCTTTACGAAATCGGTTTCGATTAACCAAAAAGCTGATCGAGTGGGTTGAGGATTTGGAAAGTGGGAAGGGGATATCGTGAGCCACACAGCCATTTCCCTGTCTCAGTGGGGGTCTAGAAGGGTCGGGGAACACAATCGATCGGCTCTCAGCCCAAGCAAACAGCTAACGATCGGGGGATTGAGGAGATCAATGAGATAGAGAGAAAAAGCCATGAGGTCTTTCGTTGTGTCCCAAACTGCTCGAGTACACCGCTAACGGTTCTCTTTCCCCCCTCGACTTCTAAACTCGGATCGGGCTCGGATTTCAGCTTTTCCCCAAGCTCTGTACTGTGTGCTTTGTAATAATGCTTCTTTGTGAAGTTGCAAAAAGGATAGGTATTCAAATTACATATGTTCGAGAGGCTGAAGAGTTTTTAGAAGACAATTAGCAAGGAGAAGAGGAAAGAGACGATATTTCTGTTAGCTTTTTTATTGTTGGATCGAAGGCACTTCTGGCTTTCAAATGGTACTAAATTCAATCTAATTTGATAACCCAGTTTAGAAATATCAAAGCCTGGACCTATTCTGAGCCTAAGCCTGAGCCTGAGCCCAAGTTTAAGCCTGAGCCTAAGAATGAGCCCAAGACTGAGCCTAAACCTAAGCCTGAGCCAGACAAACGAGGCCATTCCAACACTGAGCCTAAGCCTGAACCTAAGACGGAGCCTAAGACTAAGCCTGAGCCTAAGACTAAGCCTGTACCTAAGCCTGCCCCTAAGCCTGAACCCAAGTTTAAGCCTGAGCCAAAGAATGAGCCCAAGACTGAGCCTTAGCCTGAACCTAAGACGGAGCCTAAGACTAAGCCTGAGCCTAAGACTAAGCCTGTACCTAAGCCTGCCCCAAAGCCTGAACCCAAGTTTAAGCCTGAGCCAAAGAATGAGCCCAAGACTGAGCCTTAGCCTGAACCTAAGACGGAACCTAAGACTAAGCCTGGAGCCTAAGCCTGCGCCTAAGCCTGAGCCCAACTTTAAGACTAGGCCTAAGACTGAGCCTACTAATGAGCCTAAGCCTGAGCCTAAGCCTAAACCTGAAGCCTAAGCCTGAGCCTAAGACTGAGCCTAAACCTAAGCCTGAGCCAGACAAACGAGGCCATTCCAACTCGGGTATCGTTTCTCTTGGTTTTTTATTAGAATGAAAAGGCCAAGCAATCTTTTCTTGGTATCATTCGAAAGTCTGAAGTGTATTCAATATAAAGACTTAAAAAGTTAACAAAAATATCGCCGCTAGACAAAGTTCTTGACCTTCAAAGTGTGACGACTTTAAAATGCTCGGATTCAGGCTAAGAGCCGAAATGATAAAGATAAAAGAGATATGAATTTATAAAGATAAAAGAAAATGAATGTCTTGAATGCTGAAATCAATGCTGAAATTTCACAATTCCGCCTAATCCTTTTGCTAGACTCAAAGTGGTTCAAAGTGTAGGCAGAAAAGAAAAAAAGTTTGATCAAAATTTCCCTGAAAACTTTCGAAGCCCCAGAAATTCAAATGTTTATAGAAAATGAGATCAACTGAGTTTTAAAAACCGTTTTAGTTTAGCTTTCTTACATTTAAACCACACTGCTTCCAAGAAATCGCAAATGTTTATGGAAAAAAAGAGAGAGTTTATGTAAAGCCTTTCAAGAAAAGCTAGGGAAAAAGATGGGGAAATCGTTAGGATCCAGAAAGAAAAGGGATCCAGAAAGAAAGCTGATGAAAAGCGTAAGAGTGCCCCATCTGCTGAGCCTTGCCCTCTCACATGAAGGGCGCAATGTTGAGGCCCTCTCATTGCATAAATTATTTACGGAGAATCTCACTGGTTCTCCTTTTTGATGAGTATCTTCTTTTCATTTTAAGTGATGGATTGGAGTTAGATGATCCGATTGGGAGCGCTTTTTTTTGAAATAACCCTAATTTATGCACTTTTGATGTCTAATTTATGTTTTTGATGCACTTAAGTAATGGTTTAGAAGATTTAGGTCACCTATAGACTTAGAAATCAAGCTAAGAAGATCGGTTCAAGTGTTAACAATGCATTGCAATGTAAAGCTAGTGATTAACTGAGTTTCCGGATTCAGGACTCAGCTTAGAACCGGTGAACCAGGTTCGGTGATCTTTTGATATCCAGTTTTTCAATATGATCCAATCAAAACTGACTGAAAAGATAGGACAGCATTTACCAGAAGCTGCGCTGCTGCTCCAAAAAAATTTTGGAGGAAAAAGAAAAAGAATTGGCGGCAAGAGGAGGCGAACCCGCGACCTCTCTCTTCCGTTCGTTTGAGAGACGCGCCACTCGGCCAGTAGATGGCGCAGCGCGAGCGCACTTTTCTCTAACCCACACGATCCGGGTTTGACCCCGCCCGGGTTGACACTTTTGGTTTTTTAAAAATTTAAAAACCTGTTGGAAAACTACATGAAAATCTAGGTAAAACTAACGATAAACCATTTGAAAAAGTTCACTGGGCGCGGAGGAGTAGTGCGCACAGACAGACAGACCGACAAATAGACAGACAGACAGACAGACATACAGACATACAGACAAACAGACAGACAAACAGACAGACAAACAGACAGGCAGACAGACAGACAGACAAACAGACAGACAAACAGACCGACGGACAGACAGACAAACAGACAGACAAACAGACAGGCAAACAGACAGACAAACAGACAGACAAACAGACAGACAAACAGACCGACGGACAGACAGACAGACAAACAGACAGACAAACAGACAGACCGACAAATATACAGACAGACAGACAGACAGACAAACAGGCATCTTAGTCCCTTTATATAGTAGATTGGCTATTAGGGAAACGATTCGGACTTCAAATCAATCAATTTCAATACGAAAATTAGGAAATATATGATGATTGGCTTATAGGAAAGCCATTCAGACTTCAAATCAATCAATTTCAACATAAAAAGGCAGAAAATATACCATTATTGGCTTTTAGATAACGATTCGGATTTCGAATCAATCTATTTCAATATAAAAAGATAGAAAATATATCATTAAGTTTCGAAAAAACTGAAAACTGACTTGAATTCATATCGAAATTGATTGCAAAAGCAAAAGTTTAGGACTAAAATTGCTAAAAAGAAAAAAACAGATACAGAATTTGATACAGAATTTGTTGAAAGCTCATTTCGATAAAATGAACAAAATGAACAATTTTCCACAATGTGGCCCTGACATTTGTATGGAAAAATATTACGATTTGAATCGCGAAAAGACTTTCCATTTTATGAGGAATCGATTTGGGAAGCAGATAGTGAAAACATAGCAAAAATTCAACGCTAAAAAATCTCGTGCTCTCATTTTTGTGATTCAAATTCAAAAATAGTTGGCGAAAAGCTTTTTTTGAACTTTAAAAGTGTAAAGCTGTAAAATGAAAAAGGTTTTCTGAGGTTTTTAGGCAAAATCTGGGAAAAAAGCAAGTGAAAGCAAGTCACAAGTCACAAAGCGAGTCAATCAATCGACTGAGTTCTCATTTGGATCTGTTGAAAGGCGATGGTCCATCAAGGCCCTTGAATCTATCGATGCGCTTTTTTTTTCTTGCCCCTTTCTTTTCTTTTTCACTCTTTTCCCACATAAGATGATTGTGTTCTTTGCTTGGTAAAGAAAGGAAAAGAAAACGTGAAAAAAATCGAGTGGAAAAACCGTCAAACAAAGATTTTTGGCGAATAGATCGATCGATGGGAGTCTTTTTCTTAGGAATTTTGAAAGCCGAGTGCTCTGTTTTCAATTCTGAAATGTTTTTTAAGGTGAAATCTTAGATTTTCGAATCTTAGACTACTTTTAAAACCTTTCAAGAATCATTCAAGAAGCCTAAAAGCAATTTAGCCTGACCAGGAGTGGCTAAGCTTTGCTGACCAGGAATGGCTAAGCTTTGCTGACCAGGAATGGCTACGCTTTGCTGACCAAGAGCTAAGCTATGCTGACCAGGAGTGGCTAAGCTTTGCTGACCAAGAGCTAAGCTATGCTGACCAGGAATGGCTAAGCTTTGCTGACCAAGAACAAGTTCCTGAGTTCAACAGAAGTCAGGTTAGACCTGGTTTCTGGCTAGACATTGGCCTAGATCATCTGACTTGGCTTTGCCTGGTCAACCATGGACCTGCTTTGGAACTAGCCTTGTCTGACCTAACCCATCGAACTTAAGGTTCAGTTACAGCATTAGCAGCGTCCTTTCTTTTTACAAAAACTAATTTATACCATTTTTAGCTCAATGAAATTAGTAAGTTATCGAAAAATTGAAAACTAAGAGACAAGAAAAACTAAAAGAAACCAGTCGATCAAAGGTTTTCTTAAGAATCAAAGATTTTCTTTCTTTAGCTCATCCCCTTAAGCCTCAAGGTATAAACAGGGTCACCGCACACAGCTGGAACGCTTTTTGAAGGGTCGAGTCATTGACAGTTGAGGTTTCTCCCAAAAAAATCCTTTCAAAGTGTCTTTGATCTTTTAAAAGTGGGGCAAAACGGGAGATCGACTTTTTGAAGAGAGCAAGGCTTAGATTTTGATTCTTTAGGAATAATTTAGAACGAGAAAAAAGTTCTTGTCCTCAAGTCATCAAGAAAGAAAGTCCTGAAGAAGTAAGTGAAAAAGTCGTAACAAAGGCTAAGGTAATGCGGATTCAATTTGAAGCTGATCTATCGTTTAATCAGTTTGTTTTTAATCTCAATCCTTTAGAAAGTAGCCTTACAGTCATGGAACAAAAGCCCACAGAAAAAGCTTTCAGATCCAAACTCAAGAAGTAGGAAATTTTCAGAACACAACCCTCCACCACAACCAATTTTCAGAACTCCCCTCCGTTTAGAGAACAAAAAAAAGACATAGAGACAAAAAAAGACATAGAGGTGAAACCTAGAAAATGCTTAGGGAAACCAATAAAACCCAAAGGCCCATGTGTGCAATATTCCGGCACCGAATGTGTTACATGTGTCACTGGCAGGGGAATCACCCCAAACCCTTTCCTCTCCTCTTTCCCTTATCCCCGGTTCTTCGTCCAATCGAATTTCCTCGACCCATCTAATTGCCTCCACATGGGACACACACACACAATTATTTATTGGTGTGAAGAGGAATTTAGGGGGAAGTTATTTTGCAAATTTAAATGATGGAATATGATTGCCAATCTACTATATGAGGGGACTAAGACGTCTGTTTGTCTGTCTGTCTGTCTGCCTGCCTGCCTGCCTGTCTGTCTGTCTGTCTGTCTGTCTGTCTGTCTATGTTTGATAAGATGAATCTGAGCAATTTGATCAAAGCAAAATCATCAAATCAGCCAGATCAAAGATCCGTTAGAATTGATTCTACAAAATGTGGCTTTCCATTCAGAGATTTGAGTACAAATGGATGAAAAAAGCTGTTAGCATTTCTGGATGAAAAAGCTGCTAGCACATTAAAAATTGTCTCAATTCTGGCTTTGGATAGAGCTCTGGGTTGGGTTATCGGACATCTGATAAGCCTCGCCCTCTTTTGCCATTGGCAATCTAACTTTAAGCTCAAATATCTTGGTGTTGGGCTCTTTCTCCAGCGCTAGAATTGATTTTAAATGTTCTTGATATCATTGAATGCGCCAAGTCTTTCTCTATTGATTGATACAAAAACTATTTAAATTGGACAGGCCAACACCGAGATATTTGAGCTCAATGTTGGATTGCCAATGGCAAAGAGGACGGGCGTGTATAAAAGGCCGCCCCTTCGCCAATCCAACTTTGAGCTCAAATATCTTGGTGTTGGGCTGTTCAAGTTAAATATTCTTGGTATCATTCGATGCGACAAGTCCTTTTCTGTCAATTGGTACAAAAACTATTTAAATTGGACAGCCTAACACCGAGATATTTGAGCTGAAAGCTAGATTGCCAATGGCAAAGGGGGCGGGGCGGGTATAAAAGGTTCCACAATCCTGGGTTGAGCTCACCTTGTTCAAGGTTGACTCTCTAGTTTAGATCATTTCTTGTATGATTCTGAATTTCTTGACAAGCTCTCTTTATCTGTTCCTAGGTCGCTATAGAAAATGAGAAATGAATGTTTTAAAGAGCTTTTCCGCCGAAAGATCACAACTATTAAGGGAATCATTTTCTAAACACCCGAAAATTTCAATAAAAACATTGCAACTCACAGCCTCAGCGTCACCATCGCCCATCGACATCTCGATATAAATATTCACTTCAAAATTCCGAAAATCCAAGAACTAGTACAGTAGTGAACCGCTTGGGGACTAGGGAGAAAGTTGTTGATGGGATGTGCGCTTGTTAGGGGAAAGGGGAGAAGGATCAGAGGATACTTGACACTGAATGCCCTCGTCTGGCAATCCAAGAAAAGGAAAAAAGGCGGCCAGATTGGCTTAGTTGTGTATATTCTGAAATGTGACTTAGTGAAAAGGCAAAAAGGGCACACAATTGGGCTCATCTATTCCGAGGAATGGCGGACAGACGGCACGCGATTCGACCGGAAATTTTCTGAGCTCTGGGATCTTTAAAAGTTGGCGATTTGATTTACTTGTCTAGGCAAGGAAAATGCAAGGAAGATATACTTAAATTTTATACAATTGTTTATAGAAGTAAGTTTATAAGTTACAGTATTGAAAATGGTTATGAGATTGTTATTGTAAAAGGTTTTGAAGCGAAGATTATAGATGCAGAATCTAGAATCAGTCAGTAGCTCTTTCCGACTATAAATTGAAGAAACAATCATTAGATATTTATTAGATAATCATTAGATAATCATTAGATAACCATTAGCATTAGATAATCATTAGATTAGATACTAACCATTAGATTAGATACTAATCATTAGATTTTGATCTTTTATTCAATTACAAAACAAAATTTCGTTCAAAAGAAGTCAAATTGGCCAATAGAACGTTCAAAAGAGGTCAATACAACTGAAATTTGACTAGTTTTGACTTCAAGAGAGCCGAAAACGTCATGGAACAGCTCACTGACAGTCTAACCTGACTAAAAACAAGAAACTTGATGAAATTGAGCAAAAAACAGAAGAAACAATACTCTTGTCTTTAAACGGAGACAAGAACATTGTTTAAGAATGCAACAGTGTTGTAAGGGAGATCAATAGATGGGATCAATGCGGAAGAGAGGAAAATTGAACAGCTGTTTGCAATTTTTCTTTTAAGAGACCAAAATCTGCCCTCGCAGACAGGAATTTCACTTGAAAGGTGCAAAAAAACCTTTGATTTCTAAGAGAAATGGGTATGGAACGGTTGAAAAGGAAGCGGGAAGGGTAAACGAGGAGCAAGAGTTGGGAAAGAGGGACAAGTGAATGGACTTGGTAATGAAAAAGTTGCTTATTGACTTTTTATAGTAGACTTTATAGTTGATTACAGAAGAAAACTTCTTTCAAACTTCAAATAGTAGACTTTCAAGAGTTCAATCTAATAAATTGATAAGTTTTCCATAAGGATTAGAGTCTTCTTTGTCTTGTTTGTCCCACAGAAGTCCACAGAGACGTTCACAGAGTCCAAGGTCCAAGTCCAAGGCTCAGAAAGTAAAGCTTATAAGATCTGTTTCGTTATAGAAGATGAAAAAGAGATCGTTAGCCTTCAATATTGAACAAAAATCCAATCAGTTAATTGAAACTGGCTAAAGCTTGTTGATTTAATAGCGTTTTCAGTGGTAAGGTAAGCGATTAGGACTGTCCGGAAAGGTTAATAGTCAAAAAAATAGGGTCAAAAAGCTTCGATTACTTATTGTTAACCAATCAATGAGACAAATAGCACTAGCTGACTTTATTAAGTAAGCAAGAAACCCTAGATTAACAAATTGTTTGTGAACAACTTTAGAAAAAGTGAAGGCCAAGCGAACAGTGGAACCGTCAATTTTATTATCCCGCTTTCTTGGAGTGCCAATGGGAAAGAAAGGGGAACAGATGGCTTTTTCGTGAAAACTAATACCATCTGTGCCTGCTATTTCTCCCCAAATCTAGACACAAAGGGATCATTGCTGTAAAATAAAAGATATCTGTGTACAAGAGATATCTGCAGTAAAATCTGCAAAATCTCAAAGTCAAATCTGCAATCAAATTGAACGATTGTTGATTGCCGATAATTGGAAGTGACTGGAGTTGCTACTTGATGAGCTAAAGGATTATTAATTGTAGCTAGAAGTGTCTAGAAGCTAGAAGTGTCTAGAAGCTAGAAGTGTCTAGAAGCTAGAAGTGTCTAGAAGCTAGAAGTGTCTAGAAGCTAGAAGTGTCTAGAAGCTAGAAGTGTCTAGAAGCTAGAAGTGTCTAGAAGCTAGAAGTGTCTAGAAGCTAGAATAGCTAGAAGCTAGACTAGTGTCTAGAAGCTAGAAGTGTCTAGAAGCTAGAAGTGTCTAGAAGCTAGAAGTGTCTAGAAGCTAGAATAGCTAGAAGCTAGAATAGCTAGAAGCTAGAATAGCTAGAAGCTAGAATAGCTAGAAGCTAGAATAGCTAGAAGCTAGAATAGCTAGAAGCTAGAATAGCTAGAAGCTAGAATAGCTAGAAGCTAGAATAGCTAGAAGACTAAGGAATCTTTCAAGTAATCAGATCAATTCAAGAACAACTGTATCGTTAAAGCCTTTGGTTAAGATGCTAAAATGGTTATGGTACTTTGACTCAAAGAACTATAAACATCTTATCATTTCAACCAAACATCATTTTAACCTGTTACAAAATAGTCGTAAGATTTAAAAGGATTTAACAACAATTCAGCTCAACTTTTCAAAATGTATATCATAGATTTTGGAGCTTTAGCGTGCGCTTTAGAGAGTAGATACAAAACTAAAGCCTACTATTCAAGCAAACACTTGCACATTTCTACTCTACAAATGTACAGCTTCTTACAAAGTCAGTAAAATTGTTATAGTCAGTAAAAGTCATATCTGATAGTCAGTAAGATCTACTTTAAAGTAGTGTTAACGGCTTAAAGAGTCTAAAAACAATCAACTGTTTCAAAATTTATGCAAATTTACAATTAATTATTAAATCACGAGGAAAACACTCTAATTTTCTATTAACTTATCCACAGATTATCGATTAAGGCTAGAATAAAGTTTTGTAAAGGCGTAGATGAGTTTGCCCAACCACTTGAGAGCTAATCTCAAAGCTTTGTGTGCTACAAAGGTTTGGGTGGATGGGTTTTGAGAAGACCATATAAGAAAAGGACCTTATAGGAAATGTGGTCCTCATCGAGAGGATGAGTGCTCCACGCAAAGAAAGGAAACCTCTCTTGCGCTCTCGTGATTGCTTATTGCTTACCCTTTTGCCCAGAAATGTTTAAGGGAGATGAAAAACAATTGGAATTTTGCTTCAAGGCTTCATTCTTCTTACCTGAATTCTAATTTAGAGCTTTGCTTTAAAGTAGAGTTTAGTAGAGTAGCTTTAAAGTAGGGTTCAGTAGAGTAGCTGAGTTGACTAACAGATTTCAAAGCTGGGTTTCTTTAAGAAATCTTGCTTGAAATCTTGCAAATCTATTTCAGCCTTGATTCTATTTTAAATTAAGAACCCTGCACAATTTGAGGTCTTTTATTGCAAAATGCGAATTGATATTGATACTGTTGATCCTAATTAAACTTGAAAAGTTTTGGATTTGATTGTCTGGTAAAGATAAAGGCTGATAAAGGTAAAAGCTGATAAAGGTAAAAGCTGGTAAAGGTAAAGGTAAAGGCTAATAAAGGTAAAAGCTGGTAAAGGTAAAGATAAAAGTATCTGGTAAAGCCTTAACTAGTTCTAAAGCTTAAAAATAACCAAAACACTTTGAAAAACAAAAACTTGGAACAAGACGTGTCAACTAGTCAGAAAAGAGCGTATGACTCGAATTTTCCCAAAGCGTAAGCTGAGCTGGAAGCCGGCTAGGTAAATGAAGAGAGAGAATAGAGAGGAAAGGACTGGCAAAGATTAGTCAAACAGTTGAAGAAGTTGTCTGAGAAAAGAAGAGTGGAAGTGGATTTGGGAAAAGGAGAAAAAGAAGGGTGACAGCTCGAAATCTCTCTACTCTCACGGCTCAACCTTTGGGGAAAACCTAGGGCGTAAAGAGAGAAGGGGGACGAATCCCCATCCCGTGTCCCTTGTGAGCGCAAATTCAATCAGCCCTCATTTCCACGCTTCTCCAGAAGCTGGCCCTTCTCATACCCCTATCCTTTTCTCATATATCGTGCACTGGCCAATCGAGTAACATAACATGACATTGATAGGGGAGAAGGGCACTTGAACGACAAGCATTCAGTTGAGTGGATCGGTGCAAGGTTATGGTAGATCAATGTTGATGAGATCAGCTTAAAAGTGAGAGTAAAAGCCGAACTTCTTCAGCTTCATTTTTGATGCAAAAATGTTTAGCTTAAAGGGGGAAAAGTTCAACGTACAGTTGGATTTGCGTTCATTGGATATCGTTCTGAAATTTGCACAACTGTATCTAAAGTTTTAGGCTGACTACAAGAATAGAAACGGTTTATGTAGCTGCAATAGTTCTTTCTAAACGCGCGTTCAAAGTCAAAGTTTGTTCTAAATTCGACGTAGCATATCTATGAGATCGGTCTCTTCAATATAATAGCTTTTAATAGAAGATCTTGGATCGAAGATCTTAAATCGAAGATCTTGGATCGAAGATCTTGAATCGAAGAGCTTGAATCGAAGATCTTGAATCGAAGAGCTTGGATCGAAGAGCTTGGATCGAAGATCTTTTAGTCGAAGATCTTGAATCGAAGATCTTGAATCGAAGAGCTTGAAACGAAGATCTTAAATCAAAGATCTTTTAGCTTGCCTAGTTTTTAAAAGAACGCTAGATGTCGCTTTGGATAGCTTACTCTCCTATATTTAGCACCTTTCCTTTTTGACACCTAGGTAATTTGACCCGGAAGCTTAGCTTTCAATCTTCACACCCTTCAGGACCTCAAAACGGGCGACACTCGATTGGCTTTTCTAATCTCAGCCGGTCTTCTCCTTTTCTCAATCGTTTCCCTCGGCCTCTCAAATCCCAATGTTTGACCTAGAGACCCTCAATTCACGGGGTGAAGGTGGGAAATAGATGAGAGGCGATCACGTCTCATTCATTCATTGACAGATTCAGACAGATCAGCTAGCTGTGGATAAACTCACGAATCGAGTTGAGTATTTGGGGAAAGAGTTGGAGAGAATTATGGATTTCGTCTAGTTGTTGCTGATTAGTCAAATAAGATTGTTGTACCTAAAGCCCGGTTGCTGTATGATTCAATCATACATTCAATCGATGATGAATGCATGATTGAATCATTAGAAGACTGTAAAATACAAGCTGAATCAGTCAATTCAAGCTAGTATTCGAAGCTAATGATCCCAGGCAACGAGTCGAGTCAAATTGACTCGTTGGCTCCCCTCGTGGCTCGATTTGTCAAAAGCTCTACCTTGTCCCTGGTCCACCAAAAGCTAAATTTAGTAAAAAGAGCAAAAAGAGCAAGAAATTTAGCAAATTTTCTAAATTTAGTACCTCGAGAACCTCGAGTTTTGTTAAATTTAGCATTTTTTTTTCGATAAACACTTTCGAAAATGTTTAGCAGTGCCGCCAGCTCCGAAGAACCCTTATAACTTTGTACTGACTCAAGATATAAAAAAAAACTAATTACAAAGTTGAACTCTGACATACTCTGGCTACAAGACAAACTAAAATTTAGCCAATTTTGAGCACATAAACTTAGCTTTATGTGGCGGCATCTGAATATTCAATCTACAAGAAAGAAAACTTAATTTTGCTAAATTTAGTAAATTTTTTTGGTATTTAGCATTTAGCATTTAGAAAAGCGCGTTTAGAAAAGCACAGTTTAGAAAACTGCTAAAGGCTTAGGCTTATTAGGCTTAGACTTAGGCTTAGGAGTAGGCTTAGGCTTAGGCTTAGGTTTAGGCTTAGTGCGAAGGCTAGCGGCTAGCGCCTCGCACTAAGCCTATTTGGGTTTGGGCTGAACCCCCATTTTCTGGATCTCATCCGGTTCCCGGAGCTAAGGGACACCCGATTGCCCTTGTGCTTTGGAACCTAAGGGGAGTATCCTTTCAAGATTTCAGTTAGACTTAGGCTTAGGCTTAGACTTAGGTAAATGCAAAATTGATAAATGCTTAACTGCTAAATCTGTTTAGCAAAATTGCTAGATGATAAATGGTAAATATTAGGTTGAGTACTAATTCTTGATAACACTTTTTGTTTCTTGTCTCATCAAAGAGCAAGGTATAGCTGTTTAGAAATAATCAGTCACTTATTGCCTAGCTTTGGACAAAGGTTCATACCGATCTAATGGCTGGACATCAAGCAGGAGGCTTTTCTTTGCAATCAGTCGATTTAAACTCTTTGAGTTTCTGTGAATCAGCTTTTCTTTTCAGCTTTTCTTTTCACCTTTTCTTTTCAGCTTTTCTTTTCAGCTTTTTCTGCTACTGCTAAACATTTCCAGCCAAAAGTTTTCAATGTAAGTTAAAAATTTATAAAAAGCTGTGGTTTGATCTCTGATGAAACAAAAAAGAAAAAACGAGAAGTGTTTTCAATAATTAGTACTCAACCTTGTAGTTTGATAGATCCAAATCCCAATAACTTTCCTTTTTTCGACTCTGATTCGTTGACTCGACTCGACTCACGACTCACAGTTTAAGAGTAGCCTTTTTAAATGTTTTATAAACCAAAATTCAAAAATTTCAACCCTTGTCTCTTCATTTCTTCTTTATATTTACTTTAGAATCATTTTTATGGTTGATCCTCATTTAAGAAAAATTTGTATTGACAAATCGAGTCAATCAAGTCAAAAATTTAACCAGTTAGATTCGCCTCAGAGAATTTGGCTCTTGTCTTGACTTGAAAAATGAAACTTTTAAATCCTGAGTCGAAACTATATTAATCTTTTAGCCTTTAATCTCGTTGGAATCGATTTTCCTGATCTTTTCAAAATTCTCTTTCAATTCACTCCTTTCCGCAACGTCAGCTAAACATTTGTGCATTCACGATGTGATGAGGGATGAGCCAAAAGGAAAAAGAGAATGAAAGACGAAATTGGAAAGAAGAAATGAAAGGGTTTTGTGACTTCCTATCACTTTTTCTGTCTTCTCTAGGTCTCTTCAAATTCTCTCCCAATTCTCCCATCTCTCTTTTCTAATTAGCCTTGCTGTGCCTTCTTTCCTTTTCTTTCATCCATTACATCCATGCAAAATTTATTGAACGAGACAACCATGGTTCTCTCTTTTTAGATGAACATAAAATCCTCAAATTGATCAACAATATTGTCAATGAGGGGTTGATTTAAAAATGTTTTAGCGAAAGAATCTTAAGCTGTTAGCTTAAGCTTAAGCCATTAACTTAAGCTTAAGCCAAGAGTGTTCTAAACTTACAAGGGATTTTCAACAGACTCAGTTCACCAAATGGAATGAATTATAGATCATTAGACGCAGAATTTTAGGCTGATTCCGAATATTTTATTCGTTTTTGCAAAATGTTTCTGAATCGGGAAGAATTTGGAAAACAAGGCTGAGTGGTGCGTCAAAATGAATACTTGGTGCTGCTGTGAAATAGTGGATTAGGTTACGGAGTAGCTACTCGGAAGTTCAAATCCGATCACTTTTCTCTTTTTGTTTTTTTCGTAAACACTTTTTATAGTGTTTCTTGTTAAAATTAGAGGTCAAATGGCTCCAACTTGCTTTCAATTTGTCTAATTCGAAGTATGGAAGCGGAATCAACTCATGGTTGATTTTAATAGAATCTCCATTAAATTTGACTAAAGAAAAGTAGAATTTGTTTTGTAGACTTACCGATAAAAACATAGAGAAAATCTCTGTCAAAGTCAGACTATCCACTTAGAAGAGTCGATCCAATTAAATGGTCCATAACTCCAGGTTTAGAAACCCAATCAACTCCTGGTTGATTTTATTAGGATCTCCATTAAATTTGACTAAAGAAAAGTAGAATTTGTTTTGTAGAGTTACCGATAAAAACATAGAGAAAATTAGTGTCAAAGTTGACCTTCTAAAGCATAGGGTATACTAGTATACCCTATCAGAGTTTTGGGACTTCTCTACAGGGTGACCAGAAAATACGGCGAATTTTTTCTCGACCTTTTGATATCAAGTTTTTCTTTGGTTTTTGTGATGTTTCTTTTCTATAATGCTTGTTTACGTTGTTCTGACTAATAATCTTTGAATTTTAGGGTCTTTCCGATTGCCCGGGCACACTTCTTGGACGATCCTATGAAAGCAAAGAGACTACAGCGAGCGCGATTGATGAAGAGACTGGTCGCTGGACAGAATCTTGATAAGGTCTTATTCACAGATGAGAAAATTTTTACCATCGAGCCAAAGCACAACTTTCAAAATCATCGCCAGCTGTTGAAGAAAGGTCTTAAGAACACTTTTGCAGCAAAAATTATGGTGAGGCGTCATTTTCCAGCTTCTATCATGGTATGGGCCGGGGTGTGTTCAAGCAGAAAGACACCTCTTGTCTTCATCGATCGCAACGTCAAAATCAACGCTTCCGTGTATCAACAAAAGATTCTAAAGGATGTTTTAGTTCCCTGGGTTGCAAAACACTTTGGCCAAAGCGGTTTTGTTCTACAACAAGACTGGGCTCCAGCCCATGGCGCTACTTCCACTCGACAGCTCTGTCAGCAGCTCTTTCCTGGATTTTGGGACAAGGATGTGTGGTCGGGAAATGCACCAGATTTGAACCCATTGGACTTTTCTGTGTGGTCAATTCTTGAAGAAAGGCTTCGCAAGTATCGATACACCACGGTTGCCGGTTTGAAAACGGCCTTGACTCGCGCTTGGAGCGAAATTACAACGCAAGAATGCGCGACCATCATTCAGAACTTTCCGAAGCGGCTTAGCAAATGTGTTGAGGCCAAAGGTGGAAATTTTGAACATTTAATGTAGGAATTTTTGATAGAAAATTTATTGTTGAGCTTGAAGTTGTTAATTCTTGTTAAACTTTCGAGATAAATCTTTTTAAAAAGTGCTGAGGGCTAAATTTGACGATGCGCAAAAAATTCGCCGTATTTTCTGGTCACCCTGTATTTTACTCTATAACTCGACCTCCAATTGTCGGATCGACTCGGGGCTAGTTTTAAAATGATCCTTATGAAATTTGGTTATAGAAAACCACAATTTATTTAGTACACTCTAGTGTAAGAACATAGAGAAAATTTCTGTCAGAGTCAGACTACCTACCCAAAAAATTGAATAGCTTTCAATTTGTATATTCTATAACCAAATTTCATAAGGATAAGGATCATTTTAATCCAAATTTCATAAGGATCATTTTAAAACTAACCCCGAGTCGATCCGACAATTGGAGGTCGAGTTATAGAGTGAAATCGAGAAGTCCCAAAACTCTGATAGGGTATACTAGCTTTCAATTTGTTTAAAACACATTTCTGTAACTTAGAACTAAAAAAAGACTTTGCTTAGGGTTTCTAGAAGTTGAAAGAATGAAACTAGAATGAAATAAAGTTCAAAAATCGAAAGATAATCGAGAAAACAAGTAAGAAGACGTAAAAAAAAAAAGATAAAAATTAGCTCAAAAACCACTCACCCGCCATTCCTGAAGAGAAATCACTCGCATTTTGCAAAAGTTTCAAAAAATGAATCTAATTCGTTGCTTTCTTCAACGAAAATCTAGAATTGCTTTCATTGATTTATGGAATTAAATCAACAACAACAAAAGAAGGAAAGAAGGGAAAAAGCAATCTTTTTGATCGTTTCAAAGAAAGAAGAGCTCATTTGGTTTCTTTGTAACGAGGATAAGACGATAGTTTATAGTTTGAATTGAAAACTTCCGGCTATTGTCATATGTGACAGTTCGAGCACTTTCTTCAAAAGAAACCCATTTTGGTGTCAATGGAAAAGTTGTAGAGAATCAAAAATTAAGCTTATATCCAAATTTTCAGAACGATTCAAAAACTGGTTTCCAAGAAATGCCAAATTTACGAATTTTCACAAAACTTGCATTTCAAGCGAAACTACTAAGTGTATCTTTTTGGAAATTTGGCTATAAGCCTAATTTTTGATTCTCTACAACTTTTCCATTGACACCAAAATGGGTTTCTTTTGAAGAAAGTACTCAAACTGGGCTGACAGCTGACATCTCCAGTCCTCGATTTTTGAGTCTCACACTTGTCTCACACAAAAACCAAAATCCTACTACGAAAGAGGAATCCGCAAATTGCCTATAAAATGGGCAGAAGTCGTCAATAATAATGGAAGTTATTTGGAATGAATTGATGGTTTTATGTTGAATAAATTTGAATAAGTTCAAAGTCCCGCAGTTTTCAATACACCAACCCAATACATGCTTTAAAGATCAAGTTTGCTATTTTATTTTTTATTTTCTTAAACTTTTAACATTAAGTTGAAAGTTTTTAACAAGGATTAAACCTCTAATTAATTTCCCATGAATCATTCTTGTTACGGCTAAGGCGTAGTTTACCCCCGAGACCAATCTTTCCCCAAAAAATTTTCTAGATTTCTAGATCCATTTTTTCGGTACTTGTTGACCGACATCGATCGACATGATCGACAGAGACTCAACTCGGTTAAGCAAGGAGCTGACAACTTGTGAGGGGTGATTATGTTCAGTGAAGTAGAGTGCTCGTCTGAAGTGATCAGTCGATCAGTTGAACGAAAATCCATAACCGAGAGGACTCGAATGGGGAAAATTCCTTGGGAAAAATTGCATTCTTTATCATTTGTTTTAAGCAATTTTGATGTTTTTGAGCGGTAAATTTGATAAATTAGCAATTTTGATGATTATTAGCTTAGATTAATAGGTTGATGCATAAGTCTTTTCGTTTTTTTCGTACTTCTGTTAAAAAGTAACAAATTCACCGATTAATCTATAGTTTGCTCTATAAAAAAAGTGTTTCTTTGTTCAATTTGCATCTTTTTAAATCAATTTCGATTAACTTTCAAGCAAATTCGAGAGTGAAAAACGCCTTTTTCGTAAAAATCTATAAAAAACTCTACGGAAAAATTGGCTGAATGAATTTCTCTGAAATTTTGGCGAAATATCAAACTTTTTTTTCTCTATCTTTTATCTATTGACACGAAGATAGGTTTTCTTTAGCTAAGGTGTCTAAACCGCATCATCGAGTTAGCCCTTTTTGACTACCCGACTTCATACTCTCAAGAAAATCCAGGCATTAAATATTTTTAAACCCGTTTTAATGTTATTTTGCAGAAAAATAATTGGTTTTTCTAATGAAATCAACCGTAGTTTAATTGGTGCATTTGTTGGCTTGAAACGGCAGACGAAAAGGAACAAAAAGACTTATGCATCAACCTAATATAATAACTGAACAATGCACGCACTAGAAGGAGTGTGTTTTCAATTCTAGAGCGCAGAAAACGTTTAGAAGTCGCGTTGCGTTGCGTTTTTAGTTGCGAGAACTGAACGAAATTGAATCAGAATCCAAATAGCAAGCAAACTTGTTGACTTGACTTGTTACTTCAACGCAAAGCTCAGCCAAACAAAGCTCACTTTATAAAGTTATTGAAAGAAAACTTGTCAAACCAAATTACAACCAAAAACGTCCTTGTTTTGAGTTTTTGACGTAGAAATACCTACCGTAAATATTGCAATAGCACCCCACCCCTCTCGTACAGTCGCGTAGCGCAAAAGGTTTTAGTATTTCACTTTTTCAAAGCACCCGTACCTTCAAAAATGCGTCTTTGGTAAAAAAAGCCCTGAATTTCAGCATTTTTGATACCTAAGCACGCATTGTAGCAAAACCAGTGCAAGAAAAACTCGTTCAAGGCTAGACTACGCAACACTCCGCAGCGTCATTTTGGGGGTGGGGTCCAATTACAGTATTTACGGTATGCTTTTTTTATAATAAAGATCTATCTTTTCTCTACGACCGACGACGACGATTTAAGCACTTTAACCACAGAAACCTAATTGATGTCAAAGAAAAAGATAGAGTACAAAAAGAGGTGCAAAGCGAAATTGCAGAGAAATTCATCAGCCAATTTCTTCGAGAGGTTTATGGAATATTTGATACGCCCTGCGCCCTGCGCCTTTTGCCATTGGCAATCTAACTTTGAGTTCAAATATTTTGATGCTGGGCTGTTTAATTTAAAATTCTTGGCATCATTGGATGCGCCAAGTCTTTCTCTGTCGATCAATGCAAAAACTATTATACGGGAAACGCTTTAAATCAACCGTAGTTTAATTGGTGCATTTGTTGGCTTGAAACGGCAGACGAAAAGGAACAAAAAGACTTATGCATCAACCTAATATTAAACGCAAAAAAATTAAAAAAAATTAACATTAACATGGTGAAAATTTTGCTTTTTCAATCTTTTCATATCCAAAATGTTTGGAAAAAGAAAAAGATAATAGAATTTGTTTAAGTTTACATTTTTTTTACAATTACTATTATGTCAAAAACGTAATAGAGACAAAGCAGACGTAATAGAGACAATTGTGTGAGCATTTTTGTCTCACAAAAATCGATGCGATAGATGAAATGTTTGTGTCTATCAAATTCGATATCGAAAACCCAATAAATACTAAACATTTTTTTTCTATAGCAAAGCTGAAATTGCAAGTCTAAAAGCCGAAATTTTCAATAAAATCTCCCAATGTGCAAATGTTTTGAATAGATTTAGCGAAGAGATTTAAAAACTCGAAAAGTTTCCCCAAATTCAACAAGTTTTATTTGAAAAGAGGTAGAAATCAAAATTAAGAAAAAAAAACCACGAAAAATAGAGAAATTGTATGAATGTTTGAGAAAAATCTCAAGTTTTGACTACAAAATTGGACGCTCAAAGTGAATAAAAGCGGAAATTGGATGGAAAAGAGAAAACATATAAAAAAAAAGAAAGACCCGCAAAGGAAATGTTTATGAAAATGGGAAAATTATGGAAAATCATCAAATCGCAATCACAATGATGAATGGAGTTTCTCTCAGCTAATGTGCTTTCTAAAAGACACTTGCTTTAAAAAAAGCTACCGTAATCAACAGCATGTTTCATTTGATTAGCCGAATTTTGAATGAATTTTGGTATCATTCGATGAGGAATCACAAGACTCGGTCAATGAGACAAAAATTGGGTTAATGGAATGTAAACTGGCATCATGGTTACGGTAGTTTGCTTCAGAATTGTTTCTTGAAGGCAAAACCATGACCAAAAGCTCACCTTGAGTTCATAAGGCCGGTCAAGTCATGGTTAAGACAATCCTGGCTTTGGCCATATTGGGCATAACCTGGCTTTGGCCAAGCCAGGTTATGCCCAATGAGGCCGAGCTGTTATAGCCTGGTTTTAGCTTGGTTTGGCTTGGCCTTGACTTGACCGGCTTCACTAGGGAAAGGCACGAACTTTAGATGAGCTTTCTTTCTAAATGTCGGTATTCTGAGGCTTTTCGCCGTTCTTGCCGCTAGTGGACTGATCTATTTTTCGCAAGGAGGTCGATTGGATTAAAGATTATATAGAGCTTACAGCTAACTAGATCACATTAGTCATTTAATCAAGAAGTACTGCCTCTTTAAACCTACAGTTATCGTTATCCTTTTAGAAGTTGTCACCAGTCTCACACCTAGTGTAGCTTATAGAATCGGGTACAAGGAATTCGAATTCGAAATCAAAATCTGCCAAATGACTTTGAAACTCGGCGAAAAGCTTCAAAAGCGAAGCTCGGAAACTTGTAAAACTCGAAAATTTGGCGCAAAACGGATGCTTTAAAAGGCTCTTAACGGAGGAGAGGTACGTTGGTGGCCTAGTGGATAACGCTTGAGTCCACCGCCGACAGGATCAGGGTTCGGTCCCTCATGGAACTTTTTGTTTTTGTTTTTCCTTTAAAGTAACCCGACTAGTCAGGTCAGAACCCTAGTTCTTTCAATCATACCAAAAGTGAGATAATTGAGTATAAAAAGGCAGCTGTTTTTAGGTTTATTAAGTTTCTTAGAGTAGGTTTATTAAGCTTCTTAGGGTAGTTTTATTAAGCTTATTAGGGTAGGTTTATTAAGCTGATTAGGGTAGGTTTTAGTTTTATTAAGCTTCTTAGGGTAGTTTTTAGGTTTATAAAGTTTATTTGATTAGCTTTTTAAGTTTATTACGCTTATTAGGATAGGTTTTTAGCTTAGATGCCTTTTCGAAAACTCATTACCCAAGAGGAGCAGCTCAAATGATGAAACATTAGATGGAATGTTGAAAAACTGAAAAAATCAGTGAACAAAGCAAACCCAATACCCAAATGTGTTTTAAAATTACTAGGTACTTTATCTTAAGGTTTCATTAAACATCAAATATTTAGAAAACTGATTAAAGAATTAGAAAAACTTAGCAAAAAAAAGGTGCGAGCTGAATATGAGATGAAAAAAAAGAAAAGCCATTTTGTTTTCAATTAAAAGTTGCTTTTACACTTTTGATTGTTAAAAAATGGATCTAAAGAAGAGATTAGCAGAATTTTCGTTTCCCCTCGGGATCCCCGAAGAGAGTCAACCCGGCAATCCCCACTTGGCCATTATTCGCTCGAATTGATACATCTTGAGTGGCGACAATGAAAAACTAAAATCATTTATTGAAATATGAAGATTTTTGATTATAAAATCGGATAAATATTGATAAATATTGATAAGAAAGCAAAAGCAAAGCAATCACTGGGGGAGTGGGACAAATGCTACCTTTTTTTGCGCACCCGGACATTTGCGCACCTTGCCCATTAGCGCACCTTTTTTCGGGTTTTAAAAAAGCCCTAAAAAGCTAATATTAACCAATTTCTATTCCAAAAATTTGTTTTTCTAGGGAATTTTAGGGCGTAGAATCGAAATTTTGACATATCAGAGCTTGTGGAAACGAACGGACGGAGTTATACAAAGAGAAAGATCGACAATTTTCTGTAATTTGATCTAGCCGTTTTGTCTGGTGCGCAAATGTCCGGGTACGCAAAAAAAAAGGTCGCATTTGTCCCACTCCCATCACTGGCTATTACAATGAAAATCAGAAAATTCCAGTGAGATAACGTGTTTAATCTAAATTTATCAACAATAAAGCGAGTTTTAGATAAAAAACTCTAATCTAATTAAACGCTATTATAAAAAGATAATAGAAAATTAATAGAAAACTAATAGAAAACTAATAGAAGCTGTTTAATGATCCATCTGATTTTTCAACTCAAAATTAACCAATCAAATCAGTCAATAAAACGATCACAAGCTCATTAGCTTTTGAAACAATCAAATGTTGACTACATGGTAAATTGCCATAATTCATTGCTTTCTTCAATGCCTATTTCAATCTCTGAACGTTCAGATTTCTTGTAACCACACCTTTTAAAAGTTGAAAGTTCAATAAACATGCTGACATGAAATTAGCGCGTACCTTATTGATATTCTCCGGCAACTCGACGATTTCATTAGTCCATGAGCGGGCAAAAGGCTCGGCTGATTGAAGGAAATTGTCCCAGAAACAAGCCTGAAGTTTTGAGTTGAGTTATTGTGGATTCAGAACTTTAAAGTTTCATTTACATGGTATTTAGTATTTATGGCGACTTCTTTTTGGTAGATTCGTTTTCAAGCGCCAAGTTCAACTCTAATATGTTAAGTGTTATCTGAAATGTTGAAGCCCTTCATCTTGCCTACATTTATCTATTAAAAGTTTCCCGATTGGAGATTTACAACTCATTTTACAAGGCCTTGAATGAATACTCTGACAGGGATCAACTAGTACTCATTTGAGAACTTGTAAAATGAGTTGTATATCTCCAAACGGGAAACTTTTAATAGATAAATGTAGGCAAGATGAAGGGCTTCAACATTTTATATAACAATTAACACATTAGGGTTGAATTTGGCGCTTGGAACCGAATCAACCAGAAAGAAGTCGCCGTAAATATTGAACATCCTGTACAGGATGGCAGCCAGTCCTAATCAAACGTTCTAGCCTCATATTTCTGTTATTTGTGAACCAAAACGATTAGTTTCTTTGTTAAATGAAAATTCACATCGTTTTTTGTATATGTTCAAGATTTCATGACCATAGCATTGATAGATTATTTTTTTATGAAAGCTCAAACATGGCTAGTCAAAAAAATAGCGAGCCATTTTTGAGCTTACATAAAAAATAATCTATCAATGCTATGGTCATGAAATCCTGAAGATATACAGAAAATGATGTAAATTTTCATTTAAAAAAGAAATTACCCTTTTTGGTCTACAAATAACAGAAATATGAGTCTAGAAAAAAAAGGAGGTTGATTTTTGGTCATCCTGTGATTGTGGGCCACCCTGTACAAGTTGTTTTTGATAAAATTTCAATTTTTAGTTGTTTCTCTCTGTTTGAGTAAAGTCATACCTTCATATTGATATCCTCACAAACGGCGATCTCTATCCCTTGCGTAGCCAAGTACTTTTGAAAGCCAAGCCAAGCTAGAATCAAGATCAAATCAAGTCTAACAAATCTTTCCATTTCAGCAAACAGTTTTATGCAAATTATCTAACCTCTTGTCCCAAGCGGCCCCTCAAATTCCGGCGCTTCCAGCACAAATTTATGCTCTCTGCGCGTTCTGTTGAACCCAGGAAACTCAGCCACAAAAAATGGATTCTCGTCGGCTTTCTCTTGTTCGATTGATTCTAAATTTTATGAAATATGATCACCTTTGAAGTTTTATATCGAATAAGACTTTTTCTGTAAAACCTTTAGAGCCAGGTGGAACATGAATGCCAGTCAATCGATTTGCGATATTTGATGGGACGGTGATTATCTAGAAATGGGATTCGGATTGTCAGATTTAACTTTATGTAATAAATTTGGATTCCTAGTACTTGGTATTCTTGCAAGCCTAAGACCAGCACTTACTTTCCATCCTTTATCATATCCATCACCAAGTGCTCCTCTTCCGATCGTCGTGTAGCCACAAGGAGGTTTCATGTCGAAATCGCATGGGATTACACTAAAATAGTTTTTAAGCTTTTAAAGATTATCATTTGAAGCTTTTCGAAAGGATCGAAGCAGTTACAGAATTTTTCTGAGCAATCTAGAAATGTATCAAGTATCCCAGAACTCCAGGGCTAGCCAACCCGACCTAACCTAGCAGGATCCGGCCAGGGTTCGAATCGATAATGCCTTCACCAATAATCTTGTAAACAAGATTAACAACTTAAATAGCGTGTGCAAGTTTTTTTGTAGATCATATTAAAACGAACAAAAAGCATATATTGACAATCTTCCAATCTAAACAAGGGAGTACCGTATTTATTCTAATAAAAACCCGGGTCTTCCATTTTTCAATATATACCTACACATCTATATTTTAGGTCCGATCTAGAGTGAAGCTTTAGAGTGATCGCTTAATTCTAGACGTTTGGCCGTTTGGTTCGGACGTTTGGCCTTACTTCACTCTAGATCGGACGGATTTCTAGATCGGACGTAACATTTAGACTTGTAGAGTTATACGGGGAGAACGAAAAACCTTTGAACTTTGATCATGCAATGAGAAATAGAGTAGCCACTCTTTGAGTAAAATGGGTATTTTTGTTTATCGAAACTCAGGAAAAAGAAAGCAATTAAGGTAGGAAGACAGGCTCAGGCCTGGCTTCTAGGAGAGGTACTTTGGTGGGCTAGGCTTGCGTTATAACCTTGCCAAGCCAGAGACAATTTTAAATATGTAATAGTAAAGCTTGAATGCTGCTAACCTGCTAACCGTGTCCAAACTTTTCTTTTCCCACCTGCACCAATCCGGCTTTTGATCAGAAATTGATGGTAAAGTGACCGTGGATGTGTTCACCATACTGAACGTCAAAAGTTCATCATCGTCTTGGATGTTTGTTTCATTCTAAAATCCCACTATTGTTTATAACAGCTTTTCTTTTACTGCGTCAATTTCATAATCCTTTTCGTTGTCGAGTTGCCTTCCTATGCAATTTTCCGGTGTGTCCACATGTGCAAAGTAGTCGATTTGATCCATGATTAGCAGGCCTCCTTCGGGTTCATTTGAGAAATCGTGGCCTCTCAGAACGATCTAAAATATTGAATCGAAATGATCATGTAAGAAATATTTCTCTGCTTAGTACTAATTATAGCCAGCTATTTCTTTGTTTTGAGTCATCCTTGCTCTCTCAACTGTATTTTGAATGTGTAAAAAATGCCTTTATGCCAAATAGTTGACGAGTCAGAACTTGTGCCAATTGGGCAACTTCTACACTTATCACACGAGCAAGAGGCAAAAGGGAAACAAACTTTACCACAATTGTGTGGATCTAACTTGAAACAATTCAGAAAATGGAGACGTAACTTGAATACAATTTTTCTCAATTCGTAGCGACAGAATGTTATTTTGCAAAAAAATAATTAACCTTTCTAATGAAACAAACCGTAGTTCAATTGGTGAATTTGTTATTTTAAACGGAAGTACAAAAAGGAACGAAAAGACTTTTGTCTAGACTTTCTAGACAGTCTAATACATTTGCTTTAAAATAAATGCAAGTTACGAGGAATCGTAATTTTGGCTTAGAATCAAGTAAAGTAGGATTTTGAGTAAATTTTTAGAAACTTGAGTTCTTAATCTAATTGTAAGCAAACTGGCTAAGCAAAAATTTGATTTACGTTTAAAGACAGACCTCAAATGGCTGCAGTTGTGGTGGAATCGAGGCGATGATCGTCTGATTTTCGGTGTTCGTCAAGTTGACCATTAAACAGTTTTCCAGATTTTCTTCTGGTATTCTAAATTAATCAATTCATGAGTCATCAATTTGTAAAACCATACTTTCGAGTGCAAATATCGAGGTTTGGCTCAATCATTCTCTCTCGACTTCGGCTCTTCCACAAGCGAAACGAAAGAAGACCCGAGGATTGTTGACATCCTATAAATATAATATGATAGCGTAGTTGTTAAATAGAGTAACGTGTTACGGTTCCAAACATTTGAATTCTGGGTCGAAATCTTACTCAAACTCAAACTGCGAAATCTTTTAACCCAGAAACACTAGTTTCAAATGATTTAAAATGAAATGATATAAAAGAGTAAAAAAATGATTCGCGGCTGGGTTGGATTGACTGGCGTTTATAGAAAAAAGATGTTTAGATTTTAATAACTTTATCGGTGACATGAAAGACACGGGTCCAAAGACCAAAAAGGTGGAAAGAACGGGAAAAGTACAGAAACTCTAAAACTTTAACAATTTTAAAAGAAACGGGGGTGAAAACAATAAAAAAATGAGGGAAACAATAACAATAATAATAATAAAGCTCTTTAACAATAAACAGAATTTGACAAGGGGATTGAGAAACGGAAAAACACACGCGCAAAAGAGATGGCGAAGAGATGGCGAAGCGCCGAACCGGGCAACGATTCTTTAAAAGAATGAATTTTGAAGGGGAAAGGGGGACTTGGTCTCGAGTACGGTAGTTTAGGTGTATCTTAGGATTTAATCGTTGGAAGTTGGAAAGTTGTCAACCCGTACTCGAAATTGAATTTACTTTTACTTATTTGTTTTACTATAAACTCTTAAACATAAAAAGTTCAAACTTAAGTCAGTTTTTTATTTTTATTTAACAGAACATTGATTTACTTACCGATTGGCGGTGAAATCAACGCTCCTCCTTGGTGGTTTGGTCTCGGATCAGAGGCAAGGATTAGAAACCAAGGATCTAAAAGGGAATTTGGGGGTGCCTACTTTGCGTCATAACTTTCGTCTCATTTGCGCAACTTGGCCGTTTGCGCAACTCGCCATAATTTTCTTCTAAGTGGACCAATCTTTATGATTTTGGTTTCATTTTGTTGCACTTATTGAGATCTACAAAATGACACCAAATTCATAAAGATTGGCTGACTTAGAAGAAGGTTATGGCGAGTTACGCAAAAGACCTAGTTGCGCAAATGAGTCGCGTTGCAGTTGCGCAAAAAATTTGGCGCAAAGTAGCCACCCACGGAAATTTAGATGTAAAAGTATTGAATCGGTGTATAATATTGCAATTTTTTGACCTGGAAAAATATTTGAGCCAGTGATCAATGCCAATTTCGGAGGATCAATCTTTCCCGCACCAACAACCCAGTCAAGCTCGTCTTTCGGCTCATTTCGCCATCTAGAATTGAATTCACTTGTTTCATTAATTTTACCGTTGATTGAGCTTTCAATAGCAAACGATTTCAATTCTTTAATCTCCTTTAAAGTTTCATGAGTTTTACTTGCACGACTCGTCATCGTGACACCGAAGATCGAGATCCTCCTTGGCGAAATCCTTTTGTTTCCCGTTGCCCGCATAAGCTCGAGCGTAGACGTCTTGACCCAAAAAGCCTAGAAAATCCGAATTACGATATTTTTTTGACGATCACCGTTGTACTGCCCTGTTTTGTACACTGTTGACCCGGAGTAATCCGCTTGTTTACACGGACTCGATTGCGAGCTGTAATGAGTGGGCGAGCAGCGAAGATTTGGATTTGATAAGCAACTGTCGCCTGAATCACATCTTATTTAGACTAAGCTGAAAGAAAGCTGAAAGAAAGCTAAAAGAATTCAAATCAAAGCTGAAAGAGTAATAATTAGGTTTTTCCGTTGTACATTTCCGGTTTCCGGAAATCTACTTTTCCTTGTCAATTCTTTCATTTCTATTTTTTAATTTCTCATTTCTATCTTGAGTAAACTAGCCAACTCACCTATTCGAGCAATTACCGATAGTGCGCAAAAGATTTGTAGGACAGCTCGCATCGGGGCATCGGGAAACGATTTGGGAGTGACGGCCGGGGAACTGAAATATGAGCAGGAATAAAAGGAACTGCTAGAACTACTATAAAAACACTCCTAGCTCGGGGTATCAAATAAAATAATGGATATTTTAAACAATGCTTACAGTACCTCTACAGGAAAAGCAAGGCTACGTTAATTTTTCTGAGAGTGCATTTTTTAACAAGGAGAAACGGTGATCAGCAAATTCGTTCAAAAGACCAAGCTTCAAAGGCAGCAAAAACTTGATGCAAGACTTGGTGCAAGACTTGAAAGATTTAAATTATATCAGAAAACTATCAAAGTATAAGAGAAAGTAAATGTGGTCAAAAGAAACTAAAAGAAGTTGTCCAAAACCAGACAATTCAAGCTCTCATGTTATAGAATCAAAAAAATCAGTCCGAAAAGCATGGCCCTACATTATTCATGTCGCTATCGATACCAAGCAACTAATCAAAAGTTAAAGAAGAAGAAGATAAAGATGAAGAAGACAAAGATAGATAGAAAGAAGATAAAGATATCTAGAGATAGATAAAATTTCACCGAACAGATCAACAAATCAAATGATAAAAGTAAAAATGACTAAAACCAAAAGTACGATGATCTCTGAATGGGCAACAGTCTGAAACTTCGTTCCGGATGTGAAGGGGAAGACCGGTGTGGTTGGTTTCACTCCTATTCAATCCAAGAAAGTCAATTTTCTCTGAATTTCTATTTCTTTTCTTTTCTCTTCTTTTCTTTCCTTTTCTTTTCTTTGCTTTTCTTTTCCTTTCTTTCCTAACCCTTCTCGAGATCCATCCTTTCCAAGTCTCGTTGACCAATTAGGCTATTGTCAACTTCTTTATGAGTGAAAAGGAGACCCATCTGGATGGGGAAAAGAAGGGAAAGTTATATTCTTTTTCATATTGAAACCGGAAATTTATGAACTCTTTTAAGGAATTGAGGTTCTTAGGAGAAACTGGTCAGCGACAAACTCGTACATGAACTTTTTTAGTTGGCTTAAGCTCGTAAAGGGACCGGGAGCCAAAGGAGTACGTGTCAAAAGGAGCCAAAGGAGTACGTGAAAGAATTGCAAGAATTTTCAAATCTTATATCTGTCTTACTTTGGTAAATGATAAAACTCTTTAATGGTAGTGCACTCTCTAATAGTATTGTGTTCCAGGAGGGGGTTGAAAAAAATAGTAGCTAGAGTTAGAGCACTACTATTAGAGAGGATACGGTATTCTACATTGATGTGTTTTTTCGTAAACTTTACCGAAAGATTTATCACAAGGTCAATAAATTTACAAGGGAATCGAGTCTAATAATTGCTCAAAAGTCATCAAAAATTTAAAGGAAATAAATTATAAGAGATAATTACAATTATAAGAGAACAACAAAGAACTAAAGTTAACAACTGATTAAAAGTTTGCTCTGTTTCACTCTTCATCATTTTTCTCAAACTCGAGCCGATGAGCGTTTAATAAACCGACAAGCTGAGTCCTCAAGTTGGTTCGCTAAAATTTGAATCAGTAAGAATCCTTTCTTCTTCCCCCTTGCCTTCCCTCTTTCTCTTCGCTAATCAAGGTACCGGATAGTTCAGTAGTTAGAGCAATTTTCCGGAAAGCAAAAGAGCATTATCATATTCTTCTCCCTTTCTTCTCCCTTTCTTCCTCCTTTCTTCCTCCTTTCTTCTCCCTTTCTTCTCCCTTTCTTCTTCCTTTCTTCTTCCTTTCTTCTTCCTTTCTTCTTCCTTTCTTCTTTCCCCTTGTCTTCCCTCTTTCTCTTCGCTAATCAAGGTACCGGATAGTTAATTGATTAGAGCAATTTCCCGGAAAGCAAAAGAGCAAGAAAGCAAGAAAGATCGAGGGTTCAATCCCCTCTCCAGGAATCTACTTTTTCTTGCCAAATCCTTCACTTCTTTATAGTAAACTAGCCTCTATTTACCTTCTTCATCACATCAGAGAGTCGATCTTTAGTTGTTTCGTAGTCACAGAAGGCCTGGAACAAATAATCTTCCATAAAAACGGTAAAAATTGAGTGCTCAGACATTGAGATTACATTTTAAGCACATCACTCACTTCATTGAAAGCTCTTTTCGCTGCATCAATTGTTTCTTCGTAGCGCTTCTTTGTTGGCAATTGTTCAGCCTTTTCTTGTGTCGATTTCAAGCTTTTGATCATCTAGATTATTAACTTTGTGAACAAATCTTGACCACTTTTTGTGCCTATTGCTAAACGTCTACTTTTCGGAGAAAACGGTAGATCAATTGGTGACAATTGGTGACGATTTGGTTGAATCAATGTCGACGATTGACAATCGTCACCAATTGTCACCAATTGATCTATGGTTTTCTCCGAATAGTAGTTGTTTAGCATTCACTTTTTTTAATCATTTCAAGTCGATCTAGATCTTTAGATTAGATTTAGATCGCTTTTCAAGTAAAAGCAATGTTGTTTATTCATTTTTCTATCTTTTTTAGATAATTTAGTTCCTTTTCCAAGTAAATTTGAGCGCAAAAATTAGTTTTTTCGAAAAAATTTGCTAAAAAGTTTTACAAAGAAACTGGCTGAAAAGATTTTTCTGGAAATTTGGCTTTGCACCCAAGATATTTGAAAGATATATGAGTTCAAAGTAGGATTGCCAATGGCAAAATGGGCGGGGCGCGTATCAAATCACCCACAATCGGTAGATAAAGCGTTTCCCGTATAATAGCTTGTGCATCAATCGACAGAGAAAGACTTGGCGCATCCAATGATGCCAAGAATTTTAAATTAAACAGCCCAGCATCAAAATATTTGAACTCAAAGTTAGATTGCCAATGGCAAAAGGCGCAGGGCGCATATAAAAGGTCCCTCAACTCCGCTTCTTTTGTCATTGACAATCTAACTTTGAGCCCAAATATCTTGGCTTTGGGCTGTCCAATTTACATATTCTTGATATCATTGGATGTGCCGAGTCTTTCTCTTTCGATTGATACAAAAACTACTTAAATTAAACAGCCCAGCATCAAAATATTCGAACTCAAAGTTAGATTGCCAATGACAAAAGGCGCAGGGCGCAGGGCGTATCAAATATTCCATAAACCTCTACGAAGAAATTGGCTGAATGAATTTCTCTGACAATTTCGCTTTGCACCTAACTTTTTGTACTCTATCTTTTTTCTATTGACATCAATATAGGTTTCTGTGGATTAAAGTGCTTAAATCGTCGTCGTCGAGTCGTAGAGAAAAGATAGATCTTTATTATAAAAAAAGCATACCGTAAATACTGTAATTGGACCCCACCCCCATAATGACGGTGCGAAGTGTTGCGTAGTCTAGCCTTGAACGAGTTTTTCTTGACACTGGTTTATGCTACAATGCGCGCTTAGGTATCAAAAAATAGCTGAAATTCAGGGCTATTTTTTAATACCAAAGACGCATTTTTTGAAGGTACGGGTGCTTTGAAAAAAGTGAAATACTAAAAACCTTTTGCGACTACGCGACTGTACGAGAGGGGTGGGGTACTATTACAATATTTACGGTAGGTATTTCTACGTCAAAAACTCAAAACAAGGACGTTTTTGGTTGTAATTTGGTTTGACAAGTTTTCTTTCAATAACTTTATAAAGTGAGCTTTTTTTGGCTGAGCTTTGCGTTGAAGTAACAAGTCAAGTCAACAAGTTTGCTTGCTATTTGGATTCTGATTCAATTTCGTTCAGTTCTCGCAACTAAAAAGCAACGCAACGCGACTTCTAAACGTTTTCTGCGCTCTAGAATTGAAAACACACTCCTTCTAGTGCGTGCATTGTTCAGTTATTATATTAGGTTGATGCATAAGTCTTTTTGTTCCTTTTCGTCTGCCGTTTCAAGCCAACAAATGCACCAATTAAACTACGGTTGATTTCATTAGAAAAACCAATTATTTTTCTGCAAAATAACATTAAAACGGGTTTAAAAATATTTTATGCCTGGATTTTCTTGAGAGTATGAAGTCGGGTAGTCAAAAAGGGCTAACTCGATGATGCGGTTTAGACACCTTAGCTAAAGAAAACCTATCTTCGTGTCAATAGATAAAAGATAGAGAAAAAAAAGTTTGATATTTCGCCAAAATTTCAGAGAAATTCATTCAGCCAATTTTTCCGTAGAGTTTTTTATAGATTTTTACGAAAAAGGCGTTTTTCACCCTCGAATTTGCTTGAAAGTGAACCGAAATTGATTTAAAAAGATGCAAATTGAACCAAAAAAACACTTTTTTTATAGAGCAAACTATAGATTAATTGGTGAATTTGTTACTTTTTAACAGAAGTACGAAAAAAACGAAAAGACTTATGCATCAACCTAATAGTTATTATAGTTTGAAAGTTGGCGACAAGTCATACCCATAAATCCCAGATTTGAAATGAAAAAAGGTATTATTTTAAACTTACTATTACCATTTAGTTCTTCTTAATAATGTCAAACCTCTTTCGCAATCGATTCCCAATTCTGTTGACAATCCACCAGCTTTAATTCCTTTTCCACCAGTTCGTGTCGAAGCGTAAAGTATTCAGTCGAGAGTTTCAAATCTTCCTAAATTTTTTATCAAACAAGATTCAAAATTGAATTAAACCTCCTGAAAGTCATTATGAATCGTGTTTCGATGCTCGATGAAGTTGAGCATTTGGTGAAGATCTTTGTCTTTAAAGCCTTCATCTCCGGCATTAGTTTCCAAATCCTGAAAATCCATTGGGTTGGTGAATTGAAAACTGCGGGACTTTGAACTAAAATTTATTCAACATAAAACCATCAATTCATTCTAAACAATTTCCATTATTATTGATGACTTCTGCCCATTTTATAGGCAATTTGCGGATTCCTCTTTCGTAGTAGGATTTTGGTTTGTGTGTGAGACAAGTGTGAGACTCAAAAATGGAGGACTGGAGATGTCAGCTGTCAGCCCAGTTTGAGCACTTTCTTCAAAAGAAACCCATTTTGGTGTCAATAGAAAAGTTGTAGAGAATCAAAAATTAGGCTTATAGCCAAATTTTCCAAAAAGATACACTTAGTAGTTTCGCTTAAAATGCAAGTTTTGTGAAAATTCGTAAATTTGGCATTTCTTGGAAAACCAGTTTTTGAATCGTTCTGAAAATTTGGATACAAGCTTCATTTTTGATTCTCTACAACTCTTCTATTGACACCAAAATGGGTTTCTTTTGAAGAAAGTGCTCGAACTGTCACATATGACAATAGCCGGAAGTTTTCAATTCACCAACCCAATAATTAAATCCAATCTAGGATTTTTTCATTTGCTATATTGAATACATTGAATTGTTGATATTAAAAGTTGATATATTAAAATTTGAGATTAAAACCAATCACTTTTTCTTCAACCGCTTCATCCAAATGCATTCCATCAGCATTATCACCCGATTCAGAAGAGCTCTCCGAGGTTTCATCTAGTCTTGCACTGAGGACGAGCTGTTTCTAAAGCGGAATTTTATTTCTTATTGATGAAATCACCTTTCGACGAGCCTCGTTTTGTCTCTTTTCAAGCTAAAGTAAAAATTGTCAAGATGAAAAGTGATTGACCCACTTTATCAACTTCTTTCTGCCGCCAAGACTCGAGTGGGCCAGAAAAATCGGGAAAAGAGCGAGTCGAGATTTCTAGAAGTTTCTCCAAAGCTTCTTTAGATCTAAAAATAGAATAGTTTTTGGAAATATGAGGTTGTTGTAAGTCAAAGGCCTATTGTAACATTAGCGAAATGATCTGAAAGTCAACAGCTTCTGTAAAATGAATCTGGAACATAAGCAACCAGGAATCAGCTGAACCAGGCTTAAGTCTAGGTTCAGCTGATTCAACTCTAAAATAAAGTTAGGTCTTGTGCTGTAGTTTTCGTGAATTAGTTGTTTTCTATATTTTGGCAGCATCGTACTATGGTTTTCTATATTTTGGAAGCATAGTAATATGGTTTTCTATATTTCGGCAGCATCCTAGTATGGCTTTCTATATTTTGGAAGCATAGTAATATGGTTTTCTATATCTTGGAAGGAGAGTAATATAGTTTTCTATATTTTGGAAGCATCGTACTATGGTTTTCTATATTTTGGAAGCATAATAATATGATTTTCTAAATCTTGGAAGCATCGTACTATGGTTTTCTATATTTTGGAAGCATAATAATATGATTTTCTAAATCTTGGAAGCATCGTACTATGGTTTTCTATATTTTGGCAGCATCGTACTATGGTTTTCTATATTTTGGAAGCATAGTAATATGGTTTTCTATATTTCGGCAGCATCCTAGTATGGCTTTCTATATTTTGGAAGCATAGTAATATAGCTTTCTATATTTTGGAAGCATCGTAATATGGTTTTCTATATTTTGGAAGCCCAGTAAAAGCCCAGTTCTATGCCATTCGCTCTTCTGCAGTTCTTCTGCAGTTCTGCAAAATGTTACTCACATGGAATCGATGACTCGACCTTCAGATTTACAAACTCGCCTAATGTGCGAGCGTGCCGCGGATTTCACTTGGAAAGAATTTTTGCAGTCTAAAAACGAAAATTTTGAACTAATCAATTGAAATTAACAGTTATTTAGGCTCACTGGAACACTTGTAGAGCTGAATGTCGGTGTGCTTGATCGCGTGATCGACCAACCGACCGGCTTGCCCCACCGTCCAATTTATGCCCATTTTGCAGAGCTAAGTAAGTTTTAATTTGACTTGTCTTTTCTTGTCTTGAAAAGCAAATGTCTTGATTGAGCTGAAGTTCCGAAATTTGACTGACCTTGCACTCGGCATTAAGCTTGTACGGGCTACGAGGGCGCTTTGGAGCTTCACTCTAAAATGTACTACCATATTTTCTCTAATAGTAGTGCACCCAAAGCTTTGCCTAAATTCCTCGAAATCTCGAGAACCGCTTATCAGAACCTAGCGATGTGGGGTCGGAAAATGTAGCTGACGATGAGATCTAGTGGGGGATTAGAGTGTTGAGCTTCTGCAAAAGCTTGGAAACCGTAAAATCGTCACCAACTCGGCTCGCCTGGGTGCACTACTATTAGAGAAAATACGGTATATATAAATTCATAATTTAAATCCTAACTAACTTGCGCGTTTCGCGTTTCTATTTTATTTTTTCTTTATTTAAGTTATTATAAGTTGTACTTGTTATGTTTGTTTTGTGATCATTTACATTTTCGATCGTTTTTTATCAATAGATTTTGAAGTTTGATGATGAACGATTTGATTTTCGATCTTTTTTTTTTGATTTTGATCAAAAGATCAAAAGAAAAACGATTAAAATGAAGAATGACCAAAAGAAAAACGCGTTATTTTTGAGGATTTATTATTTGGAAATTTTTGAAATATAGGTTGGAGGATTCAAAAACGGACGTTCGGTTCTGAATCGGACGAAATTCAATAACGGACGTAACATATAAAAGAGCAGTGTTTTCCTTCTGTCTGTTCTCAGCCGCCTTTAGGCCAAAAAACTCGAAATTTCTTAAAAACTCTTAGAATATAATATAGTTATGTCATTTAAAATAAAAAAATTTAAAATTTAAAATTAAGTGGCACTACGGGGGGTCGAACTCGGACCTTGTGGGCCGTAGAGAAGCGCGTTCCCCGGCTGGTTTTTCGGCGTCACCAATCGCCACGGCGTCACCAGTCGCGTTTCAAAACTTTCATCCACAAAAACCCACCGTTAGCCGGGTTTTTCGACTGGTTTTGAATAAATAATAAGCAAAAATGGTTCGTTATGTAATAACTGATGCTTTGTGTACGCTGTAGATCTAATTACAGTTTATTTCTAGCTTCTAGCATGGCTTACATTTACATTTATAGCTTTAAAAGCTTTAAAATTGCAAAAACACTTACCGTATTGAGGTTGACGACTTTCTTGGAAACAAAAGACATGAAAAAAGCTCGATTAAAGTTGTTAAGTTGAATGAAATTGAATGAAATTGAATAAAATTGATCAACTAACACAGTAAAAAAAACAGATGTTTGAAAAAACACAAAATTTTAGATAATTTCTCTGCCAGAGGGTGATTGCATTACAAAGCATTAAGAAGATTTTTATTTTAGTGAGATTTTAGACTTTGATTCGCTTACCGTATTGAGGTTGACGACTTTCTTGGAAACAAAAGACTGTTTTGACTGTTTTTGTTGGATCCGATTGTGCAAAACTTTAAAATAAACCATAAGAAAATAGAGAAAACTTTATTGGAGTGATTGATTGAAAGCGAAACGTTTGGTTTGAGCTGCTTGCGCTTAACGTTAGCATATAATATCCACGTTTCATCAGAAGTAACAATTAATTTCCAAAAATCATGCGCTTTTGATTTTTGAATCAAAATTGAACAAGTGTTCATACGGGCAATTTTCTGATAGAGGGTCAGTTCATGTGGGAGCTTGATTCACACGCTCTAACTGCTCACTGTAAAGTTCAGATGTGACAGTTTTACCCGGTTTGAGCAATTCAAAATAAACCAATCCACGATAGTTCCACCATACGCACAACATCAACTTCTTTCCATGCAGATCAGCTTTTCACGTGACAACCGGGGCTTGCTTTGGTGATAGCCATTGGCGCTTGCGCTTAACGTTATCATATAATATCCACGTTTCATCAGAAGTATCAATTAATTTCCAAAAATCATGCGCTTTTGATTTTTGAATCAAAATTGAACAAGTGTTCATACGGGCAATTTTCTGATAGAGGGTCAGTTCATGTGGGAGCTTGATTCACACGCTCTAACTGCTCACTGTAAAGTTCAGATGTGACAGTTTTACCCGGTTTGAGCAATTCAAAATAAACCAATCCACGATAGTTCCACCATACGCACAACATCAACTTCTTTCCATGCAGATCAGCTTTTCACGTGACAACCGGGGCTTGCTTTGGTGATAGCCATTGGCGCTTGCGCTTAACGTTATCATATAATATCCACGTTTCATCAGAAGTATCAATTAATTTCCAAAAATCATGCGCTTTTGATTTTTGAATCAAAATGAACAAGTGTTCATACGGGCAATTTTCTGATAGAGGGTCAGTTCATGTGGGAGCTTGATTCACACGCTCTAACTGCTCACTGTAAAGTTCAGATGTGACAGTTTTACCCGGTTTGAGCAATTCAAAATAAACCAATCCACGATAGTTCCACCATACGCACAACATCAACTTCTTTCCATGCAGATCAGCTTTTCACGTGACAACCGGGGCTTGCTTTGGTGATAGCCATTGGCGCTTGCGCTAACGTTATCATATAATATCCACGTTTCATCAGAAGTATCAATTAATTTCCAAAAATCATGCGCTTTTGATTTTTGAATCAAAATTGAACAAGTGTTCATACGGGCAATTTTCTGATAGAGGGTCAGTTCATGTGGGAGCTTGATTCACACGCTCTAACTGCTCACTGTAAAGTTCAGATGTGACAGTTTTACCCGGTTTGAGCAATTCAAAATAAACCAATCCACGATAGTTCCACCATACGCACAACATCAACTTCTTTCCATGCAGATCAGCTTTTCACGTGACAACCGGGGCTTGCTTTGGTGATAGCCATTGGCGCTTGCGCTTAACGTTATCATATAATATCCACGTTTCATCAGAAGTATCAATTAATTTCCAAAAATCATGCGCTTTTGATTTTTGAATCAAAATTGAACAAGTGTTCATATTGAACAATTTTCTGATTGAGGGTCAGCTCATGTGGAACCCATTTTCCGCATCTGTTTCGCTTTTCAATCAAATTTAAATGCTCTTCAATGGTGCTATGATAAACATTGAACATTTCCGACAACTCCCGAGTGTTGCAACTGGGATCTTCTTCGATAATTTGCAAAAGTTGAGACTCATCCAGCTTTCGGGGATGTCCTTCGTGATGCTAATCTTCTAGGCTCTCGTTTCCATTTCGAAATCGCTCAAACCATCGATAACGATATAGCTTGATTCGTCCTCAATCTTCGTAGTAGATGTGCTAGAAAAGACAAGCAATATCAAATTTAGATTACTTTGATTCTGCACTCAAAATCAAAACCGTCTCCAACGTATCCAACGTCTTCGCGGTCGTCCGTTGCGGTTGATTGGCAAGATGAAGATGAGTCTGAGAAGATGAAGATGAAGATGAGAAGATGAAGATGAATCTGAGAAGATGAAGATGAGTCTGACAAGATGAAGATGAGTCTGAGAAGATGAAGATGAGTCTGACAAGATGAAGATGAATCTGAGAAGATGAAGATGAGTCTGAGAAGATGAAGATGAGTGTGAGAAGATGAAGATGAGTCTGACAATTTGTTTCAATACATTCCCCTTTAATCCAATCCTGAAATTCATTTTCTTAGCTTTCTTTGTAAGAAATAGGAATTTCTAATTCTTACTACCTAAAGATATATATAACCAGACTAATCGAGATTTCAAGAAATACCAAAGTGTTACTGGCTTTGCAATTTGAATGAATACTTCAGAACTTTTGAATTACAAGGAAAATTCACTCGCTGGTGGCATCAAAATGAAGTTTTTGAGTTTTTGATAGTATAGATTCGTTTTTAGCACTTTTTAGCATCTTTAATAGCAACATCAACCATCAACCTTATTGGTTTCACAGAAAACGATTACTTTGGCTTTTTCAAGGATACATAATGAGCCAATTGAGCCTGATTGGATTTAGCATATTCACCGGAAGCGTTCTTCCCATAGCCATAGCCATTCTTCCCATAGCCAACTGGTGTCCTTGCAAGAACACTGTTCTAGTAAGTCAAGGAAGAGAGAGAAATACCGAAGTGTTACTGGCATGAGTCACTTTTCCCTCATCTCTCATTCCCCTCCTTGATTCAGGGCCGATTTCTCTCCTCAACCGCCGATTATCTCAGCCAATCGCTCCCTTTCTTGCATGACCTTGTTCACCGAAAAATAGATTTCCTTTCATTTTGTCTGTTTTCTACTTGAACCCTTGATCTTTTTTTCTTACTTTTCTCTACTTGTCCGTTCTCTATCTTGATTTGGAGCCAGCTAGAATCCTTTTTGGTCCTGGAATCCTAGAATCCTAGGTCCTAGAATCTAGAATCTGCTCTTAGCCAGCTAAATCCCATTGTTCATGATGTTCTGTTTTGGTTAGGAAAACGAGTTTTTACGTTTAGAATAGCCAGTATACTAACTAACCAATTTCCTTTACGAATATCATTTCAGATCTTTGTAGTTGTCTAGTATAATTTTTGATATTGATACCTTTATTGTTCACTATATTATCCTTTATTGTTCATTATATTGTCCTTTATTGTTCATTATATTGTCCTTTATTGCCCATTCTTTTTCCTTGGCCATATTCATCCTCTTGGTCAGAATTTAAAGTAACATTCTGTGTGCAAATTGCGTGAAACTGTTTGCCTAGCGGCCACGGTTCATTGATCTCCCATTTGGACGGATTAGAGGAGTGGGAGTCAAGTCTTGAAACGGTTAAGAAGTGACATTCTCCATAAGGAAACTTTCCTAGAGTCTTTTGAATTTGGTATAGACCATAAAACTCCAGAAACTATACCATAATAAAGTCAAATAGATAAAAGAAAGTGATCTAGATTTTTTAGTGTAAACTTTTTAGCCTTGTTGACTTTAGTTTAGGCAAAGGTAAGGCTCCTTTTGCAACAAAATCATGATCATAAAATTAGGTAAGGATTAATTTCATTAATTACAGCATCTGGATTAATTTATAATGGTAAGCTGACCTCTGGGAAATCTGGGCAATGCTGATCTTTTTTTACGGCAATGCTGACCTTTCTTTAGCATGCGAATCTAAAAGAAAATATTCTGAAAAAGAAAATAAACCTTCCAAGAAAATAAATCCAGTATAAAGCCTACTTTTCTTACAACAAAATCATGATCACAAAATTTGCATACGACCCAGTCGCAGTCCTATCTCTTAGTGTTCCTCTCGTCGTCGATGGGAGTGTGTTTGTCTCTAGTGGTGCCCGCTGCCAATGCAAATAAAGACACCAACTGAACGGAAGACCCCAACCGACCCGACAGAAGGTGACCAAGTGAAGGAGAAAGAGAATGAAGAGCACTACCTGAGAACCCAATGGTGCAAAAGGGAACGCCGTGCAACGCATACCAACGCCTCACCTCTTGACCGTTTTCTTTCCAATGAATATCGACTGATCCTCTCCGTTTGCAGATTCTCGATATCTATTTTAATTGTGTATCTTGTTTCGTGATTTTTCATCGTGAATACAATGACTCTTGCACAGTTTTCACTCACTATCAAAGTACAGAGTGACCGCGAATTCTAGCGACTGACTTCTGAGGGTCTAGCTCAGCGAGAACTCAATGAAACCGTATGAAATTTTTGGAGGTCATTTCTGAGTATGTTTCCTATAGCCAAGACAATTTTCTAAATGATTAGTGACTCTGGAATCTTTATATGACCTTACAAAGTTGAGAGTCGCGGTGCACCTAGCGAAAAACTTAATTTAAGTTTTTAAACAAATTCGACAACAGAAAATCGAATTTCCATGTGGCTCTTGATCTTCTGTTTGATCTGTTTGATCTGTTTAATCTTTTTTTTTGTCTTAAACGTGATCATATTTGCTAAATAACTTCAAAAACGGCTCTTAAAAACCTTAAATTAGGCTTTTCGCTAGGGGTACCGCGACTCTCAACTTTGTAAAGTCATAGAAAGATTTCAGAAGTACCAATAAGTTAGAAAATCGGCTTGGCTATAGGAGATATGCTCAAAAATGACATCCAAAAATTTCATACGTATTCATTGAGTTCTCGTTGAGGTAGCCCCTCAGAAGTCAGTCGCTATTCGCGGTCACCCTGCACAATGTTCTCTGGTCAAAGCTTCAAGCAACTCTACTTTCAATTTACTTTCCTAGATTTGAACATTTGCACGGATTTTGATTACAGAACTAGGTAGCTAAAGCTCTACTTTTTGTTTTCAAATCAACTAAACGATTATTTATATTTATTATAAACGATCATTAGTCTTATTTCATATAGTTTTCGGATTAGAAAAAGATCTTCCCATTCAAGTTTAACCTTTTATTGGAGGTGAAAGGGAAGGTGAATAAGGGCCCTGAGAGCATTTATCATCCCGTTTTTCTCTCATTCGCATGGGAAAGCGATCGGAAATCGGCCTTGATCGAAGGGTTGGGTTTTTTTTCAGTAAAAAAAGAAAGAAAAGAAAACTTAAATGAAAAATCTTTGTCTTTAAATGCTTATAGTTTGTCTGATTGTCTAGTTTTTAAGTATTATTCAAGATCAAGTATAGCTTTTTCTTTCATATGATGTTTTGCCGCTCTCTGTGTTAAACTGAAATCAGTTTCAAGTTCGTTACCATGTCTATATTTTTCCTTTTCTCTTTTTTAACGAGTTTTCATTTAGTCTACAAGCCCAGCTCTATTTTCAATGATCCAAAGATTTCAATCATTTTTAGCAAACAAATAAAACTGTGTAGTTTTCGTAATAATCGTTGTCGTTGTCCATTGACCCGTTGATCTTTGTTCTTCAAGGTGTGAAAGTAAATGCGGTCAATTAGTTATTGTTGTTCAATTAGTTGTCAACTAAAGAAGGAGGTTGTTCCGTGGGCTCAACGCCACTTCAGAATCGAAATTGGACTTATTAAGAAGATGGTGCGCCGGCTCACAAGGCAAAGAAAGTGCAAGAGTTTTTATCAAAGACCTTCCCGGACTTCATCTCGTTCTCTGAGTGGCCACCCAGCTCACCCGAACTTAACCCATTGGATTACTCAGTCTGGAGTGTTCTTGGAAGCCAGTGCATGTGCAAAACCACATAAAAATATCAAAAGTTTGAAGAAGGCGCTCATCAAGGCATGAGATACCCTCGATGATGCCTATTTGCTCGACGATACCACGGTCAACGCGTTTCCCAAACGTTTGCAGGCCTGTCTGAATGCCGATGGAGGCAAATTTGAATTTAATTGTTAATTTGTTATTGTTATATTTTATAAAGATATTTAAGTTAACTTTTCGAGAAGGGTTGCATATTTGGTTAAAAGCCAGGCCTTTTGTGTGTTGCGGTAATTCTTGGCCACCCTGTAGTGCTACTCACTTTAAAAAAAACCCCGAAGAATTCCCCATCTTAACCCATTCGAAACTTCTGCAGCGAATAATCGCTGCAGCAAAAACTCAGGAACGGACCGCTGCAGCGATTATTCGCTGCAGCGCTAATTGAGCTATTTTCATTCAATTAATTGCTTTTTTTTTGCTGTTTTTCAGCATTACATGTATATTCCAATTGTAGCAAATCTACAAATTACGTGGGCAAAAAAGATGTTTCATATTTACCCGGAATCAATGCAGTCTCTGGTTTTGCATTGAAATGTTCCATAATAGCTCTAATCTTATAAAGCCGATCTCCTGCAGGATCCAGTTCATTATCACAAAAACGCAGGTTGCGAAGAATAGATCCAAATTTTGCTCTTGACATAATGTGGGACATGTGGGAAAATCCTCCTAATCCAGGCCTGCTACTCCAGTAGTCCCGAATCCTCGGTAATTTGACGATTCCCATTTGAAGCCAGGAAGAGCTTGAAAGATTTTGCATCGAAATCCTGCCAGTTTGTTTTCCTTTTTCCATGTTTATTAGATTCGCCTACTAAAATATTGTCGTCGATAAAATAAGAACAATAATCGATAGGATCTTGAAAAGTACTGAAGTCAAATCCAAATCGTTCTTCATCAAAAATAAATGGTGTAGGAGACTCTCTTACATCTTTCCAACCATAAATAAACTGCTTCGGAGTCAAAAATGTCAAAAAAGGGCTTGGTCCGTAGACCAAAAAAAAAGAAAAACGCTGCGGTTTCGAATGGGTTAATATTCTATTTCATAATTATTATATATTTTTGTGAATCAGAGATCCAACTCAGAGATCAGAGGCAAAGCTTGCTTACGATTTGGTTTACAGACTTAAGCTTCAGCTTCAGCTGGCTTCAGCTGGCTTCAGCTGGCTTCAGCAGCCATCCATGTTCACAAAGAACTAGTTTGATACAGCTTTTCAATGATCCAAAGATTTCAATCATTTTTAGCAAACAAATAAAACTGTGTAGTTTTCGTAATAATCGTTGTCGTTGTCCATTGACCTGTCCTTTTCCCTCTCATTGTCAGCCCATTCATCAATCCATCTCTATTCCCCTCCAAACCCTCTTCTTATGGCCAAAAAAGGAAAAGAAAGCACTCAAATCCTTCTTTTTTCTCTTTCCCCCCTCTTTCCTTCTCTTTTTCCCAATCGGGCATACTGTTTTCCTTTCCCAGCCCAAAGGCACATCTTATGTCCTTTGTCGGGGGAAATGGTGTGCCGCCGAATAATCACACAACCATCACCCTTTCGTTTCCCACAGAGTGCCCACAATCCATTAGTCCGTTTTGTGATTTGAATATATTTGACTTATTTTTGAATTTAGAGATACGTCGCATTCTTTGTTGATGATTAACTACCGTATTTACTCTAGTAAAACTGTTCTTGTTCTTCATGTTCATGAGCATGTTCTTCTATTTTCAATCCCGCTTCTAAAGTTTCTTCGGTACTTGTCCGTTATACATTCACAAAGACTCATCTCGGTGAAGCATCCCCATCCGAGTCTTCTCGGTTATCGATTTTCGTTCAACCGATCGACTGAACACTTCAAAGCACTCTACTTCACTGAACATAATCACCCCTCACAAGTTGTCAGATCATTGCTTAGCCGAGTTGAGTTTGTGGATTCCCTGTGGATGTATAACCGACAAGTACCGTTTCTTCTATTAGAGACTGCTCTTCTATTTTTCAAAGATTTTATTGCCGTTAGAGCCACCGACTTCAATTGAGGCATCACTGTCGTAGTCCTTGTTTTCCTCATCTTCACCCAGGTCAATTTCCTCCATCAATTCGGCAATGATTACATCGTTTCTGGCTTGAAGGATTGAGCTTGATGTCGTTTTGTTTGCACAAATTCTTCCTTTTGAATAAGTCTTCTTGAAAATTTATTTTTCTACAAACGCTTGCTTTCACCCATTCAGCCAGCTGAAGATCGAGCTGCTTGTCCGTCAGATTTCTCCCTCCTTTACTTCTTTAAACGATTTCCCCATCTTTCGCAATGTCTCTTCAAAGGCTAACAAAAATTAGCGCAACAAAAGCTAACAAAACTAACACCTGATTGGGTAATTAAATCGATTCTTCTTTGATCTAGAAATATTGATTAAGTCAGCTTACAAGCGGCTTGAGGATTTCAATCCTCTTCTTCAATCCTCAATCCTCAAGGATTTCAATCCACAAGCCTTCAATTCTCAATTCATGAACATCCAGATGTTGAAGCTATTCACCAAATCCTTTCCTTTCTTTTCCAATACTCAAAAAGTAACAAAAAGTGATCTCCCTAGCTAACTAAATCGATCTTTACTAGTTTAATCGTCAAACTTAATGCCAAACCATTACTTACTGCCAAACTCTATCTTTTCAGCTATCAAATTCTATCTTTTAAGTTACCCAACTCAACTTTAAACACCTCTTGCAGTTATATTTTTCTACAAAAAGCCCTAAAGCCATAAAGAATCAAGAGTGACCCAATTTTTTTAAAGTTTTGTTTGACAAGAGCGAATTGTTGCAGCTGTTGTAAAAACGAGATGATTGCTATCAAAAAGGCGATCTCGAGTCACAGGTAACAGCTATTCTAAAAGGCCATTGGCAATGACCACAGCTGGTTTTTCTCTCCTTTTCTAGGCTAAATCAACTTTCGAAGAGATAACCGTCACCACACCACAACATATGCATCATTTTCTCATTTTCTAGGTGATATTTTGGTAGAGAATCGCTTTCAAAACATTTTTTATCAATTGAAAATTTAAAATGATACTTGTCAACATGAAGTTTAACTAATTTTAACTAATTTTAACTAATTTTAACTGATTTTAACTAATTTTAACTAATTTTAACTATGTTGAACTAAGTTTAACCAAGTTTAACTAATTTTAACTAAGTTTACTCTTTTTCTTGCAAGCTCAATTCTCTCTTTCTTTGTCCAACTTCAAAATTAGTCAAACCAGCTTCTTTTTCTTTCGAAATTTCAAAAATCTCAATCGTAGAATTGCTTTGAAAGTATTGTTTATCAATTGCATTCCTTTCTTTAGCTCATTCCATAGAAGCTGCCTAAGAATTTCCCTTTGAAGCTCTCCATTGAGCTGTTGAATCATCTGTTAAAGCTTTGTTTCAGTCGTTCAATCACTGTTCTCAATCTAATTGTTTCCTATCTTGTAAACAACCAAATGGATCATTTTCTCTCAACAATTTAAATCATTTTGAGATACTGAATGGATAATTTCTTCTATTGCATTTATTTTTGCTGTGCTTTTAGTGATTTTTAGAATTTTTTTATGGTTTCTTTAAGATTTCCATAATTCCAATTTACTCAGCTGTTGCTTTAGAGTTTAGAGAATAAAATCCATAAAACTTAGAGTTTAGAGATTGTGGCTTAGAGACTATAAAGACTATAAAGATTGTCAAAATCTATAAAGACTGTCAAAAGAGATTTTCCGGAATAAAAGCCTCAATCGGGGCAGATTCGAACTAGCTTGGCGGGATGGGGTCGACAGCTAATATCCCACTCTCTTTTCGTCACCTAGGTGTGCCGTTCCCGGTTCAGAAACGAATAGGGATAAAAGGTCTAGATGAGAGATGGGAATGAGAGAGTGTGTATGAAGAGGGAGCGGTGATTAGCTTCGGCGCTCACCCACCCGAAGAGATTAGCCACCACCATTTTGCGGCCGCTCTTCCACACCCACTCCTCACCAATAGACACCCTTTCCGCTACCATTTTCCTCTTTCTCTTTTCTTCATTGATTTGAGATTTGTTTTCTAATTGAATACTATTGATTAGCCAGCTTTGTTCTTAAAAATAATTCAATTGATTCCTTTGCTACTTCTCTTTTTTTGGATCTTAGCAACTCCAAGCCGGGTTTTTATTGGTTTTCAAATGAAAATGTTGAAATGGAATGGACCTATATTTATTGTACATATATCATTTAAAAGCTGTGAATCTTTTCTCCAAGATAGGCTAATTTTTAAAGCTCTGGTTCGCTTGTAAAGCTTTGATTAGGCTTTATAGGAAGGCTATCCTTTTCATTCCTTTTCCTTGTATTAGGCTATCCTTTTCATTCCTTTCACCCGTTGGAGTCAACTATGATTTGCTCTGAATAAAAAGTATATATTGTTCAATTTCCATCTTTTTTTAAGTCAATTTAGGTTCACTTTCAAGCAAATTCGAGAGTGAACGTTTTTTCGAGCGTGAAAGAGATGTGTTTTTCTATAAAAACCTCTACAAAGAAATTGGTTGAATCAATTTTGCTGAAAATTTGGTGATTTACCTAGCTTCTTGTGCTTTATCTTCTATCTATTGACGCTAAAATAGGTTTCCTTCGCTAAAGTGTGTCTTTTCTAAAGCTAAAGTCTCCGCATCATCGAACCGTCACTCTTTTTGACTACGCGACTTTACGCTCTCAAAAGTATCCCGAAATAAGACATTTTAAACCCGTTTTAATGTTATTTTGCAAAAGATTAAGTGGTTTTTTTAATGAAACAAATCGTAGTTTGGTGCATTTGTTGGTTTTAAATGGATGGACGAAAAGGAATGAAAGGATTTTCTGGACAACCTAATACAGGTTGTCAATAACCTAATACAACCCAAAAGTTCTACTTTTTGTAAACGGATAGTTTGCCTCGGAAAACAGTGGACATTTCCGAGTGGACCTCGGAAATGGACAGTTTGCCTTTGAAAAAACTAGCGCCAGATTATGAAAATTCAGGTAATCCGGCGTTAGTTTTCTGAAATTCACGTGTTTTTCAAGTCAAATTTAGTCAAATTGATAATCAAATTGATAAGTCAAATTGATACGGAAAAAGTATAAGAAATTTTGAGACACCCTGTAAGTTCTCGAGCTCCTCGAAAAGTTTAGACCAATTAAACTCGAGTTTCAATTGGTAGACTCAATAAAATGAATAGCTAAAATCGATGAGCTAATGAACTCTCCCACTTTCTGATTAGTTAAAACTGACAGAAACAAATGCAAAACTTCATGCAATCGTTTTCCCGGCCCGACTCAACTTTTCCTTTCTTCTCCACCTTTCCCCAATTGCCCAAGTTTTCCCCTTCATTTGCGTGCATTCATCCGAGTTCGGTATCGTCCTTTTTGAAAAGTTGTCGATGAAAGGAGAAATCGGTTGGAAAAATCGGTTGCAAAAAACAACCACCTTGCTAAAAAATGCATGTTCTCACCTTTCGCCTTTGGTGTTCTCTTTAGATCTTTTCTTTGGGTGCTTCCTCGGCATCGTCTTTGAAATTTGGATTGGAATGGGCAAGAGAAAACCACGGAAAAGACATCCAAGAACATGGGCAAACATTGAGTTTTTCTTTCGTTTTTTAAGTCTTTTTGTTATTTAGTTTCATATTTTTGATAGTTTTTGATATTTTGATATTTAGCTTGAAGTCTTTTTGAGATTTAGCTCGTTACTAGACAAAAAAAAGACTCAATTAACTAGTAGACTAAATTAACTAGTAGACTCAATTAACTAGTAGACTCAATCAACTAGTAGCTAGCTTTAAATTCTAGGTTCAAATTATCTAATACAATTTTCAGCTTGTTCACAAATAACTCTCCCTTGCTATTGTAAAATGAATGAGGTTCAAGAATTGGATGATGCAATTAGGACTAGGGATAGTAGATATTATAGATTTAAGCTCTAACTGCTAACTGACATTCGTGTTAAGAATAGATTTGAGAATAGATTAGAGAATCGATTAGAGAATCGATTTGAGAATCGACTTGAGAATAGACTTGAGAATAGCTTTGAGAATAGACTTGAGAATAGCTTTGAGAATCGATTTAAACTAACTTGGGAAAATAACCGGCTAACGACTCTTATCCAACAGGCTTTTCTTCTAGAATTTTTCAAAAAACCAAGTCTCGAAACTTTCAGATTTTCTCCATGCAAACAACAAAAAGTCCCAAAAACAATAAACAAACACAGGAACACCTCTTTTTTTTGGTTTTCCTCTCTTTTCTCGATTCAATCCCCTTGCACCTGCTCGATCAATGCGCAAGCCACTCATTCGCTCTCTGCCCGCCAGCGATCTCGATGAGCGTAACTGGTTTTTCTCTCCGATTTTGTAAGCTTTGTTCTTGAATCAAAACTGTAAGCGAAAAAATAAGCGACATTGTGAGCTTTTTCTATGCACTTTTAGAAGTTTACTTACAAAAATAGCCTCTTCACAGCCGCATCAATTGATCTTTGCTTAAAATCTTCAAGCTTTTGATTCTTAGTTTCTAAACAGAATCAACTTTAATAGTTGATCGTCAAGTTGATCTTTAATATGAATGGTTTGACTATCTTTAACAATTTGAGAACAATTCGACAACAATTCGACAATAGCATCAATCAGTTCATGAACAGAATCAAATTGACTTGCCAAATAAGCTATCGGTCGAAATTGGCTTTGCTAGCAATGTTAAAGTGTTGTAGAAGACTGTTAAATAGTGTTGTTAAAGTGTTGTGTGTCAGTGTTGTGCTCTTTGTTAAAGTGTTGTGTGTCAGTGTTGTGACATGGGTTCTTTCCCGGAGTTCTTTCCCTGAGGCTTGTTAAGTAAGCTGATCTGTTTAACTTGATTGTTTAACTTGATCTAAATGTAAGATCATTATTTCCAACACTTTCGAACACTTGCTCATTTTGTTGTTGTTAAGTAAGCTGATCTGTTTAACTTGATCTAAATGTAAGATCATTATCCATTATCCTCGAACACTTGCTCATTTCCCATATAGTTCCCATTTGTCCGTGAGAACATATCGAGAGAGAGTTGTCATGCTTGAAAGGCAACTCAATGATGAGAAGCTCCCCAGGCCACTCATCACTTAACCCCGTCTTCACCTTCATTCAGCACTTGAGAGACGGATCATGCCCGATCAGTTCTTTTTCGTTTTCTTTTTCTTTTTCCTTTTCTTTTTCCTTTTCTTTTCCCTTTGCTTTTTTTCTTTTGCCATTTGATCTCCTCCATCATACATTCAAATCGCCACCTTTTCTCTTTGAGTGAGCGGCTATGGCCATGACCCACAGGCCATTCATCGACTCCCATAACCCCTTCTATAAGGATCCGCCATTCAATATCTGATGAAAGTGTTGACCTTTTTTCCTAAAGAATTGATTGATTTTGATTATTGGAATATTATAGTTTTATTAAATTTATAGTTTTATTATATTTATAGTTTGGAATATTATTATAGTTTGAAATATTGTTTTTATTTGTCAAGTCTAGTCAAAATTTGAGTCCCTTTTTGCTTTCTATCAGTTAGGATCTTCTTTCATTATCACTTCATATCAGAGCTTTTTCAAAAGCCAAAATCATGGCTAATCAAGCAAAATTGAAGCCAAATTATCTTGTCTTTGACTTGACTTGGCTTGGCTTGGCTTGGCTTGGCATGGCTTGGCTTGGCTTGGCTTGGCTTGGCATGGCTTGGCTTAAAAATTGACTCCAAATTAGACTTGCTTAACGAGACAGATCAAAAAAATCGCGTCACGCAACTCCAAGCGCTTGATCTAGCCTCCAGAGTGTCGAATTTTCAAAAACTTTTTTTATTTAAAAGCCAAGATTTTAAGCTATCTAATGATACCTATCACTTAGACTTTTCTTTGAAAAAGAGACTTCGAAAAAGTGGCTCAAAAAACTTAACGAGACTCAACGAGACAACTCCTTGTTATCTCGTTAATTCTAGTGGATTCTAGTCGATTCTTAAGCAAATCTACTCCAAATCCTAATTCATCGCTACTAAAATGTCTATTCTTACTAAAGATATTCTATTTATCAAATCTATTTACTATTAGATAGACTTGCACTCAAGTTAATGAATGACAATGAGACTTTGCTAAAATCCGCTCGAATGCTGTCTTAAGAGCTGTTCAACAGTTCAACAGTTCAACATATCTCTAACTTCAGTTAGTTTTCTTTCTCTTTTCGAGTTTCAAAGAGTTTGGTTCTAAAAAAGTACAAAAATCTACAATTCTACGATTTACACCTAGTGAAACCACTATGTCACAGATTAGTCATTCAAAAAAACGGCTTTCCCCTTTGGTGAGAGTTTCTAGGTGAAAGCTTGATCGACCTCGAGCCAACACGAGAAAAACACTTGGTGACAGTGAGATCGGGGATCGGAGAAGGGGGTACAGGGTGTCATAGACGCTGGGAAGGGGAAACGGGGTGAATTCAGGGTGGGAGAGGGGTTGGGGTGACTCTGTCACTGACATACTTACACCCTCTTCCAACTCTTTCTTCCTTTCTTTCTTTCTTCCTTTCTTCATCCCCCTGCCCGCTTTTGGATCACGATTCCGCCATCTTTTCGTCCAATCTTTTTGAGCTTTTTTTTTGCAAAGCACTTTTTTCTGAAAGAAGACCGATTTCTTAGATTTGAGATGAGTTTTTGTGCTTGAAATTGATTCGAAAAGAGTCAATGAACAACAAAAATTTGTCCTCTAAAGCTTTGAAAAAAGAAAAAAGAGTTTTGTTTGTGGTTCTAGATAACTTTTTTATAATTTCTTCATTTGAAATTCTTAATTTCGGATCTTGACGGTTAACGGCGAGGGGTAGCGATTATCGGTAGGGCCAATTTTTTGGCCAACTTGCAGCTCATTTTTAAGCACCTTAAACTTGTCAGATCAGGAAGTTTCAATAAGATTTAGATAGCTTAGAACGTCAACTTTCAGAAAATTTTTGTTTCATCAAAAGTTATTAACAAAAACCTATATAGAATCGGGTTGCAAGTTGGTCAAAAACTTGGCCGCCGCCGATAATCGCTACCCCCGCTGTTAAACGTAAAAATCCGAAACTTGAATTTGAAAGTTAATTTTTAAATTGTAAACTTTTGAAATAAAAGATTGAACATAAAAATTCGTCTTCTTCAGCTCTGGCAGAGCAATTTTCGATTGAATTTCGATTGAAATAAGATTTTTGAAATAAGTGATTTGAAAATCATCATTTCTAAAATAAAAGCTGTGTCTATAAGCCAGAATTCTTGCCTAATCTTGAGCTGATACGCTAACAATTGAATAAATCCAGAAAAAAACAACTTAAATCCTACCATTTTCCTTCTAAACTTGGACTAGGAGAGTTGCCTCTTGAATCTCTTTCATGTAAATTGTGAATAAGAATCGCAGTATCGGATTTGAATCGGATTTGGCTCATCAATTTAACATTGAAAATTTTGTGAAAACGAATGCAAATCTTTTGTGAAAATCCCTCAAAATATGGATTCTAATGATCTTTTTTCTTTCTTTTCGCTCAGCTCATTTCTCTCTTTTCCTTCTTTAGCCTTTTCATCTTATTGGTTTCACTCTCGCCACTCTCAAACGGTCAAGAAATGTGCCTAGCCCCGAAAAAGATGCTGAGAAATCCTGCACATTTTCGGGCGCTTGATCCTATCGATTATAACACCTTTTTTTCTTGATTTAATCATTGTTTTCTTGATTTAATCATTGTTTTCTTGATTTAATCATTGTTTTATTGATTTAATCATTATTTTCAGTGATTAATGAATTTTTTTTGATATTGAGCACATCATTTGTTCATTTGATTTTCAAAGAATTATCAATTCATTTCATTTTTTGTTTTGACTTTTAAAAGTTAAGTAACTTGTAGATTCCATCCACATTTTTCTTTGATTCTTTGGTGGAAACTCTTTGGTTCAACATTGATGAAATAAACTCAGTTCTATTACCCTAAAGTCGTGAGTATAAGTTCTGTTTGGTTTTCGCATGCAAATTGACGGCTGTCTCCGGTGCGGTGTGTCGAGGGTTCGAACCCCGCTGCAGCATAACTTTTTTGCTTTTTAAGAACAATAATAGAAGTAAATTTATAGCAAGAGGGTTATAGCAATTTTATGCTGTTATTTGTTGCTCCGGGCGTGGCTCGGCGCGTCCGCCCTGCTCCTCTCCAGTGCTCAGTCTTATGGATCCATCCCTGGCCTCTTCATCCGGCCAAAGTCCACGTCGACGGTCGAAAGAGATGCTTTCCAGCGTCTTCTTCAACACTATCGTCTGTATGTATCCATGCACATAACAAATAGCAATGGTGATAGGCTGTCACCCTGTAGTATCCCGCGCTCCAAGGACAATAATAAAAGTTTATATAACAATAAAAATGTATAAAAACCCAACAAAAAGAAATTCAAAGCAATTAAAGCGAGTGTAAATTAAGGCAGAACTTATACTCGGATGAACTTATACTCGAGACTTTAGGGTACATCAAAAGTCCGAGTGATTTTGCCATTTTGCTATTTTGCCAATTGCCATTTTGCCAATCATTGCCAACACCCAGTATTACCAAACATTATTTGGAAATGCGAAAGTGAATGGTGGTTTCTATTTGTTTTCATTTTCGATTCTATGGTGAGGGGCAATGTTTTGAGGATGGATTGGGAATGGATTGGGGATGAATCGGGGATGAATCGGGGAAGAGAGGAGTGGCCAGTCATTGCCCGAGCAAAGCAAGGCGATGACGCATCCTCCTTCATCTGCTCATTCGATTGTATTGACTACTTGTTCAAAAATTTGTCTTCACTGTACATCAATGCTAAATTTGAGTCATTTCTATTCATTTCCTGCTTTTGATTAGTCATTTCCCTTGTTGTTTTCTTGATTTCATACTTCTTCTCGAGATCTATTAGCTTTTAAATTTGATTCAAATGTTGATAACTTTATTAATTTGATTTGGTTTAATTTATTTAATTTATTTTATTACTTATTTGTTTATTTATTTACTTATTTATTTATTTATTTATTTAGTTATTTATTTAGTTATTTATTTACTTATTTACTTATTTATTTAATCATTTAATCATTGAATTATTTAATTATTCGATTATTTACTTATTTAATTCTTTAACTTGATTCAACTCTATTCCAGATCCCTATGCATTGGGTTTTCTTGATATTGTGCGCCGGATTGGGACGGCCTGTCCTTGGTGAGTGCAACTTTTGTATTTTGAACGTCATCCATATCATCAAACCTTAATTCAGGCCAACTTCTTCAACAATTGCCTTCAATCGAGGTGAAAATCACAGAGAACCCGTTTCCATTGAGTCCTCAACTCCAGCAAATCTCGTGGACTGTGCTCGGCACAAAATCGACTGATGTCGTCTTTTGTGTGTCGAATAATCCAGTGAGTGTTTGCGAGATCAATTGAGATTGAGATTGGGTCGAATTTTTGGATTGAGATGAGAGTTGGGATTGAGACAATTTGATGAGATTGAGACAATTTGGTGGTGGGATCATTTGGATTGAGATTGAGTCAATTTGGGTTGGGATCAATTTAGATTGGGATGTTGGGACATTGAATTTTGATTGATTGATTTCAATTGGTAGCAATTCTCAATTTGAATTGAGATCAATTGAGATTGAGATCAATTTCAATTGGATTTCAATTGTGATTTCAATTGGTAGCAATTCCTCAGGTGAATCAACTCCGTTTTGTTTGCGTCGATTGCCTCCAGAGAAACATCACCGATATGGTCTCCATTCTCAGTCAGGCACAAGATCTCAGCCGAGATGCCGGTTTTCCGGTGAGTCAAAAGTTTTTTGGCATTGATTTTAGCTAAATAATGCGGTAGATTTCAAATCAAATCCTATACCATTGCTGTATTTCTTCAAACAAGCAATTCTTGGATCTGGTTCTTACCAAAGACCTGGTTCTTACCAATTCTTGATAAAGAATTGGTAAGAACCAGGTCTAACTTGTACTTTTTGACCTTTGAAACTAGATTCTTTGAAAATCTCATTACCAAACTAGTTCACTCCTTAGTAAAACAAGCCAGTAAGCCACATGACGGAGCTTTAGCCAGATAATCTTGTTTCTTGAATAAAATAAACAAAGCTCCAAGTCTTCGACCAAATTCAAATCTATTGCTCAAAGAAATTCCATCACCTGTTTAAAGCAATTTTCTCTAGCCTCACAAAAAGAACACCCGCTTTTCATTGAATTCCCGAACACTTTGCGTAATATGGAGACCATCTGGCAACTCTATAGCCACCTTTGTCCTGGATGACCCAAATTTGTCTCTCCAAGAAAATAGAGCAAAAGTTTTTATGGAGATTCAAAAGGGAAAACTGACCGCATTCACCACTTTGTGGCCAGTTTTTCAAAACGGATTTTTGGCGGTCATTTATGCCCGATCGGCATCACTCACTCTTGAGGAATAGGGGAAGGAAAAAACGCCCGATTTGGGGCAACCACTCTGAGAATTAGGATTGGGTGGAAAGGGGGATAAATCTTGAACATATTAAAAGTTTTAGATTAACAATAACAGTGAAGAATTAACAGTGAAATTAACAGATGAAGAATAGTAGAAAATTCAAGCTTAAAAGCTTCAAGCTTCAAGCCTCTAATCATCTCCTATGGTTACTAGACTGAGGCTATGAGCGGCTACGAGCGTCTTCTTATTGTTAGTACCTTGGAGTACCAGTCTTACCCAAATTGTTGTACCATTAGTGCCTTTACTAGGCTGATCTGATACTTTAGTATCCCTTTCCACAAGTACGCAAGGCCTATGGCTGATTCACAAGGCACAAGGCTGATTTAATTTGGATCTGAACGGATTTGATTCAAGATATTATTTCTTACGATTAGCTACTTTTTAGGTAGTAATCTCAGCGCCTAAAAGAGTGCATTTGCGAAACAAAAAAAGCCCCAAGCACATTCATTCAAAAATCTCTGCTGAAGAAACTCAATTACCTTGACCAAAGTTCCCAGATGGACGCGAAGATTTCTCTGGGCTAGCTCTGCGTTTTTGAGCTTCACTTTTTGACTGAACTTATGGTCTTGATATTTAGTATTATCACTCTAAACTAATGTGATTAATGAGCTTTCTAAATATCATATTTGATTACTATCATTTGTTTTGGTATGCTAATGAAGTTCTTGCAAGAGAAGGTCAACTGATTGAGCCAGCTGGTTGAGTCAAATGACATGCAACTTGTACCATTCGACACAGAATTTCACGCTGATTCTGAATCTGCTTTCCGTTTTTGCTAAACGTTATTCTGGCAGGAGTTTTAAGCGTCTAAAGTTTTGTTATAACTCTGGAAATATTGGCTTTTGGGTCTTAGATGTCTAAGCCGTGGTCGAGCGGTAGAGCGTCTGTGTTCGAGACGAAAGACCTCTGGCCTCTTCATTTGTTATTTTGTAGTTTGTCAGTTGTAAAAAAAAATAGTTTTTATTGTTGAGATTACCCAAAAACCAGTAGAGTTCAAAAACAGCAGCAAAATTCTCTCGTGACCCAATTTCCTCTCTCAAAAACAGCCGCTAACCAGCAATGAATTGAGCAGCTATCCAAATATGGATAATAAGAGTTGGTTGTGGGGATCCTAAAATTAGGATCAAATTGGGGTTCATAGGTATTGTGGTAGGGAGGGAGTCCTTTTTTTGACCTTGTCCTCGCAGTTCTTCACCCCCCGCCGCGCTTATTATGGCCTTGGATAAAATTAGTTGTTCGAGCATGTACAAGAATTGGATCGACTTCGGTTTTGTTGGGGCTCTTTTTGAACTACAAGTTTTGGAGATTTTGTTGATTCTAATCAAAACCAAAGTCAAAGCCAGGCTGCTTTTCTGGTCAAAACATTGTTGATGACAAATGCATATTCAATGAAACAGCCTCATTCTAGGCTACATAAAATATGGCATTTATGAGTCATTTTAGTGGCAATTTGTGAAACAGATTTATGAATCCAAGACTGGGATAATAAATCTTTAAGCAACTCTGATTTTAGTCAAAATCCTAATCAAACTCTTTTCAGGATTTACAAATTGGTTTTTCAGATTAGAGGATTTTAAAGATTTGTGATCTTAAAGCTTTAAACATTTCTGATCTTGAGGCTTTAAAGATTTGTGAGCTTGAGGCTTTAAAGATTTGTGAGCTTAAGGCTTTAAAGATTTGTGATCTTGAGGCTTTAAAGATTTGTGATCTTAAAGCTTTAAACATTTCTGATCTTGAGGCTTTAATGATTTGTGATCTTAAAGCTCTAAAGATTTGTGATCTTGAGGCTTTAAAGATTTGTGATCTTAAAGCTTTAAAGATTTGTGTTCTTGAGGCTTTAATGATTTGTGATCTTCAAGCTCTAAAGATTTGTGATCTTACAGCTTTAAAGTTTCCTGATCTTAAAGCTTTAAACATTTGTGGTCTTGAGGCTTTAAAGATTTAAAGCTTTAAAGCTGCTTGTATTAAAGACTTTAAGAATTTGAGTTCGTAAAGTTTTCCTTTTTTCCTTTTAAAGTTTTACGTTTTCAGTCCAAGTCCAAGGCCATAAGAACCCTGTTTTAAAAAGTCTAAGTCGTGAAACGTAAAACTCAAGATTTTAAATCCAACTTTTAAACCTGACCTTCTCAACTAATCGACCTATTCGACCTATTCGACTAACAAATTTAAAGTCTTTCTAGGTGAAAAACCAATTTGTAAATCCTGAAAACAGTTTGATTAGGATTTTGACTGAAATCAGAGTTGCTTAAAGATTTATGATCCCAGTCTTGGATTCATAAATCTGTTTCACAAATTGCCACTAAAATGACTCATAAACGCCATATTTTATGTAGCCTAGAATGAGGCTGTTTGATTGAATATGCATTTGTCATCAACAATGTTTTGACCAGAAAAGCAGCCTGGCTTTGACTTTTGGTTTTGATTAACATCAAGAAAATCTCCAAAACTTGTAAAAAAACAAAAGAAAAACAAAAGAAAAGAAACTTTGTGAATTGATAATGATCGTTCTTTCAAACTTAAAAAAGATAGAAATCTAGAGAATTTCTAGAGCCTAGAAAAGTACAAGGATAGCATGAAACAAGCATAGCATGAAACAAAACAATTCTGAAATCAAAAACATTCAGGTGATCCAACTGAAGAACATCCCAGTGAACACGAATTGGACTGGTGCCACCGTTTTGTGCCAAGCCAACTACAATGGTCAACCCGTCGACTCGTCGCCGGCTGTTGTTGATGTGAAATTTCTCCGACAACCGCATGTCGTTGACTCAAACGGGCAATCACCTGTGCAATTGCAGAATAATGGAAACAGGTGAGTGTTTTAAAAAGAGAAAGAAAGAGGGAGATCAATGCGGCGGCTATCGCTCTGAGGGTCAAGGGTTCGATTCCGGCTCGCGACAAAATTTTTGACTTTTTTTTTGCAAAATTCTCAAAAATAAGTTTCTAAGGGTAATTTAATGCGCTGAGTACGAATAACGTGTTTTAGCCTATGTTATCAAACAAGAAACTATCGAAACGCAATTTCGGCACTTTTTGGGCGTGACTGGGCTCACTGAAACGCCTGTAAAAGGCTCAAAATTAAATGAATTCAAAAATTGTTTTGACCATCCTATTCGTCTTGGATTCAGCTTTCTAATGACCGATGATACGTTGGAATTGGTTGAGTTTGAGACGCTCTCTCAAAAAAACGGACAACCCAATAATAACTAGAGGTTCCGTCTTCTTTTAAGCCTTGCCTACATGCAATGAATGTATCTTGCTGACATGCAATGCACAGGTAGATTAGCTAGAGCTAGAGCACTTGACATCTAGTAAATTAGTATTTCATTTCTAGTAAATTAACTAAAGCATTTCCCTTCCAGATTCTACGTCGAATGTCAAAAGGATGAAAACGGATTGTGTCAAGGAGCCGGACGGAGAAAGACGCTTCGTTGCAATGTCCAGTCCAATCCTCCAGCATCCACCTATAGATGGCTGAAGAACGGGGTTGTCATGAGGTGAAAACAGACTTGAAATCATAATCTTTTCATTTAGCGGTGGTGGAGCGGAGATCACGATCGGCACCGAGATGATCGGCCACTCAATTCAGTGCTCGGCGAACAACGGCCTGTACATTGACAACGAAATGCCCATTAGTCAAGCCGTTCAAATTGAGGCTTACTGTAAGTGATTGTAGATTAATCTTTAAAAGAGTCGTACCAATCAACCCTTTTAGCTGCTGCACTTGTCTTCCAAGACAACTTTGGCAACTTGGAGAAGAGTGGAAACATGCCTGGTGGAAGAGTTCAAATTGATCAACCGGTAAGATTTAGCAGAATATAAGCTGGGTTTAGTCTTTAGCTTTATATATTGATCTTTGTAGAGGAATCTGACAAGGAAGCTGCCACTTAAATGATAGGATTATCAAGCTCTGGCTTTACAAACTGAATTTGGCTGTTCAGAAAGTCTTTTCATTTCTTTTCATACTTCCGTTTAAAACCAACAAATGTATCAATTGAACTTTGGCTTGTTTCATTAGAAAGGCCAATTATTTCTCTACAAAATAACATTAAAAAGGGGTTTAAAATGTCTTATGTCTGAATACTTTTGAGAGCGTAAAGTCGCGTAGTCAAAAAGAGCGACGGTTCGATAATGCGGAGCTTTTAGCTTTAGAAAAGACACACTTTAGCTAAGAAAACCTATTTTGGTGTCAATAGATAAAAGATAATGCACAAAGAGTTAGGTATATAGCAAAATTTTCAGCGAAACTGATTCAACCAATTTCTTTGTAGAGCTTTTTGATGAAATTTTACGAAAAGCTAGCTTTTGCACTCGAATTTACTTGAAAACAGACCCAAATCGGCTTGAAATGATAGAAAAGTGAATGCTAAACATTTTCTATTTAGAGCAAACCGTAGGTCTTTGGTGAATTTGTGAATTTGTGATTGATAAACGCTAGTAGAACAAAGTGTTACCAAGACTTATGCGCCATCCTGATAGCTTTTCTATAGATCTATAGATCTTTGATATCATATAAATTTATAAGCACATATATAAGCACAAAGAGTTAGGTAAATCATCAAATTGTCAGCGAAATTGATTCAGCCAATTTCTTTGTAGAGGTTTTTATAGAAAAACACATCTCTTTCACACTCGAAAACACGTTTACGCTCGAATTTGCTTGAAAGTGAACCAGAATTGACTTAAAAAGATGAAAATTGAACAAGAAACACTTTTTATTTAGAGCAAACCATTGATGAATTGGTTATTTTTCAACGGAAGCATGAAAGGAATGAAAAAACTTTCTGAATAGCCTAATAAAAGCTTTACAAGCGCACCAGAGCTTTAAAAAGTAGCCTATCTTGGAGAAAAGATTCACAGCTTTTAAATGATATATGTACAATAAACATAGGTCCATTCCATTTTAACATTTTCATTTGAAAACCAATAAAAACCCGGCTTGGAGTTGATAAGATCCAAAAAAGAGAAGTAGCAAAGGAATCAATTGAATTATTTTTAAGAACAAAGCTGGCTAATCAATAGTATTCAATTTGGGTTGTCCAGTTATGAATGCGCGTTTTTCTATTTTATTTCCCAAGATACCGAAAAAGAAGGAATTATTTTGAAAATATAACAATTTCAGAGATTTTTCTTTTTTTTTGGGTAATTTTACACCATCAAAGGAGGGAAGGAAGGGGGAGGGGTTTTTTTTTTTTTTTAGAAATTTAAAAAAAAGATATTGGACACCTAGAAAACAAATCCCAAATCAATGAAGAAAAGAGAACGAGGAAAATGGTAGCAGAAAGGGTGTCTATTGGTGAGGAATGGGTGTCTATTGGTGAGGAAACTAAAGCTTTAAGCTTTACAAAACAAAGAAACTTCAGTTCTCTAGAATCATTGCTTCAGTTTTTCAGTTCTAAAGAAACAATTCTCAATCAAATACAGGTTAATCTTCAATGTGGAGTTCGCGGAAATCCCCGACCGATCGTTTATTGGCGATTGAGAAAGATGAATGGCCAAGTTGTTGATGCCCCGTGTCCTCAAGGCTTTGATGGTCAATACCAAGAACTCGGACAACAAAATCGACAAGGAGGACAACAAATGAGCAATGTTGTGGTATGTTAAAGCCTTTTTTATGAAACTTTTAGAAGTCTAGAATCCTTTTGAAGCTGCCGCAATGACTGGACAAGTAAAGATTGATTGTATCGAAAATAACAGAATACCAGAACTACTTTAACGAACTACTTTAACTACCAGAACATTCAAAAACCAACAAATCAACCAACCAACATGATAAAAAGCTAAAAACTTAGAACTAGAAAGTTCAGGATTGAATTCAACTCTTTTAGACCTTGAATGCAGTTTGCTCGTTTCGAGTCGCTAACTACTCGTTCGCTGGGCAATACTGGTGCTCGGCTTGCTCACATGTTTCCCAGGGTGCTCCAGAGTGTTCGCCTTCGTTAGACACTCCTGGTTCGTCGTCGCTCACTCTTCAAGTACAAGGACCGCCAATGCAATCCGATGCACCACCAACTATTGAACAGGTAAACAACAAAAATAGTCAAAAACCATTTCAATATAGTGATTTTTTCAATAGAAAAGCTCAAAACTAGTGCGGAGTTTATGAGATTTACTAGTACTAGAGTCGTTGATACTAGTCCTGGCTAACTATTATCAGTTGTAGCTAACTGTTGTAAGAATCTTTGTGCCAGTTGTAACTTGCGTTAAATACATTCAATTTTGTTACTTTAAAAACTATTTTTGTTGCATTTTTTGTGAACTTTCTGAATGTCTACTTGATTTTATTTGATATTTGATCTTAATGGGTGTTCCAAGAAAAAGAGCAAGACAAAAAAAAAGATCAAATATCAAATAAAATCAAGTAGACATTCAGAAAGTTCACAAAAAATGCAACAAAAATAGTTTTTAAAGTAACAAAATTGAATGTATTTAACGCAAGTTACATCGAGTTAAAGTTGCCGGAAGGTGATTGTTCCAAACTTTTGGACCCTACTGTAGATGTAATTCAATAATTACATCTAACTTTATGAGCCATTAAATCTAACAGAGTAACAGAATCACCAAAGACAATGATTTTAAAAACTGTTACTATTTGAATAGAAGATCCAACTCAAGTACCAGGTTGAGGAGGTCTACAATGTCAGGTTCATTGAAATAGTAACAGTTTTGACAAACTGTGCTAGACTCCGGTACTAGACTTCTGGCATAGCCTAACCAGAGAACCCTTTGAAGTTACATTTCAGGAGCGATCTGATTCCGAGTTGGTTAAGAGGTTAAGAGTTAAGAGACCTCTTGGTTAAGAGCATCCCAAAACTGCTTTCAAATCTTGCTTATCATAAGCCGTTTTCCGGATATAAGCCTTCAAAGTTTCGACCAATTTCACCAAAGAGCAAGCTAGCCTACTTAAGACCAACAGCAAGCTAGTCTACTTAAGGCGTTTGCCGGGTCAATTGGTGAGCCTCAGTAGCCTAGTGAATAGTGCGCTAGCACTTTTAATTCTTTGTCCCTGGTTTAGATCCGCTGTCGATCAGACTTTTTGTTTTTTTTTAGAAAAACACTCGAAAACTACTTTTTTGATCAGTAATCTCTTACATAATGTTAACTTGTTGTAAAAAGGCCTCGAATTTTGAATAATCGACCCTACAGCCTTTTTTGGGGTACCTCGAACAAGCCTATTCACTGTCAGATCTCTCTCGGAATCAGATCGCTTCTGAAATGTAATTTCAATTCCCTTTCTTCAGTTCCCTGGAAGCACTAGATTCTAGATATTGCACTAGACTCAAAAACTTGATATCAAACCAAAGATCACATCTAAATTCCGTTCAGGCTCCTGGCAGCAACAACGCTGTGGTCACCGTCCATTACTGTGCCGACCCAGCTCCCAATCCACCCCGAGACATCGTCTTCCAAGTTGATCAACACGATCTACAGGTATTTAACTCAGTTCTACAGTTCAAAAGCTCAGCCTATACCCTATTCAGGTTTCGCAAAGCTTCGAGAACTTCCGCTTCGACACGTTCAGTCAAAACAGCACCGTTGGAAATTGCTACATGGCTCGTTTGGGCATCAACCGTGTCACCGAAGCCGATCAATACCGAACGATTTTCCTCAAAGTTCAGAATATGAAAGGAGCAAGACAGTGGGTTTTCTCAGAGCTAAGCTCTCAGAGCCTTTTCTAAATCCAGATCTAAATCCAGATCTAAATCCAGATCTAAATTCAGATCTAATTTCTCAGATCACTTGATCTGTACCAACTTTTACAATTTAAGTACCCAAGCTTTTCAACCTTGAACCCAATTTTTTTCAGAAACAAAGAGCTCAAGTAAGTCCCAGCGGTTTTGTTTCACAATTTTTGCATTTTGAAAGCTCTCTGCAAGTCCCGAGCGCATGAATTCTCAAACTATTTCTTAATTCTGAATGTTTCATTTTTAATTTTCCAATCTTTTGAGTCCAAACCCGGAATGTGTGCTAGATTTTTGCAATTATTTCGATTTTTTTTATAATCATTTCGATCCCTGAATCATTTTATTAACATTTTGAAACAACTAACAGATTTTCGTTTATTTCACTTTTAATTGAAATCTTTAGAATCCCCGTTCCATTGGAGTCGTTGTTGGGCGGAGGATCGACGTCGAGTGGGAAAATCTCGGGTGCTTGGATCGCTTTCATCGTGCTCTTGGCGCTGTGCGTTGTTTTGGCGGCGCTGATCACGATTTGTGTCAAGAAACAAATGTTCTGCTTTAACAGTAAGTTCTTGAACAGTACTTTAACGGTATTTTAACGGTACTTTAACAGTACTTTAACAGTACTTTAACAGTACTTGAACAGTATTTTAACAATACTTGAACAGTACTTGAACAGTACTTTAACAGTACTTTAACAGTACTTTAACACTACTTTAACACTACTTTAACAGTACAGCGAGCACGGGAAACTGAAAAGCATCATTTTCTTCGACTTTTATTAGTCTGATCGCATCGTTCTTCCAGTTTGATTCTTACTTCGTAACACAATGGTTTTGACGGGACAATTTGTAGCAGAAACGGGACAATTACAGGGCATTTAAAGAACAATTCGTAGCAGAAATACAGCCAAATTTGGGGTCAAAATTTTTTGTAGTCTCAGCCTCAACCCATAAAAGGACCTAGAAACTAAATGATTCATTTTCAGGAACGAAAGACGAAGATGATCTCTACACACACACCAAACCCAAAAAGTGAGCTATCTTCAGAAATTTTGATAAATCTTTAAATCTTTAGTGAAAAAACGCTAGTTAGTTAGAGTTTTAGTAAAATCTAGAATCTGGTGCATAGTCTGTCCAATGTTGGAAGCACAAGCTCTTACAACAGTTAGCCAGAACTAATAGTACTAGTATCAACAACACTAGTACTAGTATCAACGACATTAGTACTAGTATCAACGACACTAGTACTCAACGACTTACGTCCAAACTAAATTTTTTACTACCTAAATTAGCTTTTTCCACACGTAACTTCACTTTAAGAATCTATAAATCTTGCTTTACAAAATGACACCAAAATCATCAAAATCGATTGACTAGTTTTGAAGATAGAGACATGAAAAGTTGCGCGGTTAAGGGTTTAGTTCAGATTGATGTAGCATATTTAAAATGAGAAGCAAAGGCAGGAAAACAACTGTTACCAGTTACATTTGTTAGTTAAGTTACCTTAAGCTTTGCTAGTTAAAGCTTTGTTAGAAATACGGCAAAATTCACTAGTAAAACTACCTCAAAACAGCTTGTCATCGTCACATTTTCAGCCTCGCGCCCAACATGCACAACAGTTTCGACGAGCCTCGACTCTTCGCCCCGAGTCCCGCTGAGGTATCCGAGGCTGCCGGCTACGGGGTCTATCTGAGTCGAGAAGCTGTTGTATAAGCACAATTTTCCAAACAAACCTCAGCATGTTCACAAAATCTTTCATCTTTTTCTCCCCAAATCTCCTTCTAACTGTCAATGCCTCATTTCGTTTGTGGTCAATTTCCCCAATGGTGTGTCGTCAACCCTTCTCCCCGAATCTCCTGGCCTTAACATGTGAGTGAATGGGTTTTACCGTATTTACCGTATTCTCTCTAAAAGTAGTGCACTCTCAGCACTCGAAATCTCGAAAACCGAAATTGTTCGAGATCTCGAGAACCGCTTATCAGAACCTATCGATGTTGGGTCGGAAAATGTAGCTGACGATGAGATCTTGTGGGTGATTAGAGCGTTCAGCTTCTGCAAAAACTTGGAAACCGTAAACTAGTCACCAACTCGGCTTGCCAGGCTGCGCTACTATTAGAGAAAATACGGTATTTGCATTTCAAGGACAAGCGTCTGCAGAAGAATCGAAACTTACATTTTTTGGAGTTTTGCTTTTCTTACTGAGTTCAAAATATGCATGCATGGGTGAGCAGCCCGCTTTGAACCTATCCATAAGTTGAGCTTAAGTTCAGGAACATTTAAACGTTGTTAATGTGAATCTTGTTATGAAACTTTTTTCAGGTGCGAAAATCTCCAAGTTTCCACGAGGGTTTAAATTATGCGGAGATGAGGCTGACAGACTCGATGGAGAGACCACCACTGCCAATCGGGAGACGATCAGCGATGAGCTCTGTTGTCTAAATGATAGTTGAGAGAGTACTGTAACTGATTCAATAGGAAAATTGAATTGGGATAGAATTGGTTTTTTAAAAGGTTTAAACCTTGAAAAAACAGCCTTACTACTTTGCTACTTTGCGCCAATTTTTTTTGCACAACTGAATCTTTCGCACAACTCACCATAACTTTTTTCTAAGTAGACCAATCTTTATGATTTTGGTGTCATTTTGTAGATCTTAACAAGGGCAACAAAATGATACCAAAATCATAAAGATTGGTCTACTTAGAAAAAAGATCCAAATTTGACGCAAAGTAGCTACCCACCTTACTTTGGGAGGGTAGCTACTTTGCTACTGATTCATTAAAGTGCTTTTTCTAAAAAGTATCCATTTTCAAAAGCTACTGTAGCCTTTATTTATGAGATTTATCTAATGTATTTATGTAGTTATTGAAAAGTACTAAGTTGGATAGAAACTAGTGACAGGATTAGGGTAATCTTTGAAAATCGACACGAAAAGCCTTACTTGAGCCTTCTGTTTAGGCCTTCTGTTTAACGATTCAGAGCCATTTTGTAGAAGAGTTAAAGAAAAAAGTAACCATTCCAGTTACAGTACTCTTCAGTTATTTCTTTAAAGTAGATCTAGTTCAAACATTTCCTCAACATTGACCAACTCTCAATCCTTCAGCCATTTTCTAACTTCAACTCACTTTCCACTATTCTCTGCCATTCTCATTCTCAATTAGGCTTTTTTTCTCGATATTTACTTTGTGCTTAAAATGTAAATACACCTTTTCTTCTGCACAGAATCTTGATTTTTCTTTTTTTGCGAAAGCTCGACAAAAAGTTGAGTAGAAATGGTGTGTTTTGAATTTAAAGTACTCCTGAGCAAAAGCCAATACAAAGCTCAATTTCTTCACGAAATTCCTTCACGAAATTCCCTCAAGTACCTACTTAAAGAAACTTAAAGAAAAGCCCATTTCAATGCTCTTATCCTATTTGCATTTCGCTTTTTTTTCGTTTTGTTGTTTGTATTTGCAAATTTCCAATTCTCCGCAGGTTTCTCCTCACTTTTTTAAACTCTCCGCTATGGAAAAAATGGGTATTTGTGTGCGCAAAACACGAATTTTTTCTCGTTGTTTTACTCGTTTTTTAACAGAAAAACTTTTGTGCTTTCAGTTTTTGTATTTTACATTTTTTTTATGCAAAAGATTACGATTTAAATCGTAACCTTTGACGATCTGTGATCAAATTTCGCCCCTCATCTTGTGTTTTTCACTTTAAGTTAAGAAAGAAAGTCACCTTAAAATTCCTTTTTTTCATCAATTATCCAAAATTGACAAAACGATGCCTTATTAAAGTTTAAAGAAACTTGAAAGTGTTTAGAAAATTTCAGTTTTCAAATTTTGGTGTGATTCAAATCAGGGAGGGGAACAGTGGGCGGGGTCATGAAAGACTTGTATCTATAGATATCTATAGGTATCTATAGATATCTATAGGTAACCAAGTCTCTTTGAAGCCAGCCTAAAAGTCAAATCAGAAGCCAGGAATTGAAGGGAGATCTTTGGGTCGGAAAACTTGCATCTATAGGTAACCAAGTGTCTTTGAAGCTAGCTTAAAAGTCAAATCAGAAGCCAGGAATTGAAGGGGGATCTTTGGGTCGGAAAACTTGTATCTATAGGTATCTATAGGTAACCAAGTGTCTTTGAAGCTAGCTTAAAAGTCAAATCAGAATCCAGGAATTGAAGGGAGATCTTTGGGATGAACCCTTTTATCAAGTTCTGTAGAAGGGGCAGAATAATGATGAGAATTTGATGTATATTTTTGGGGAAGAGGTTGCTAAGCGTTACCCCACTTTCTTGGTTTGTTAGCTTATTTTCATTTGTTTTCCTTCTTGTTATTAAATGAAAGTTAGTAAAAAAGTAGTGAAAGCATGTGAAAATCATTTGCTAAAACTATTTTTATTGGATTCAGCGTGCCCGATTACCTACAAATGCAATTTTTCATGGATAAATCCAAGCTTTCCGAGGCCCCGTCTAGAGGCTCTGCCCAGAGGCCCCAACCAGAGGCCCCGTCTAGAGGCCCGTCTAGAGGCCCCACTGCCCTCCGCCCCTGATTGTGATATCACCCAAATTTTTCTTTGAACTTTCTCCAATTTTATCCGATCTCCCTCGTTTTTACTATTGAAAAATCGAAAAATCGAAAACTTTCACTGTTTTTTTTTATTTGATTCACGCAATGATTGTTTTTATGTTATGCATAATGAAAAATAAAAATTATTGAAAAGTTTACTTCCGGAAAAATGGCAATTTTAGTTTCCACAGTCACGCGCAGTTTTTTTTTTCACTTGAGCCATTCCAGTCTTTCTCGGAAAGATCTCTCCGATGATAAAAGAACGAGAAATTGAATAATGATAATCTTATGTAAAAAAAAGGGTTTTATTGCTCAACCTGGGTTACGTTTAATATTTAAACTAAAATCTTTCCTATGTTCGATGTCAGCTTATATTATTCTATGAAACTTGTCTCATCGTTCTCTACAATAAAACAGTTTCAACTTTTGAACTCAAAATCTTTCCTTATCTGATTGTTTTTTCTAGTTTTCGTTGATTTTCTTGGATTTTGAAACTATAGGTAGAGTTTTATTGATTTTACTAAAGCTGTATTGATTTAAAAAACGAGGACAAAACGTTCTAACAGACTTTTAAAACTTTTGATCCCGTGTTCGATTGCTCTTTTGACTGTGGCGAATAGCCACTAAAAAGTTAATTAACTCTGACAGCCTAAAAATTGGAAAAGTATTGCGGAAATTCGTGCGCCTTCATTCTATTTCGCGCCCCAAATCATTTATTGTTTTGTAGCTTTTTAGCTGAATATCTTGTGTTAAAGCCTATATAAGGGAAATGTTGTTCATTTGATTTTTTTTGCTTTTACTTTTTTCTGCTTTCCTTTCATCGTGTGGAAGTTGTGTCCTAATTAGGACGAAATTGTTTCTGTTTTTATCGTCGCTTTTAATTCAATTGTCGATTTTGTGTGAAATTGCTCAAGTGAGAGCCTATAAGAAATATATTTATACTTTGATCTTTATAATTTCTTGTGAGACCGTGTCTCGGTGTGGTTCAATGGTAGATGTCTTGAAAACGCACAATAGAGAAAAGGAACCAAATTTGTAGAGAAAAGAAACCAAATCTGTAGAGAAAAGGAACCAAATCTTTATCAAAACTTTCCCTTATTTGGGGAAACTTCGCTCAAACTCGAGCAAACTGGTACTATCACAATTACTTTAACACTTGCGCACTTCAGCAGTGGCAACTCGCCACAGAGCCCAAAAATTCCGAGTCAGTCGGCTATTGAATAGTGTCTTAGTTCAAGTGAGATCAGTTATCTCGAAACAAGAAATAACGTGTCTTGAGTGAAGAGTACCAAGCACGCAAAGAATATTTCTTTACATTGACCAAACTTCTTTGCTTTTTTACACAGAAGCTTTTTGTTACTTTTTTTGAGTGTTTTAAATGCCAGAAAAACTTTATAATACATAGAAGTTCACATGGTGATCAATTTTAGATGCAATTATTGGCGCATCTGCAATAACTATTGTTTTTGCTTTTGGCAACAATGCTGGCGTAATGCAATTGCAAGTTAGATGTAGTTGTTAGATGTTAGAGTTAGATGTTTCTCAAATCCGAACTTTTAAGCTATTTATTAAACGTTTTCATTCTTTTGTAGTTGCTAATTCAATTCACTTTTCTTTGCACAATCTTTTGATAATGTTTTGAAAGTTCTTTCTATTGTTTACGAGCAGTTTGCTGATTACTTTCTTGACTTCCGAGCTTATTCGGCTTTATGGCCTGTCCACCGCCCAGCATTTGAGACTTCTCTTGAATTTTGTTTAAATATTGGTGCGTGTGCTTGTGAGAAAGACGATTGTCCAGAGATTGTCTTCATCAAATGTATGAAATGTTAATAAAAACAACTTTAAATAAAAGACAACCGAAACTCCAACTATAAAAATACATTTTCGTTCACTTTACGATTTTAAAGCTGTGTCATAACTATAGACGCATCTTTCAAAAACCACTTTCTCACAGTGCCAGCACTTTTATAACAATTCAGTGATTCTAATTCCAAATTCGAAAACCGTTTTCGAATCGGTTCAACCAATTTCGAGTTCTGGAGGGATCACTTTTACACGGGAAACAGGTTTTTTGAGACTATAACTTTTTGCTTTGAAGAGCTATCGAAAATCTGATTACAGATTCTCAATTTCCATGAAACATGCTACCAAAAATGAAATAGGGTCTGGTAGGTTTTATTGCGGATTTAAGGTTAAACGTGGCGGTTTTGGTACTCGCTCGGATTTCGACTCTTTTTCAATGGAAAACATTAAGGGTTTGAGTCAAAATTGGATCCGCGCGCAAAAATCCCCCGTTTGGCCCTTAAATCCGCAATCAAAAATTGCCCTTGGTCCCAATAAAAGCCCGAAGAGAATCGAATTGGCTTTGGGTTTTGCATATGATAGCTTTTCACAATGAAAAGACGAGAAGAACCGAATTTCTCCGCTGTTATGCAAAACCTGGCCTATGCTGGTAAATAACTATCATTTAGTTAAAGTTTGTCAAAGTTTGTCAAAGTTGAACTTGTTTTCTCCAGCATCTAGGTCCCAAGTAGTCTCCCGGAGTATGATCCTGGCAAATAGCCAACAGGGCCTTTCAATGGGTTTCCACAGATCAATATTCTCACAGAGAGACAGCTGAATGTGAAGAGAGAACATAATTCTCTGTTTCTCTTTGAAAGAGGCAAGGATCCGAGTGAACCATTGGGAAAAAGAAGATGAAAAGAGGGAAAGGAAAAGGGGAAAAGAGGCCTCTTCTCGCCCCGCTGAGCCGACTACTTTGTCCATCTGATGCTCCGCTCGAAAACTTTTTCCTTTTTCCATCTATTCCTAACAAAACATTTTTCCCTCAATATCCCGAGATCAGTTGGAAAATTCGATTTCTCTTCTCGTTTTTGCGATATTCATCCATGAAGCCTTTTGCGATGATTTCAAAAAGTTGAAAACAGACATAAATCGATCATTCTTTCCTATAAATTTTGGGGGACAAATGCGCCCCGACATTCCCCGAAAGGCCGGAAGGCCGAGAGCCGAAAATCAAAGGAGGATGTGTAGATCAGAATTAGACAAACAGACCCGCGAAAGGCAACAAACGTTGATGTCGAGACGCATGCGATCTTAAAGCCTACGGCCGCAAGCCAGAGTCCCCGCTTTTAGACTTATTCATCCTTAAATTTGAAACCTTAAAGCTTTAAAACCTTTCCTTACCTGATCATTTTTTTGTAGTGTTCGTCCATTTTCTTATATTGAATTTACAGTTTGTTAGCTAGATTCAATTGTACATCGAACTTTAGTGAACTTGTTAATTTAAATCGTATGCTAATCTATTCCTTAATAATTGTTTTTCTATTTACTTTTTAAATGATATTTTACTTTTTTAGGTCCTTCCCAGGCTAACTCTGTATTTGACGTCAATTCGTGCATGAACCCAAGCCTCGATCTCGACCTCAGCCGCATGCAAACACTGCTGAAATGGATCGTTTATGATGTGGCAGAGTCGAATTTCGCCTCCGGATTCATCAATATCTTCGTGGCTACTTTGGTGAGGGTATTTGTTAGAAGTTGATTTATGTGACTACAATGCTGAGAACTAACTTTTTAAACGAGATTCATAGAGAAAGCGTCAATAAGAGAGTCAATAAACTAATGAAAGCCCCCTATAGGAGCGTCGCATAGTCTAAATGTAGTCGTCGCCTCCTCTCTCAAACAAACACTCATATCTCAACACCAGTACGTTTGTTTCTGTGCGCTTAGGTATCAAATTAAGGTAGAAAGAATGAGTGTTGTTTTGAGGTATAACACATATTTTTAGCATTAACCAGTGCTTAGAAAAATGTTTGAAGAGTGGCAAAAAAAGCCGATTTTTCATCATTTTTCAATCATTTTATTTTAAGCGCTGGTTAATGCTAGAAATATGTGTTATATCTAAAAAATCACCCATTTTCTACTAGAATATCTACACTATATAAAAAGTTGAGTGTACCAGAAATGTGTTTTGAATTCAAAGTACTTCCGGTTATAGTCAACCCCAGCCATCGAAGGTTTTGCAAGCTTTGGTTTTTTAGAAAAATTAGGGCTATTTTAGAATTCTAGACTCAAGAATTGCCTGAAATTACTACTTTAAACTGTTATTTTCAATACAATCAACTTTCAGTCGATCTCGGCTCTGATCAGCAGCGATTGGGTGTTGATCGAAGATGTGACGAACTCCACCGCCATCGAACCTTTCTATGATTTCCCCGGTGCAGAGAGATGTGAACGGCTAGGTAAACTGTTAGATTGATTCAAGATTTACATAACAATTTACAGGTACTCGTGACTTTTGGAGCATCTCCTCGTTCGGCGGATACGTGGAGAGCAATGGAAAGAAGCACACCGCCTACCGGACGGAGGATCGAGTTCTTTGGGATTGTGTCACTCCACTAGTTGCTGATTTGTTTTGTAAGTAGTTGCGTTAAAACTCTTTGCTGATACTTATTCAGTTATTGTTGAAAAACACGATTTTACTTGAATTTTAGATCTTCTCATCGCTCTTTGTTTTGTCGTTTCACTGACCGCACTCTGTGGTGCCCTACTTCACGTGCTTGCTCCACCACACGGCTTCCTCGTCTGGTTGAGAAGGAATACGATCATGGAAATGTGCAATAGTGAGTTTATTGCTCCCTTAGCAATGTCAATTGCTCGTTAAGTTGTACAGGGTCGCCCATAATATTTGTTGCGCCTTATATGAAGGCAGATTAAGTCGAAAATGTGTCAGATTACTTCAAGTTTTTTAAAATTTTATTTTTATAACATTTTTTACACTTATCTTCCAATTTTTAGTCCGATCGGTCGGCTATAAAAAAAGTTAGGGTTATTAGAAGATCCGTAAATAAAAGCGTTTGGTACGGTGTATATTGTCTTATGAAATCGTGCTTAAAATGCTTCAAATTATCAAAACTCTTCCTCAAATCATGTTTTTTACTTTCCCTATATTAAGGTCATAAACAAATTTTTGTTTGAACTCATAAAATCAAATTTTAATTGCTTTAATTGTCGCCATGTTGAAAACGAGATGAAATTAGCTTATTTTGGGTGTTTTAGAGGATTCCAAAACTAAGATTAAGCCACAAGCTTAAAGCAAAAAGTGATAATTTTAATTTTATTAACCTTTTTAAAGCACCAATAACTAATTGCAATCACTGAAAAGTTCAATGTCTTCATTTTAATCACCTGTCTTTATGAACAAAAGCATCGCTGTGTCAGATACTTTATTTACGGAGCTTCCAATGGCCCTAATTTTTCTTATAGCCGACCGATTGGGCTAAAAAGTGAAATATAATTGGAAAAATGTTATAAACATGAAATTATAACAAACTTGAAGTAATAGGACTTGAGTTGAGCCCAAGATTCTTGACTAGTCAATTGTCAAGAAACCCAAAGATCGTATCGTTAGCAAAAGCCATTGTATTGTACATCAAATATTTCAGTGATGCTGTGCCTGGCCGCTTGTGCCGTTGCAATCGTCGCTGAAACAACAGTGGCCGGGCTGAGACCCGAGTCGAGTGTCTCTGTCGGATCTGGCCTTTTCCTGCTCACCCTTGCCGGTCTTCTCTCTTTTCTCTCAGCTCTGATGAGTCTCAGACACTTGTAAGAATCCCTTAACACACAATTTCACTAATAATTTTAGCTCTCGCATACAAAGAGCTCGCCGAATCGACAATCAGCGGCTATTGTGTGCTCGATCGCTTCGCTCATGGAGAGACACCGGGAGAAGAGCTGACGACACACGGCCGATCGTCGATTTTGAGAGGTAAATTTGAAAAAATGCATTTCTAACACTCTTTAAAAGGCTGAAAAACGTCAGTTATTCAGATTTCCTCAATCAGAATCTCTAAGTCACAGCTAAAACATTGAAAGATGTTATTCCGAGGCTTAACACCTGAAATTTTGTCAAAAACCGAGTAATAAATAGTTGTCAGTGAGAATTCCATTGTTCTTAACTTCAATAAACCTTTAGTACTTGGTGTCAATCCAAAATTTTGTCTAATTGGAAAATCACAACCATTTCAGATACCTTGACTCGTCGACCACCACTCTTGAGGAGCTCGACCCGATCCCGAAACCCATCGAAACAATCTAGGCTCAATTTTTATTTAAACTATTTACCCAGTAATGTTCCAAACCTAGATTGTCGAAATTAATCAGAAGATTGGCTTAAAAGCCGATGAACCTATTTGGAAAATTCTCGATCTTGTCAACTCAAATTCCAACTTACTAGTCCTTATCCCAATTTGTACCAAAAAATTCTAGTCGCTCCCGTTGATAGCCTTAACTTTTCTGTGTTTTAATCGATATTTTCTCGTTCTGGTCACCCCCTCAACGTTTGTTTTGAAGCAGTATTTTGAGTGAGGGCTTTTTCAGGGCATTTCTTTGTCAACCTTTCAAGACTTACGCTCTTCTTTGATAGCTTATCAGTTGAATTTGATGAAAAAAAACAAAAAAATATTGAGGAACCTTACAAGGAAAATTACAATGATAAGTTAGTAAGGCATAAGGCCCTACCTTCGTGGTAATGGGATACGTTCCGGTGTAGCTCATTGGTAGAGCGTTCGCCCGGTAAGCGGGTTCGAAACCCGGCCCCGATAATCAAAACCAGCTTTTAATCTAAATTTGCACAAAGTGGTAGCAATTTACCAAATTTATTGCAATGAGTTAGAGAAAAGATTCATTGTTGAAAAAACTAGCTCAATAATTCAAAACCAGTATTATACAAAGTAGTTAAGATTTTAGCAAGCACATGGCTACGCTTTAGTGCCATTTGGTTTATGACTCATTCAAGAAAAATCAGTTTATGGTTGTATGTAAACAGAAAAGTATCCCGAAATTGATTTCTCAAGAAAAATCTCATACTAATTCTTACATCAAATTCACTTGCATTCAATTCTTACACCGAATTCAACTGATAAGTCAACATTAAACTCTCTTTTTTCATTCTGTTGAAGTCAACTCTTTCATCATTGTCTCTACTGCTTAATTTTGGCCCTGTTAACCATTAGCCCAAATTTTCTTCATACAGGTTGTCGGAAAATACTTGAAAAGGAATCAAATTTGAAATGTTTTGTTTTGTCTCTGAAAATTTTTAGAACAACTTGTGATCTCTAGTCTTGTCTTTGTGCTTTGTAAATGAAGCTTTTGATAATGAAGAAGAATGTATAAGGAAAGAAAACGAAAACGGCAAACTTTGTCTTGTGAATTTTAGAAAGGCAGACGAATTAGAATTAGATATTTTTAGCGAACTTCCGGTTGGCGCTATTTTTAGAGTCAAGATTAATAGCGTAAATTTGGGAAAGACTTGTGACGTGAAAGCAATGTGGTTTTCATGGCACTCTTTCGTCAAACCCTTTTAGAATTTTCGTTCTCTGCTTATCAGTTGAATGACGGCGAGAAAACAACAAAAATTGATGACAAAATTGGTCACAATAATGTGGGGAAATATGGATTTAAAATGACTTTTGAATACCGAATAAAGGATGAACGTAAGAGATCCAACGGATCGTTAAAGGAAAGGATCCATAGTGATGCATAGTTGGACACGCCACTCCTTTTATTGGTTGGGGCTGGAAATACAAAACATGGTCAGAGCCATGGATTCAAATCCGCGACCCTCCGCTTACCAGGCGAGCAACAATTGGTGAGTTCAATGCACATGAACAGTTGCCATTTTTGCCCCTACACGATAGAAAAGCCACTCATTCACAAATTTTCGGTAGTCAGAGCTATAGTCGAAGTTCAAATTTCCATTTTCTTCAAGATGCTCATTCTTTTTTATTTATTGGGTTTGATTCTTCTTGCTCAATCCGATTCTGACAAAAATCCCATCACTGATCCTTTCTTGGATCAAAAGATAACAGACCGTCCGGAAGATTCGTCTTCAGGAAGATTTAGAGGAAGATGTGTCTTATCGATTTCAGTTTCAAGTAACAAGTCGATAAAATATCTAACTCTGTTATGTTTGCAGCCAGATATTCAGCTATATTTCAGCCAGAACGAGGTCTTGGATGTGTTTATGAGGCCACGAAATAGGATCCAAGCTTTAGTATTCCCCCTTTAGTATTAGTATTATCGATTTCAGTTTCAAGAACTACTGGAACATATGCGCTGAATGACACGGAAGACTTGGAAGATGGTGTACTGTTGAAAACTTGTAGTTATTGAAAAAGTATGCTTTTCCACTTGGTTCATTTGGTTCAGACATGTACATATTCCTTTACTATCTTTACAATATCATAATTTGTCAATAACCTCTTGAGTATCTGTTTAGATTATAGAATACAAAAAAAAGCCAGCAATATAAAGAGAAAAATTTGCAAATATCAAACTTCACAAAACTCAAACTTCAGTAAGTTCAATTTTGTGAGTAACCGGTTTGCTAAAAAGATATTGTTTAACTTAAACTTAAACTTAAATGCTTTATTTACTGCAATGCTAGACTCAACTGTCAGCTCCGAGCCAAACTGATATTTTAGTTACTATTATTAGATTGTTCGGATATAAACAAGCGTTGCTAAACTTATTGTTGTGAGAGAAGCTTTTAAAACATCTCTTTCTGTATTTAAAAGTACGTTATCTTGCGCATATTTGGAATATTTTTAAACGGATAATTTCTTATTTTTAAGAGCTTTTTTCTTGCTTTAGATGACCGACTTCAAAAATCAATTTCGCGTCTACTTTACGACTTCAAACTGGGCAAAACAGTCGCGGAATCCCATCGAGATTTGGTCAAAGCATTTGGGAATGATGTATTGTTCGAAAGCCGATGCCGATCCTGGTTCCAACGCTTTCGGAATGGTGATGAAAATCTCGAGGATGATGAACACTCTCGTCAAGAATATCGTTGTCTACCTCAAGCGGTAGACAACGATATTTTGAGGGCTGCAATCGAATTGGATCGATGTCAAACGACGCGTGAACTTGCTCAACAGTTTTTATGTTCAAATTCTACCATTGATGAGAATCTCCACGCCATTGGAAAGACGATCAGATGCGGGAAATGGCTTCCTCACGAGTTAAGCAGTGCAAACGCTCGTTTATATCCGAACAACCTAATATTATTATTGAATAGTTTGTCTAAGCTTATGTAAATGTGTTCTCCCCTGCCTGTGCTTATCCCTTTCATCGCCGAGAAGGGGATTGCCTAGGAGGGATTGCCTAGGAGGGATTGTCTAGGAGTGATTGCCTAGAGTCCTTGGGATTGCCTAGGAGGACAAGTGAGGCTCTCACTTGGAGTCCCCCTTTCCCTTTCACTCATTTGTAATCTATTCGTCTTATTGTACTACTGTAAATAAAGATCCATATCTTCCGGGTCTATGCAACTGCGTTCAGGTTGGTCATTTCACAGCTCTCTAATTTCACAGCTCCCCTCTAATACGTTGAAGGAGTTGAGTTGGGTTGTCGGGGTGTTAGAGATGGCAGGATATCAAAAGGGATCCACTCTCTTTAACTCAACCCAAATTCTGGTCCATATCCGTTTACACCTAGGAACGAATACATCTTTAAAATTTAAACTTTAACAACAAATCTTTAAAATTCATTTTTTTACTCTTTTTGACCGATTAATTCGAAATTCGTCGAATTGTCACCAAAATGCTGAATCACTCACGCCAAAAAATTCAAACTGATAAGCTAAATCAAGTCATTTGACTCTTTTTCTCAATATTTTGACCAAATTTTGATTTCCATCATGAATTTCTGGAGCTTTGCGTCAATATTCTTCATACAGGTAGTTCTAAGAGCTTGAAAGAACTTGAAATACTAAGAACTAAGAACCAAGAACATACTAAGAACTAAGGACATACTAAGAACGAAATCGATTGGGATATTTTGTAGATAGCTTTGGCGAATGCTTTTGGCTTCCGTCAAAGAGATTCCGATGAAGACTATAACTACTGCAAAAACGTTTGTTTATTCATTACCGTATCATTTTGGGTTATAAATTGTTTGGTAAGCTATTCTTGAAACTTTAGAACACCTACCTTGACACTAGGTTTGATGGTGCTTTTCGATGCCGACCTTGCTCCATTTGTCCATCGGGACAATACGAACAGGTTCGTTTCTTCGTTTTCACTCAAATTGTGCTATTCTATCGTTTTAGCTCTTTCCTATAAAATTATCAATAAAACCAAAACATAAAAAGGTTTAGTCGCCGTGCCGAAAGGACAAAAATACGAGCTGTGGGTACTGCCATGACTTTGGGATAATTCAAAACGATGACTGGCGGTAGGGTAAAGCTATACAAAAGTTCAAAATTTCTAGTTTCGATTTTCTAGCCTAAATTTCTAGTTTTCTAGTTTTAAAATTTAACTTTAAGCTTTTTGCTAACCTTGACATTGACGCTAATTAGTTCTTCTTTCTTCATGATCTGTTCCAAACGACTTTTCAACGGAAACTGCAGAAAATTTCTTAGTTTCCTTAGTTTCCTTTGTCTTGAATGTCTTCAAAACCCTAAGAAAAAGCTTGCAAATACTGCAATATTGCAGTATTGCAAATTTTTGCAAATACTATACAATAAAAGTTATTTAAAGCATTAAAAAATAGGTACATTTCAGCAAAAAGTGCCTGGAAACAACAACTCCTCCACCGACCCCCAATTACAAACGATACTGCGGCTATGTGAGCTTTCAATCTTTATTGAATTGTTTTGAAATTTGTGTTGAAATTTGTCTCGAAATATTTCTTAAGTCAAATCACTACTTTTGAATGATTTCAATTGTTTAGGGCATGTGGTACAAACAGACTTGGGATGCGTGTCTTCAATGTTCAAAATGCAATTGGGATGAGTATGAATCTGTGAGTCTTCTTGGAACATCTTAGGCCGTCCAGAAAGTCTTTTCGTTCCTTTTCGTCCTTCCGTTTAAAACCAACGTCCTTCTGTTCAAATGTACCAATTGAACTACGGTTTCTTCCATTAGAAAGGCCAATTATTTCTCTGCAAAATAACATTAAAACGGGTTTAAAATGTCTTATGTCTAGAGACTTTTGAGAGCGTGAAGCTGCGTAGTCAAAAAGAGCGACGGTTCGATGCGGAGACTTTAGCTTTAGAAAAGACACACTTTAGCTAAGGAAACCTATCTTCGTATTAATAGATAAAAGATAGAGCACAAAAAGTTAGGTATATCGCCAAATTTTCAGAGAAATTGATTCAGCCAATATCTTTGTAGAGGCTGTTATCGAATTTTATGAAAAACAAGTTTTGTTTACTCTCGAAAACACGTTCACTCTCGAAATTTGCTTGAAAGTGAACCTAAAGTGACTTAAAAAAGATGGAAATTCAACAATAAACACTTTTTATTTAGAGAAAACCATTGATGAATTTGTTATTTTTCAACGGAAGTACGAAAAGGAATGAAAAAGCTTTCTGGATAACCTACCGTAAATACTGTAATAGTACCCCACCCCCATAATGACGGTGCGGAGCGATGCGTAGTCTAGCTTTGGACGCGTTTTTCTCGACACTGATTTATGCTACAATGCGCGCTTAGGTATCAAAAAATAGCCCTGAATTTCAGCTATTTTTTGATACCAAATACGCATTTTTTAAAAGTATGGGAGCTTTGAAAAAAATGAAATATTAGGTTGTTAACCCAAAAAGGGCGCTTTTTGTGCATGAAGGTTTTTGGAATAATTACAAAGATCGCATTCAAGATTTTCTTTGTTTTTCTGGTTTTTCTAATGACTTTTTACAATTTTTAATCAAATATTTTGGTTTAGGCTTCCATTCTCGGGAGCAATGCCAACAACAAATCGACCCGCCCCTGAAGTATGGCACAAGGATTTGCACCATCGCTATCAACAACACAAATCTGCCGCCGAATCAGCTCGGGAAATCAACGATTTTTATGGATTCAAAGTTGTGACTACTCGCACAGCCCAAAAATGGTTTCAAAAGTTTTGGAATGGCCGAACAAACATGAAGAGGAAGAGAGTGGAAGCGGAGGCCACAACAAGATTAATCGTCGTATTCTTTGGCAACGACTACGGCAAAATCCTGAAGGTACGGCACGACAACTTGATGCGGGTCTTTTTTCGCACGTAACCATGTGGAAATATTTGAAAAAAACCGGGCGCAAGTGGAGAAAGCAACAACAAATTCCTCACCGACTGACTCCAGCAATCAAAGCCAAACGAGCTCTTCTGTGCGGCCGCCTCTTGAGCAAATATCGTCATGGACGGCTTCCATTAGATACAATAGTAACACACGATCAAAGCTGGGTCTTTTATGATGGAAGAGTCGTTCGAAAACAATGGTTGAAACCTGGGCAAACTGGAGCTGCGGTCCCGAAACGAAACATGAACATGTTCATGGGAAGAAACAGATGTTATGTATGTACTGGTGTTCGCGAGGACCATTGTTTTGGCAGCTACTCCCAATCGGTCAAACATTTACCGCTGACGTTTATATTCGTCATATGCAAAGAGTCGAAAATGGATTGGTGACTATGCGCGCAAATGGACAATGGATTGGTCCAGTCAATCTCCTCGAAGACAATGCTCGCCCACATCGTGCCACAAAATCGACTCAGTTTGTGCAAAATACTCTGGGATGGAATCGTTTGGATCATCCCCCTTACAGCCCAGACGTTGCACCGTCGGATTTTCATCTTTTTCTCTCATTGAAAAACTTTTTACGGGGAAAAAGTTTCAAGACCGAAGCTGAGGTACGGGACGCTATCGACGACTTTTTGGTTTCAAAAAATGCCGATTTTTTCGAGAAAGGACTTAAGAAACTTCCAAAAAGATGGATGAATGTCAAAACCAAACGCGGAGAATACATTGTTTAATTATATGTTGTTGAAATAAATTGTTATAGTTTTAAAACAGTCATACGCAAAAAGCGCCCTTTTTGGGTTAACAACCTAATACTAAAAAACTTTTGCGACTACGCAACTGTACGAGGGCGGTGGGGTACTATTACAGTATTTACGGTAATAGCAAACTTGCTTCTACAGGCTTTTACATTGCTAACAAGCTTTCAAATTGAAGTACATAGTAATGGAAGTTTAGCTACCTTGCTCCAACAACCGTGACACAACTTGCGAGAAGTGCTTCGGCAATGTCTATTGGAAAAATTCGGATTGGCAGTAAGTTAATCGCATAGTGGTGTCAAGATCTGAAATTTTGTATCCTTCGAAAAGCTTTCTTGTTTTATTAGGAAAAGCTTCTGTTTTACAGAAGAAATCTAGGAGAAAATGCCGTGGAGTCGTGGCAACGTCACCCAGTTACAACTGGCATCAACTCTACGAGGACTCCTATTCGGTGTACGAAAATCGGTGAGTTTCGAAAGGAAAATTCGAAAGAAAATAGCTAAGACCAAGCCATTTTTAAGATAAAACGATAAAAATGAAAAATGAAAAAGCAAAATACAAAGAAAAACTTTGTTTCCTTTACAAAACTCAAAGTTTTAGCACCTACAACTGCTCGACTCCATTTGAGAACTTTGAGTTGACCGGATTGATCAGTTGTTACTTTTCAACACTCGTTCAATGGACTTTCATCGTCTCGTTGATCATTTTATCGTGCTGTTGCCTCACCGCCTACAAGATTTGCACGGTAACTTTTAAAGCTTAACTTTTTAAGCGTTAACTTTAAGTTAACTAGTGTGAAATTCGTGGAGGACTTGGTAGTTGTGAGAACTAAAGTCCTTTTTTTGCGGTTATTGATGTCAAACTTGGGTTCTTTATTTAAAACTTGATCTGAATATTATCGGAATTAAAACAATTGATTTGAAAGTGCTCAAAACAAACAAAAACTTTATGAAAACAGATTTAGAGGTAGAAAAGTAATGGAAAAAAGCGGAGTAATGTTTGAAGAGAGGAGCAATGGAAAAAATCGCCTTATAAAGGAATAATTTCAGTAATTCGACGAATAAGAAGAACAGAATTAGCTCAAAAGAATAAACTTTCAGAAAACGCTTTTGAAATTGTCGAATATTGAGATTCGAGTTGAAACAGTGCTCACACTGATATTTGAGTTGAAACAATGTTTATTTGGTGTTACGAAAGAAATAGAAACCAAACTAATTAGATAATTTAAATAAGAAAATAACTCACACAAAGATTAACTTAACTAGCTAACTAACTTAACTTTTACTCAAGTACAACATTTCAAATTAGTTTCAAATTCTAAGTACAAACTCGATTTAGAGCTGTTTCCGTCGTGAGCGATCCCTTCAACAGCAAATCGACAAAGTTCGCCTCTTGTCACCGGATGAACTTCAAGGCAGGGAAAGATATAGAGGAAAATACAAGAATAAATTACAAAATACAATTTCTAGGCTTAAACACTTTCTTTTAGTCCTCCAACAAGCCACCCAGATGATCAAAGAGCAGAAAGAAAAAAAAGCAAAGGAGAACAACTTTGAGAATCCGAACTTCCAAGAAACTGTCTAATTTCTCGTTTTGTCTTTACAACCACAGTCTTTACAACTTTACAACCAGCTTTAATTTACACATTTTCTTTTTGAAAGTAAATTTTGAAGTAAATTTTGAAGGAAATTTTGTTAACAAGATGCTTAAGAAAGTTCTACAAGAGAGAATTTTTGCTTTCTGGCTTCTTAAAGCCAGCTACAAACACTTACAGAACAAACCCATGATCTTTACAACTTTACAACCAGCTTTAATTTACACATTTTCTTTTTGAAAGTAAATTTTGAAACAAATTTTGAAGGAAATTGAAGGAAATTTTGAAATAAATTCTGAAACAAACAATAAGCAACTGATTGATTAATATTTACAATCAACTTCGCATCTAAAAGAAATATTCATTGACGTATATAAGCATTAATTCAAAAATTCATTCAAAAATTCATTCAAAAACAAATTCATTCAAAAACTCTGATGAATAAGATGCTTAAGAAAGTTCTACAAGAGTGCTTTTGTATGGATGTGATTGTCGTGGAGTTTGCAGCAAAAACTTCAAGATGTTCATCACTTTTCTCAGCAGAGATTCTCACAAGAATTCCTTTCATTCACTCACAATTTTCATGTTCTTTTCATTTTCATTTTCTTTTCATTTTCATCTTTGCCAAGTTACCTGTAAAAGTTGGTTCTTTTAAGCAAAAGCCTGTTGTACCTCAACTCCCCGAACATTTACTTCTTGAATTGTATACGGCACATGAGATTCTGAAATTATCGACCTAGATTGCTTCTCGGTTAGAAGTGCTGGTTAGAAATCACGAATTAACGAAATATTCTAAAGCTTGTCGCCATTTTTCCATAGCCCATTTTCTATTCTGCACCAATTTTGACTACAGAGAGTTCAATATTTATCGGAACCAATAGATCACTCGGTTTAAAGCTCGTTTTGTATAAATCTGTTGGAAAGGTATGCTTATTCCCACAGATTTGTGTTTGGCTGTGCTTTTGTCGTGTCTAATTTTTGTCGCGACGTCTAAAGGAGCGTTGTGTGGTCGTTAAATCATCATTTTCTTTCTCATAACGTTTTTTTTTGTGTCTGGCTCCTCCTCTATTCAAAGTTTTGCTGTTTTGAATAAGTTTAACTGTTCTATTCTAGTTTATTCTATTCTCTATCAATCGCACATCAATTGGATCTTTCACACGAACATATCAACGGACACGCAACGATACAATAAAATCTAATGTTAAAAAAGAAACAAACATCACGTTTAAGTCACTTTTTTTTCAAAAACATTGCCTTTCGCGTTGATGTTTGTCTAGAAACTCCCGTGGAAAGCGCTGAGGTCGGATAAATTGATTTTGCCACAAACTTGTTACTATTTTCTTGAAAGAATAAGAACTAAAATATGATTCCAACGTTTTTAATGCCCCATAAATTTGAAAACTGGAAAAATTTGAATGCTATCTAAGTTTGACTATCGTTTGTATAGCCGTTATAACCGCTATAGTCTGGACGAGCATTTGTTTTTGTTCAGATCTTTGGTCAGAATTTTGGTGATTGAGAATTTTACAAGTGTCAGCTGAACAACAAATTCCACACATGATTCTTGAACATTGTCTTTCTCTACATCTGGTTGCAGCACTCGTCACACATTGCGTCAAGGCATAGGCCCCACGAGCTGCTACAGCTGCGGCCTCTCTTCACTCGAAAACCGTACTCGGTGTGTAGTAGCTGAAATGCAATGAAGGCTATACAGCTCATAACCTAACCTGTGAATTATTTAATCTTACTTTGATTAACTCGCAGCAGGCCCGTACCCAGAAAAATTTCGGCGAAAATTGGGAAAAAATGGTAAGGGTCCCTCACATGGTGATTTTCAGACCTTATAAAATTTCGGGGGGCGGGGGCAAATGCCTCCTGGCCCTCCCCTCCTCCTCCTCCTCCTCCCCACCCCCGGGTACGAGTACTTACGAGTAAGTACGAGACTCACAGTAGAGTTTGTCGTATCTTCCTTCTCAATAGAGGCCACTACTTGAAGTACGAGGATAACGAGGAAGTAGAAGACAAAGAACGATTTGGCTATTTTTGATTTGGATCGGGGAGTTAAGCGAAATGTGATTGGTTCGAATTTGATTGGCCAGCTTTACGGTTGATCTTTATACTCATCAGGTCCAAAGATTAGGTTGTTATGAAACGGGGCTGGTTTTGACAAATCCGCAAACATCGGCGATACGCGGAAGGGGAACGAAGATCATTAGAAGCAAGAAGGAAAATAGAGAAGGCCAGTGATTTATTGGGATTGGGAAACTGTATTGGATTCTATTTGTCTTGATGGACAGCTCAGCTACCGTACTTTTTGGTGAAATTCCTCTTTTTTCGTATTTTTCCGCATTAAAGTTAAAGTATTCGTGAATCTTAGTGAGTCGTGGAGTGAGTTACAAAGAGTCTTAGTGAGTAGCGGGAAAAAAACCTTGTTGCTATATTGTTTTCGATATATAGAGTTTCTTACACTTTTTTTGCGTAGCTGCTCTTCTGAATTGTAGTTTTTGTATGGTAGTTTATCTGACAGTTCGTCAATAGTTTATCGACAACAGACTCCACACATGATATCTACACAGTTCACTCCAGAGCATCCAGTGGCACAGCAACGATCACACATATGCGACCAGCAGAGTATATTGGTTTTTTTGCATTTGGACCCTCTCTTCACACGAATACCACCCTCGGCCCGATTGAATACCTGTGCAAAAATCGAATAGATAGGTAATCCAGAGTGGAAACGGAGTTTGAATTTAACAATTCTCAATTGTTTTGGCAAGGAAATCTCAACGGCAAGGAAATCTGACTTAGAAACTAAAATTTGTTCAGTACCTATAATCCTAGTTTATCAGATTTTATTTATTTCCGATTACAATGTTTTACCAGAAACAAAAATAAGCGGAATTAAGTCTAAAACTGATAATAAAACTTAAATAAAACCTGACTAGCTAGCATAGAAAAGTTATTACCGTATTGTCTCTAATAGTAGTGCACCCCGGCGAGCCGAGTTGGTGACTATTTTACGGTTTCCAAGCTTTTGCAGACGCTCAACACTCTAATCCCCCACAAGATCTCATCGTCAGCTACATTTTCCGACCCCACAACGATAGGTTCTGATAAGTGGCTCTCGAGATTTCGAGCAATTTAGGCGACGCTCTAGGCGACGCTCAGGGTGCAATACTATTAGAGAAAATACGGTATGTGATTAGGGACGTGGTTCTCCTTATACCTTTTGCTTCTTTTCATCTTTGTGTGGCCGACAAAATTTGGCGCGAGGTTTTTGACTCTTAGATGATGCCAGGTTTATCAAAGCTATTGAACTCATGTAGCAAAGCAAAAATGTAGCAAATTTTCTGTAGTTTCTGAAATTTATAATTATTTTAGAAGAAGTCTCCCAGTTTTTGAGTTATTCCCTTTTCCGTATCCTCCAAAAAAGGCCTCTACGCTGCTGCTCGTTTTTTATAGTTTGAGGCTAAATATCTTTTGCAAAATGCATTATTGGCAAAAATATCGGAACTAAAATTTATTCAAAATTATGTAACCAATTATTTGAAACCAAACACATGACTTGAGTATGTTACAAAGCCTCGATTTCTGCTATTTTTTAAGGAGTGGTGGTGAAAATGGTAGTAATGGTGGAAAAAGTGTGTAAAAAGACTGTTTTTTTCATTTTTCTATCAGATTCCAGTTCAATTTAGCTATAATAAGGCCTTAGCTAATAATTGAAAACATCCATTCAGCAGCCAGCTTGATGTGCAACACAATATTCTAGGGTGAACCTCTAGATCACTTTCGGCGCAGAGGCCTTTTTTGGAGGGCGCCGCGGAAAAGGGAATAACTCAAAAACTAGGAGATCTCTTGTAAAATAATTATAAGTTTCAAAAACTACAGAAGATTTGCTACATTTTTAGATATAAGTTTAATCGATTTGATAAACCCGGCATCATCTACAAGTCAAAAACCTCGCGCCAAATTTCGTTGGCCACCCTCTATATTTTGAAATTGGTCCGTGCTTATGTTATATCTACTTGTATTGATTACGTTTCACTTTATGACGATTGAATAAAGTATGTTTATTATTATAACTAGATAGTGCTTAGTTGAGATATAAATGAAAGGTGAAAAGGGAGTTTTTAAGGTACAAAGACTCCCTTTTTCATCTTTTACTTAGATCTCGACTTCTAGGCCTCGGATTGACTTGTGCTAGGTTTCATTCGATTTTCCATCGAATTCTGATTTGTTAATCTACAATTTAGATGGGGTATTCGATAACAAGAGCATCGAGAAATCGAGCTCGAAAGTTGCTCACCCAGGGTAGGATAAAATCTACGGTAATTCCAGTAGGCTTTACTCGTACCATTGCAACTCAACTCTGAGACTGCCGATTGATTTAAAACCCCGAGAAATGTTATAATTAGCTATTTTATAGGATTTTTGAGCTTTTCAGACCTTTGAGTTACTTTGTTGCTATTATTTAAAGTTACTAATTGGAAGAAAAGCTAATACGATTCTCTTACCGTCAGATCGTCTTGCGTTGAAACGACCACTTGTACGAGGAAGACAGCTAGCAGACAGAGAATGATAACTTTCGACATTGTGAAGAGTAGGTAAGAAAGTGGTGATGTTATCGAGTTCAGAAGAGCTCCTTTTATAGTATCAAATCCAGTCGGAAACTCTCAGAAATAGGTGGGTGGACTAGCAAACAATTGTAAGGGAAGTTTTTCAGAGACCATCATCTTCTTCTTCTGCAAAAGAAGTACGCCTATGGGCCTGAAAGCTAAAAGAAGCTTTGTTCTTTTAAAATAAATAGATAGAAGGTTTTCCCGTACTTGGAGATCGGTAGATTCTTAGAGTCTATTCTGCAACTTCCAAAGAGAGAAAAACCTCGAAAATAAACAGACACCCACTCGTTTTTCCCGCAAAAAAAGTTCAAGAATCGCGTTCGAGACGATTTATTTAGTTTTCTTTTTCTAGGGCCCGCTCAGTCAACAACTCCAAGGGATCAGAAGATCAAACGGAAGGACGCATGAGTTTTTATTGGGTTGGTGAATTGAAAACTGCGGACTATTGTCATATGTGACAGTTTGAGCACTTTCTTCAAAAGAAACTCATTTTGGTGTCAATGGAAAAGTTGTAGAGAATCAAAAATTAGGCTTATAGCCAAATTTTCAGAATGATTCAAAAATTGGCTTTCAAGAAATGCCAAATTTACGAATTTTCACAAAACTTGCAATAAAACTTGCATTTTAAGCGAAACTACTAAGTGTATCTTTTTGGAAATTTGGCTATAAGCCTAATTTTTGATTCTCTACAACTTTTCTATTGACACCAAAATGGATTTCTTTTGAAGAAAGTGCCCAAACTGGGCTGACAGCTGACATCTCCAGTCCTCGATTTTTGAGTCTCACACTTGTCTCACACACAAACCAAAATCCTACTACGAAAGAGGAATCCGCAAAATTGCCTGTAAAATGGGCAGAAATCGTCAATAATAATGGAAACTATTTGGAATGAATTGATGTTTTTATGTTGAATAAATTTTAGTTCAAAGTCCCGCAGTTTTCAATTCACCAACCCAATAGTTGACAAAAGAATGGCTTCTGCAAGACCGATCAAAGCAAAAGAAAGACCAAAACAAGAGGCAACGACGGTGAAGTGATGTCAAAACTGGCTCTATTGATTTAGATGGCTTTATTGAATAAATCTGTTTGAAATTGACTCATTACTTATTGGCCAGATCCATTAGTCCAACAACAACAACAACATAGCTAGAGTCCAACAACAACAACAACTAACAACAGTCTCAACAACAGCTAGCTCATGTTTAGCTTAGCTATGCTATTAGCAAATGTTTAGATCTTGAGCTTGACTTTTCTTAGCTAAACTCTTAACTCGTTGGACTGATAAAAACAAACCGAATACCGTATTCTCTCTAATAGTAGTGTGCACTACCAATTTTTCAACCACCTCCTGGACCGCAATACTATTAGAGAGTGCACTACTATTAAAAAGTGCACCTCTATTAGAGAGAATACGGTATACAACTTTTGAATTGAAATTGTATTTTCTTTATTTTTTGAAACTTTATGGTTATCTGAGCAATGAAAATTGTACCTTTGTCATAAAGCAAAAAAGTTTTTATGATCCTTTCTTCTGTCATTCATTTTGGATCACACCTTAGGATGAGATTTGATTTTATTCTTAAGCTTTTATTTTATTTTATCTTCAAATGTTTTTATTTTAAATTTTAAATTAAAAACAAAACAGTGCCAGTGAATCAGAAAACTTATAAACCACAATAAAACGGTGAGACAACACAATTTGATTAATTGCTACTTTTTGTCAGAAAGTTTTATTAGATTTTGACAACAATATCGCTTTTGTTTCTTGTTTGTGTGAAAAATAAGTCTTAAGAAAGGAGGAGAAAATACGGAAAACTCTGATTTTTCTTACGAAATTGATTCGTACTTTTCGAATATCTCAATAAAAAGTTGTCTTTTTGAGTTAAAAAGTTCTAAACCGTGTGATATGTCTACGAAAATGTTCCAAAAAAAAGTGTTTTTCTTGCAAACAAGCGTTTCTAACAGATTTTAGTTTTACAGTTTACAGTTTTATAGAACAGAACGTTTCTAACAGTGCTCGAAGATTTGAGGCTCTACCCGCTAACTAGTCAGCAAATTATCGTAACCCAAAGGGCGAAATCGCTGGACTTTTTCGTTTTTACAAATTGAAATGAATTTCTGTTGCTTTAAGAATGAATGCAGTTAGATTGTTTTATTTCATTAACTGATCTTTTATCCCTTAAACAAAGCCATCCCTTTAAACAAAGCTATCCTTTAAACAAAGCAATCCCTTAAACTCAGCCATCCTTTAAACCAAGCCATCCTGTAAACAAAGCCATCCTGTAAACAAAGCCATTCTTTAAACAAAGCCATCCTTTCAACAAAGCCATCACGAAGTGAAAACAACTTTGTTGCATCACTCACTGAAGGAATTATCACAAAGTAAATTTGAAACAACGAGAAAAGTCCAGCGATTTGATCCTTTGGGTTACGATAATTTGCGTAGATGTTAGCGCGCAGAGCCTCAAGCGCGCAGAACCTTTTATTAGATTTTGACAACAATATCGCTTTTGTTTCTTGTTTGTGTGAAAAATAAGTCTTAAGAAAGGAGGAGAAAATACGGAAAACTCTGATTTTTCTTACGAAATTGATTCGTACTTTTCGAATATCTCAATAAAAAGTTGTCTTTTTGAGTTAAAAAGTTTTAAACCGTGTGATATGTCTACGAAAATGTTTAAAAAAAGTGTTTTTCTTGCAAACAAGAGTTTCTAACAGGTTTTAGTTTTACAGTTTACAGTTTTACAGTTTACAGTTTTACAGTTTACAGTTTTATAGAACAGAACGTTTCTAACAGTGCTCGAAGATTTGAGGCTCTACGCGCTAACTAGTCAGCAAATTATCGTAACCCAAAGGGCGAAATCGCTGAACTTTTTTTCGTTTTTACAAATTAAAATGAATTTCTGTTGCTTTAAGAACCAGAGAAAAGGCAGCGAATCGGCGCGAGATCTATTGTTCTGAGGCAGACTCGTAGGCTGACTCGTACCCAGGGGAAAGGGGGGAGGTAAGTGAATGAATGCAGTTAGCTTGTTTTATTTTATTAATTGGTCCTTTATCCTTTAAACAAAGCCATTCTTTAAACAAAGCCATTCTTTAAACAAAGCTATCCTTTAAACAAAGCCATGCTTTAAACAAAGCCATCCTTTAAACAAAGCCATTCTTTAAACAAAGCTATCCTTTAAACAAAGCCATGCTTTAAACAAAGCCATCCTTTAAACAAAGCCATTCTTTAAACAAAGCCATTCTTTAAACAAAGCTATCCTTTAAACAAAGCCATGCTTTAAACAAAGCCATCCTTTAAACAAAGCCATTCTTTAAACAAAGCCATTCTTTAAACAAAGCTATCCTTTAAACAAAGCCATTCTTTAAACAAAGTCATTCTTTAAACAAAGCTATCCTTTAAACAAAGCCATCCTGTAAACAAAGCCATTCTTTAAACAAAGCCATTCTTTAAACAAAGCCATTCTTTAAACAAAGCTATCCTTTAAACAAAGCCATGCTTTAAACAAAGCCATCCTTTAAACAAAGCTATCCTTTAAACAAAGCCATCCTGTAAACAAAGCCATTCTTTAAACAAAGCTATCCTGTAAACAAAGCCATTCTTTAAACAAAGCTATCCTTTAAACAAAGCCATTCTTTAAACAAAGCTATCCCTTAAACAAAGCCATTCTTTAAACAAAGCCATCACGAAGTGAAAACAACTTTGTTGCATCACTCACTGAAAGAATTATCACAAAGTAAATTTGAAAAAACGAGCAAAGTCCAGCGATTTCGCAGCGATTTGATCCTTCGGGTTACGATAATTTGCGTAGATTTTAACGCGCAGAGTCTCAAATCTTCGGGCGCTTATTCCTCTTTTGTGAGTGCTCAGAATTTTTTTATTTTTTCCCGAATTTCTTAGCTGGAGTGCAGACAACATTTTGGAGGATTCAGATTTTTGATCTGTCGTTGCAAGTTTTTGTACTTGTAGTGCCCCTTGAAATTTGGTTGGCTTGCCCTCGCCCCTAAAATTTTTTTGGGTACGGGCCTGAGGGTCGCTGGTTCGAGCCCTACTGACGACAAAATGTTCAACTTTTTTGCTTAGAAAGGCGTCAGTTTAAATTTTTGGGGTAATTTTTGCCCCTGATCCCGAAAAACTTGTTTTTAGTCGAGGTTTTTAAGCGAAAAAGTGACGAAACGTTATTTTTGCACTTTTTACGGTCTGACCATCTCCACTAAAACCTCTGTTAAAACTCTAAAACGCAATGAATCAATAAGCGATTTGTTTTTCATTGAATTCGCTTGATGATTAGCTTTCGAACGAGGCTATTACACGTCCAAATTGATTGAGAATATCTCCCAAAAAAAGCGCACAAACTTTTCGTTGAACTTTCGTTGAATCCAAGAACAAACCTTGAATATGTCGGCTAGTTTTGGCTTGGCAGGATGTCGAGTTTGTACAGAAATACAGCTAAATGTAAGAGAAAAATTAATCTTAAAAATTAACCCAAAAATTCGGGCATAGTGACGCTGTGAAAGCGGGCAAGTTCAGTTGCTACTTCCAAAAAAAGGAAAGCACTATATATCGGACGGATTTGCCAGCTCGCGAGCGATTAGCACTATATATTGAATGGGTTTGCCAGCTCGCGAGCGATTAGCACTATATATCGAACGGGTTTGCCAACTCGCGAGCGATTACAAAGGACACCTCGCCAGTCATTTACATAGGGATTTTTGCATTTAGATGTTACAAAAAGCGGAGATTGTGCTGGAGATTTTTGCCCAGGGGTTTTCGAGGACGGAGAATCGAAAATAGCTATTTATTAGGGCAAAATGATTCCCAAAAAGCGGGAAAGTTTATGTTTTGTGCCCCCCAGGGTTTTCAAGATCGTTGAACCCTTTTTTTGTTGCTCTCTCTTTTGCCAATCAGCCCAAAAACAATATCTAGATTTATGTTTTCACACTGAAACCTCAAAGTTTAGAGCGTCCAATAATTCAACCCCGTTTTCGGGCGAAGAAAATTCTCATAACCGAACAATTTGTGTCACTCAATTTCCTCCCGTTCTTTCATTTTTCGCCTGACACACCGACTGGTACCACAACAAAATTTCTCTTCTTTTCCTCCGAATCAAAAGATTTCTTCACTCTCTCTCTCGCTTTTTATTCGAAGAATCGAGCCATCAGCACTGTAATGCCCAGCTGATAAGAGAAGCTCTACCACTTCGACTCAGTTCTTTTCAATCTTCACCAAATTCGATTTTCTTTTGTCATGATTTTAAGGGCTTTGGCTCTATTTGCTTTGCTACAGGTGGGTTTTTAAATTGGCTTATGGGTCTTCAAATCTTACAATGAGATGACGTTGAATTGGCTTAGTTAGACCCATTCACAGCTGGTGTTCCCTAGAATCGTTTTAAGTAAGCTATCAGCAAAGACAAGGCTTCGATATTAGGAAAGGCTTCAAAAGTAAGTCCAGAAAGCATTTGAAGTTGCAGCAAGGATAGGACGCTTATAGAAAGTAAATATTTGATCTAAAGTGATCAATGTGAAAGTGCTTATTCTTATCCTAGTCCAACAACAACTAACAACAACTAACAACAGCTGGTTCATGCTTAGCTTAGCTCAGCTAGTTCATGCTTAGCTTGGCTCAGCTATTAGCAAACGTTTAGATCTTGAATTTGCCTTTCCTTAGCTAAACTCTTAAGTAATAGCTACCGTATACCCTAATACCCTAATGTGATCTATGCTTCAAGTGATGACTCATACTTCAGGTTGCCCTCACTCGTCGCGATAATGCGTGTGGAGAGGTTTGTTTTGAGCTCAGAATTCAGACTTGATGCTCTTGCATAAGAGCACAAAGCAGGACTCCTTTGACTTCAGTAGTAGCTGCTAGAAATCGAACTACTACTACTACTACTAGACATTCAACCCGGACCTAATTCCACTTTCATTTTCTCAGCCGTCTTTTGGCTGATTGTTCTGAGATTTTTTCTAGAGATAGAAATTGAAATTCTCTGCTTGTAGACGCTTCAGAGCAATCAGCAATTAGCCTAGGCTGAGAAAACGGCTGAGAAAACGAAGGTGGGATTAGGTTCAGCTCGAGATTTTCTCATCTCTAATAACTGTACACCCTAATAGTTGATCTAAGGTGATCTAAGGTGATCATTAAAGCAATATCCGAGTTTTGTTTTGACATTAAACTTTCAGGGAGAGTTCTACAATCGCTTGATCTTGGCCTGTGATCAATGCACAAGCGGATGCCCACAAAATTCGTACATCGAGGTAAAGAACAGGCTTGAAATCAATTTCTGCAAGAGTTCTCAACATCGCAATCGACAAGAATTCTCAACTTCTACACTTTAGAGACCCTGCACTCCATATGAAGACACACAGTGTATCGAGTGTGGAGTTGTTGATCATGAGAATGAAGACTTCAAGTTCGTTTTCGAAATCTGCAACTGGTTTTGACACATAGCTAGCTTTAAACATTCCTAAATCAAGCGTTCCTAAATCAGGCATCCCCAAGGAATATCCAGCCAATAATATTTGCACTTTATATCAAACTTTACAATAATTATCGATCCATCAGTTTTACCGACTTGTTGACAACTCATGTGATCAGAAAATGGGAAGGAAAATTTCCATTTCAACGCTGTAAGCTCAAGATAAGGACTCGAGGGGTAGAGTGACGGAAGAAAAAAATATTTTTGAAAGGAAAACATATGAAGTTTGATTATGGAATGATCCTTTGCGTAATCGAGTGCAAACTATTTGCATTAGGTAATTAGAAAATGAAGAATCCAGTGTTGAACAGGAGTCGAAACTCTGGAAACTAATTGGTATCAACTGTGGAATTAGAATTAGAAAGAATAGAAAGAAAGAAAGAAAGAATAGAAAGAAAGAAAGAAAGAATAGAAAGAAAGAATAGAAAGAAAGAATAAAAAGAAAGATAGAATAGAAAGAATTAGAACTTTATTTAGTTTAAAATGCGGAGTTCAAGTCGATCAAGACTTCAAAGACGCGATTGAAGTCCAAATTCGTGGCCAACTCGAGAAAACGTTTGCCCTTCGAGAAGTGAAATTGCCCAGAGTGAGTTCAAGTTTCAAGCTTTACTTGGATTCCACCAAATGGCCGACTGGTTAAGAGCCAAAAACGGATAACAGCATTGGAATCAGCGTAAAATTCTGCGTCGTATGGTATATGAATCGTGTCATTTGATCACCTTGTGACCTTCCCTACTAAGCAGGTCATGGCCGACTAGTTAGAAGCCGGCCATGGTCGACTGGATAAGAGCCCTGTATCCTAGTCGGGGATTCAATCCCGTCGGTAGATTATTGGTTTCTTTGGTACTTGTCCGTTCTGCCAGCACAAACATTTGCATAGCATAAACAGGTCAAACAGGTCAAATATAAACAGGTCAAATATAAACAGGTCAAATATAAACAGGCCAAATATAAACAGGCCAAATATAAACAGGTCAAATTAGCATAATTATGTGTAGTTCAAGGGTTAAAGATGTTCAAGAAATACTTCTAGACTAACTTACAATTGAAATAACTTAACTTGAACTACGTAAAACAGTAGTTTGATGCTAATTTAGTTCGTCAATAAGCTTTTTGGGGTATAACCAACAAGTACCGGGTTTTTCTTTCTTACATTTAGGGCTTACTAGGAAAATGCATCAGGTCAAAGTGGCCTTTTAATAGAGCCTATGGCTTTATAGAATCAGCTATGTTTATAGAATCAGTTATCTTTATAGAATCAGCTATCTTTATAGAATCAGCTATCTTTATAGAATCAGCTATGCTAATACTGAATATCCTTTTACTTTTTCTAATGGAGCTGGATATCTGGTTGATATCTGGCATCAAAGTTTAGGCCGTTTCTCGAAATCCTTACAACCTTTTCTCTATTTCTTAAAGAGAGATTAAATCCTTCGTGTGAATAAATGTATTTTTTAAATTCAGAAAGAAGAAACCGAAGATGACCAAAGTTCCGAAGTTGATCAAATGTTGAAAAAGATCAATGACGAGTGGCCTAAGCCTGACATTCTCAGCATTAGCGATGATGAAGATGATGAGACTGAGGATAGTGAGAACGAAGCGGTGAATTTTGCAGATTAAAGATGAAGTTGAAACTAGTCAAACTAGTCAAACTAGTCAAACTAGTCAAAGCTCAAGCCAAGAAATGTAATTCAATCTGTCAGAGGCAATGATCAAACTCAAGAACAACTTTAGGATGTCGCTTTTGTGTTCACGAATTTGAAGATCGCAGATGATTCGGATGAGCCTAAACCGAAGGTAGATTAAGGAAATCGGGGAAATTTATGAATCTAAAACCTTTAATATGACAAGGCTGGCAATTTCTTAGTCACAAGCCGTGATTATTTTACTGCTTTATGCAAGTTACTTACAAGGGAATGCCACCAGCTCGAAGTTCAGAATCGCTTCGCGATCGAGATCCCAGAGATCGAGTGCATCTCGTAGAATCCGTTATGTTGATTCTGCATCAATAAAAATTAGCTGCAAACATCCACGCAATCGCAAGGAATATGGCATAGAAATTGGCATAAATACCCTTAAATTTTGGACTCTTTTCAACGCCATAAAGAAACTCTTAAAATCCTTTGGTGGTCTAGGGGACAGTGGGCTAGCCTACGGAACTTATGAAGTTTCTTGGCTTGGGTTCGAAGCCTCTCGTTGCCAATTCTAATGTCTTTACATTAAAGACTCATGTTTTATACACCCTTTTACAAATTCTAATGGTGTTCATAAAGCTTGCAATTCCCATCATTAGTTCATGACTTCGAACCCAAGCCTTCGGGTTCGAGCCCAAGCTAAGAAACTTTATAAGGTCGGTAGGCTAGGACATTATCCGCTAGACCACCAAAGACGTTGAAGAGTCTCTTTGTGGCGTTGAAAAGAGTCCAAAATTTAAGGGTATTTATGCCAAATTCCTTGCAATTGCTTGGGTGTTTGCAGCTAATTTTTACCGATTTAAAGTCAGCATAGCCAACTCTATGAGAAGCACTCGATCTCTGAGATCTCGATCACGAAGTGATTCTGAACTTTTGGGCTTTGTCATTCCCTTGTTAGCTAATGCTAAATCGACTTTAGGCCTGTTTTCCAGCGTTTACATGTTTTTGAGCTCAAAATTTTACTGATTCTTGTAAGAATTTAGAATAGAATAGGCCATTTCGAGTACAATTGACAGATTCAAAACCTTCCTTAGCACAAGATTCGTTGTTTTAGATTGGTCAAGGTGCAGTGCCTGCATGGGATACGGACTCCGCTGAGACGGATGTGTTCCGCTCCTTGCGTTACGCATATAAACAAAATGAGAGAAACTTCCTTAAAGTAAACCTTGACTTCAATAGTTTCCATTTAAAATCATATTATTGTCAAGCTTGCAAAACAATGAAAGATTTCAGAAAGGCAGCCAGAGACGAGTTGAAACTAAAGAAATCGAAGATGAGAGTGACTACGAAGAGGAAGAGCCGTTGAAGATGTAGGGCTTTTGCTTGATCAATAAATTCTTGCTTTGCTTAATCAATAAATTCTTGCTTTGCTTAATCAATAAATTCAGAGTCAAAGAACTTGAAGAGGATGAGCTGCAGTTGATCGAATTGGAAGAAAGTGGGATTTGATTGAGATTCAGTTTTTATTCGTTTATAGACGATCGTCGTCTCGTTTCTTTTGAAGAAGTCGATGAGGAGAAAGATCCCTTCCCAGAGCTGTTACCGCAAAAGATCAAAAAGAGACCAATGCCAGCGGTTCGATTGCTTGGTAAGACAAAGAAAAAGTTATGGAGTTTCTCGGCTTGGGTTCGAATCCGAAGGCTTGGGCTCGAATCCGAAGGCTTGGGTTCGAATCCGAAGGCTTGGGCTCGAATCCGAAGGCTTGGGTTCGAATCCGAAGGCTTGGGCTCGAATCCGAAGGCTTGGGTTCGAATCTGAAGGCTTGGGCTCGAATCCGAAGGCTTCGGTCCGAAGTCATGAACTAATGATGGGAATTCTAATGAACACCATTAGAAAGATTAAACTAATCTCTGTTTTCAAGAAACAAAAGAGATTTAAGCTCAATGATTTAAGCTCAATCTCACTTTCAGATCCGCTATTCGATCTCGATGAAGAAGAGGAGAATTTGAAGAAAGTTGATGACGATTCCGATTCGGACTCTGATGACTCAGGTAAACTTTTGAAATCTAGAATTCATTACAATACAAAAACAGATGAGAACACACCAGTCATCAAGGAAATGATCATCGAACGTATCAAGCCTCAAGTTATCGATTTCCAAACGTGGAAACAACAAATTCGTGAAAACATGAAAAACAAGAAATGGGATGATGATGATGATGATAGCGATAGTGACAGTGATGAGAGCTTAGAGGAAGGTTCGTTTGGTGGGAAGGCAAATTGTGAGCAAGAAAAGGTTATGAAGTGTCCGTCGAAACTAATTTGCTGTGTATTACTAGTGGGCTTTCCTTTGAATTCGCTAGACATGGCTAGACCTGTGAGCTTTCGCTTTAAAGAATAACAAAGCCAAGTTTCTTCAAAAGCAAAGCGTGTGAAAATGTTTCAACGAAGCGCCAAGACAAAGTGTTGACCCAGAGACAAAAAGGGACTGAATGAAAATTGTGGAAGTATCTTGAACAAAAGAAAACAACTTTCACGAGATCAAATGAGGGAAAATTCTGGGGGTAGGGGAGTGGCTACTTTCCGCCATAACTTTCTTCTAAGTGGGCCAATCTTTATGACTTTGGTGCCATTTTGTTGCACTTGTTAAGATCTACAAAATGACACCAAAATCATAAAGATTGGCTGACTTAGAAGAAAGTTATGATGAGTTGCGCAAAAAAATTTCCAGCAAAGTAGCTATCCCCAAATTCTGACTAAATGGAGGAAAGAAGGCATCCTTTTATACGCACGACATTGTTTAGGGTACGGTATTGCTGGTGTCTTATTAGACTGCAGCAGCTTTTTGTTGACTCGTCGTTACAATTTCTTTGAGAATGGATGCTTTTCTGAGAGCGAAGCTATTACTTTTACAGAATTTTTTCTAGACTTGAATAATGCTAGGCTTAAATAATAATGAAATGCAATGAGATTTGCAAACCAATTCTTGTATTATTCAGAAATGACAGCGGTCAAGAGTGAGAATGTCCCACTCCGCAAACACATCTTCCGCGCCATGGCACTCACCAGTTTCTTCCTCCTCGTCCTTGTTCTACTCTTCTGGATTGCTCAGGTACGTTTTGAAAAGTGCAAACATGTTTATTCGTACCAAGAACATACAGTGCTATAGAAGTTACGCGCAGCAAATCTTTTTTGAGCTCATTGGGCTGAAATGAACTGACTTTTTTGCACCCAGGGGTTTTTGACTATGCTGAATCGATTGGAAAAATGAGTTTTTCGTTGTCTCATGTCCTTGCAAAGCTAGCGTCATTTGAAAAACGAGTTTCTCGTTGTCTCCTGTCCTCTTCGGTCACTTGTTTACATTTTGTTGTTATGATTTTTGTTGCTATTGGTTATAAATGTTGTTAAAACTTTGATTGTTTGTTGGAAAACCATCACCAATCGATTCAGCATAGTTAAAAACCCTTGGGTGTAAAAAAATCAGCTTATTTGGGGAAACCATAGCCCCAAACACACCCAATCTAAATCTTTTTCAAATTTCAACTGCTAAACTTTCAGCTTCGTCGTCGCAACCGCATCTATCGTTATCACATCAGCAAGCTCCGTTATTTGACTCCAGAGGAGCGTCAAGGTAAGTTTCAGATTTCAGATAAACAGAAAAATAAGCTTAACATTTAGCTTAGCATTTAGCTTAGCATTTAAACTTGCAATAAACGTAACAAACTTTCATTAGTTTTTTGGAGAAAAAGGATTTTTTGCTTAAAACTGGCACAGTGAAAGTTATGGGAAAAAATGCGAAAAAACGGTTTCAATACTCTTTTCTTGTTTTGATCCAATACGGTTCTAATACGGTTCCTATTTTGATCCAATACGGTTCCAATACGGTTCCAATACGGTTCCAATTTTGATCCAATACGGTTCCAATACGGTTCCTATTTTGATCCAATACGGTTCCAATACGGTTCCAATACGGTTCCAATTTTGATCCAATACGGTTCCAATACGGTTCCAATACGGTTCCAATACGGTTCCAATACGGTTCCAATACGGTTCCAATTTTGATCCAATACGGTTCCAATACGGTTCCAATTTTGATCCAATACGGTTCCAATACGGTTCCAATACGGTTCCAATACGGTTCCAATACGGTTCCAATACGGTTCCAATTTTGATCCAATACGGTTCCAATACGGTTCCAATACGGTTCCAATTTTGATCCAATACGGTTCCAATACGGTTCCAATACGGTTCCAATTTTGATCCAATACGGTTCCAATACGGTTCCAATTTTGATCCAATACGGTTCCAATACGGTTCCAATACGGTTCCAATACGGTTCCAATACGGTTCCAATACGGTTCCAATTTTGATCCAATACGGTTCCAATACGGTTCCAATACGGTTCCAATACGGTTCCAATTTTGATCCAATACGGTTCCAATACGGTTCCAATTTTGATCCAATACGGTTCCAATACGGTTCCAATACGGTTCCAATTTTGATCCAATACGGTTCCAATACGGTTCCAATACGGTTCCAATTTTGATCCAATACGGTTCCAATACGGTTCCAATTTTGATCCAATACGGTTCCAATACGGTTCCAATACGGTTCCAATACGGTTCCAATACGGTTCCAATACGGTTCCAATTTTGATCCAATACGGTTCCAATACGGTTCCAATACGGTTCCAATACGGTTCCAATTTTGATCCAATACGGTTCCAATACGGTTCCAATTTTGATCCAATACGGTTCCAATACGGTTCCAATACGGTTCCAATACGGTTCCAATACGGTTCCAATTTTGATCCAATACGGTTCCAATACGGTTCCAATACGGTTCCAATTTTGATCCAATACGGTTCCAATACGGTTCCAATACGGTTCCAATACGGTTCCAATACGGTTCCAATACGGTTCCAATTTTGATCCAATACGGTTCCAATACGGTTCCAATTTTGATCCAATACGGTTCCAATACGGTTCCAATACGGTTCCAATACGGTTCCAATTTTGATCCAATACGGTTCCAATACGGTTCCAATACGGTTCCAATACGGTTCCAATACGGTTCCAATACGGTTCCAATTTTGATCCAATACGGTTCCAATACGGTTCCAATACGGTTCCAATTTTGATCCAATACGGTTCCAATACGGTTCCAATACGGTTCCAATACGGTTCCAATACGGTTCCAATACGGTTCCAATTTTGATCCAATACGGTTCCAATACGGTTCCAATTTTGATCCAATACGGTTCCAATACGGTTCCAATACGGTTCCAATACGGTTCCAATTTTGATCCAATACGGTTCCAATACGGTTCCAATACGGTTCCAATACGGTTCCAATACGGTTCCAATACGGTTCCAATTTTGATCCAATACGGTTCCAATACGGTTCCAATTTTGATCCAATACGGTTCCAATACGGTTCCAATACGGTTCCAATACGGTTCCAATACGGTTCCAATACGGTTCCAATACGGTTCCAATTTTGATCCAATACGGTTCCAATACGGTTCCAATTTTGATCCAATACGGTTCCAATACGGTTCCAATACGGTTCCAATACGGTTCCAATACGGTTCCAATACGGTTCCAATTTTGATCCAATACGGTTCCAATACGGTTCCAATTTTGATCCAATACGGTTCCAATACGGTTCCAATACGGTTCCAATACGGTTCCAATTTTGATCCAATACGGTTCCAATACGGTTCCAATACGGTTCCAATACGGTTCCAATACGGTTCCAATACGGTTCCAATTTTGATCCAATACGGTTCCAATACGGTTCCAATACGGTTCCAATTTTGATCCAATACGGTTCCAATACGGTTCCAATACGGTTCCAATACGGTTCCAATACGGTTCCAATACGGTTCCAATTTTGATCCAATACGGTTCCAATACGGTTCCAATTTTGATCCAATACGGTTCCAATACGGTTCCAATACGGTTCCAATACGGTTCCAATTTTGATCCAATACGGTTCCAATACGGTTCCAATACGGTTCCAATACGGTTCCAATACGGTTCCAATACGGTTCCAATTTTGATCCAATACGGTTCCAATACGGTTCCAATTTTGATCCAATACGGTTCCAATACGGTTCCAATACGGTTCCAATACGGTTCCAATACGGTTCCAATACGGTTCCAATACGGTTCCAATTTTGATCCAATACGGTTCCAATACGGTTCCAATTTTGATCCAATACGGTTCCAATACGGTTCCAATACGGTTCCAATACGGTTCCAATACGGTTCCAATACGGTTCCAATTTTGATCCAATACGGTTCCAATACGGTTCCAATACGGTTCCAATACGGTTCCAATACGGTTCCAATACGGTTCCAATTTTGATCCAATACGGTTCCAATACGGTTCCAATTTTGATCCAATACGGTTCCAATACGGTTCCAATACGGTTCCAATACGGTTCCAATTTTGATCCAATACGGTTCCAATACGGTTCCAATACGGTTCCAATACGGTTCCAATACGGTTCCAATACGGTTCCAATTTTGATCCAATACGGTTCCAATACGGTTCCAATACGGTTCCAATTTTGATCCAATACGGTTCCAATACGGTTCCAATACGGTTCCAATACGGTTCCAATACGGTTCCAATACGGTTCCAATTTTGATCCAATACGGTTCCAATACGGTTCCAATTTTGATCCAATACGGTTCCAATACGGTTCCAATACGGTTCCAATACGGTTCCAATTTTGATCCAATACGGTTCCAATACGGTTCCAATACGGTTCCAATACGGTTCCAATACGGTTCCAATACGGTTCCAATTTTGATCCAATACGGTTCCAATACGGTTCCAATTTTGATCCAATACGGTTCCAATACGGTTCCAATACGGTTCCAATACGGTTCCAATACGGTTCCAATACGGTTCCAATACGGTTCCAATTTTGATCCAATACGGTTCCAATACGGTTCCAATTTTGATCCAATACGGTTCCAATACGGTTCCAATACGGTTCCAATACGGTTCCAATACGGTTCCAATACGGTTCCAATTTTGATCCAATACGGTTCCAATACGGTTCCAATACGGTTCCAATTTTGATCCAATACGGTTCCAATACGGTTCCAATACGGTTCCAATACGGTTCCAATACGGTTCCAATACGGTTCCAATTTTGATCCAATACGGTTCCAATACGGTTCCAATTTTGATCCAATACGGTTCCAATACGGTTCCAATACGGTTCCAATACGGTTCCAATACGGTTCCAATACGGTTCCAATTTTGATCCAATACGGTTCCAATACGGTTCCAATACGGTTCCAATTTTGATCCAATACGGTTCCAATACGGTTCCAATACGGTTCCAATACGGTTCCAATACGGTTCCAATACGGTTCCAATTTTGATCCAATACGGTTCCAATACGGTTCCAATTTTGATCCAATACGGTTCCAATACGGTTCCAATACGGTTCCAATACGGTTCCAATACGGTTCCAATACGGTTCCTATTTTGATCCAATACGGTTCTAATATGGTTTCGATTTTAATCCAATACGGTTCTAATATGGTTCCAATACGGTTCCAATACGGTCCAATACGGGGAAAAACGATTTTTTGCTTAAAACTGGCACAGTGAAAGTTATGGGAAAAAATGGGAAAAAATGCGGATTTCGCGCAAACACGCTTTAGAGTTAACCAATTTTTTTTTTGTTTAAAAGGAATCAGAAACTAGAAAATAAAGATCTTTAAATTAAGGGCTTCAATTTAAAGGAACTTTCATTTATTTGTGTGTGGCTCAGTGCATTGGCTACTTTTCAACGAAAAAAATATTCTTTACTATTATCAAGACATTGTGTTTTTTATGTAATATTTTTAGTGATTGAGCGAGCCGTCGGTTTTCTTCAAAAATCCCCTATGAACATCTACGAGAATCAAGTTTACGAATCGGCTTAATAAATTCATTTTTTTTTCTTTGTCATTTTGTAAATCTCATTGCTCATTGTTTCTGTAGCTTTTTTTTTTTGCAAATTTCAATAAATCTTTATAAATCTTTTATTGATAAAAAAGAAGCTCCAAAAGAAAAGTCGAAAAATGCATGAAAAGTCTGGGTTAGAGAGATTTCGACTAGAAATATCGGAAATAAATAAACGTAGAAGGAAAATGGGTTCAAATTGTTTGGGATTATCAGACTTTTCAACATCAAAAGCTCATAGTTTATAGCTCTAAAGCCAGTTTATTGGCTCAAGATTGGCTCAAGCTTGCCTCAAAATTTCCACAATTTCTTGACAAAGAATCCATTTTCATTCCACTCTATACATCGTGCACATATTCCGGGTTTACAAAAGAAAACCCTTCAAATTCGGTTTGATCCAAATTCATCAAGAACAAGCGATCGATTGGCGTCAAACGGGGCACCTCGTGGGTGAACTCTGGATCGAAATTCGACACATCGTCCGGCGCTTTCTGTAGGTAAACATGTTAGCGGTTTAGTGGGCAAAGTGAAATAAATCAGTAATGCATTTTGTGATAATCGATTCTGAAAACTGTATCAAGGATCAAACAGTCTTGCTATTGGGTGACTAAATCCATAAAAAGGGTTCCGGTTCTTAGAGCTATCTAGACGATTTATCAAGCAGAGATCTTCCGAACTCTAAAGCCTGTAAGTCAAGCAAGGCCAGATCCAGCAAGGCCGGGTCCAGCAAGGCCAGGTCAAGCCAGACCAGGCCCAGCAAGGACAGGTCCAGCAAGGCCAGATCCAGCAAGGCCAGATCCAGCAAGGCCAGATCCAGCAAGGCTAGGTCCAGCAAGGCCAGGTCCAGCAAGACCAGGTCCAGCAAGACCAGATCCAGCAAGGCCGGGTCCAGCAAGGCCGGGTCCAGCAAGGCTAGGTCCAGCAAGGCCAGATCCAGCAAGGTCAGATCCAGCAAGGCCAGGTCCAGCAAGGCTAGGTCCAGCAAGGCCAGATCCAGCAAGGTCAGATCCAGCAAGGCCAGGTCCAGCAAGGCTAGGTCCAGCAAGGCTAGGTCCAGCAAGGCCAGATCCAGCAAGGCCAGATCCAGCAAGGCCAGATCCAGCAAGGCCAGGTCAAGCCAGACCAGATCCAGCAAGGCCAGGTCAAGCCAGACCAGGTCCAGCAAGGCCAGGTCCAGCAAGGCTAGGTCCAGCAAGGCCAGGTCAAGCCAGACCAGATCCAGCAAGGCCAGATCCAGCAAGACCAGATCCAGCAAGACCAGATCCAGCAAGGACAGGTCCAGCAAGGCCAGATCCAGCAAGGACAGGTCCAGCAAGGCCAGGTCCAGCAAGGCTAGGTCCAGCAAGGCCAGATCCAGCAAGGTCAGATCCAGCAAGGCCAGGTCCAGCAAGGCTAGGTCCAGCAAGGCTAGGTCCAGCAAGGCCAGATCCAGCAAGGCCAGATCCAGCAAGGCCAGATCCAGCAAGGCCAGGTCAAGCCAGACCAGATCCAGCAAGGCCAGGTCAAGCCAGACCAGGTCCAGCAAGGCCAGGTCCAGCAAGGCTAGGTCCAGCAAGGCCAGGTCAAGCCAGACCAGATCCAGCAAGGCCAGATCCAGCAAGACCAGATCCAGCAAGACCAGATCCAGCAAGGACAGGTCCAGCAAGGCCAGATCCAGCAAGGACAGGTCCAGCAAGGCCAGGTCCAGCAAGGCCAGATCCAGCAAGGACAGGTCCAGCAAGGCCAGGTCCAGCAAGGCCAGGTCCAGCAAGGCTAGGTCCAGCAAGGCCAGGTCAAGCCAGACCAGATCCAGCAAGGCCAGATCCAGCAAGACCAGATCCAGCAGACCAGATCCAGCAAGGACAGGTCCAGCAAGGCCAGATCCAGCAAGGACAGGTCCAGCAAGGCCAGATCCAGCAAGGCCAGATCCAGCAAGGCCAGATCCAGCAAGGCCAGGTCAAGCCAGACCAGATCCAGCAAGGCCAGGTCAAGCCAGACCAGGTCCAGCAAGGCCAGGTCCAGCAAGGCTAGGTCCAGCAAGGCCAGGTCAAGCCAGACCAGATCCAGCAAGGCCAGATCCAGCAAGACCAGATCCAGCAAGACCAGATCCAGCAAGGACAGGTCCAGCAAGGCCAGATCCAGCAAGGACAGGTCCAGCAAGGCCAGGTCCAGCAAGGCCAGATCCAGCAAGGACAGGTCCAGCAAGGCCAGGTCCAGCAAGGCCAGATCCAGCAAGGCCAGATCCAGCCAGGTCCACGTCTAGCTTTTGTCTTGATCTAGCCTTACTGAAAAAACTGTCTCGGAAACAATTTGTTTCCAAGGACAGGCTTGACTTCTAGATTACACTTGACCTTACCCATGAGCCGCCATGATCACCACCATGAGACTTTTACCATGAAATTAAAACCTTATACTGGCATCGTGATGACCTTATACTGGAAAACCTTATAATGGCATTAGAGTTAATGCATACAAAGTGTCCCAAAAGTTCTTATAATTTTTGTAAAGACAGTTTGACTCGGAAAACACGTTATCTTTGAAAAACTAACGCCGGATTATGAAAATTTAGGTATTTTTACCCCTACTATACGTTTTTTTGCACAAAAGTTACAACTGTAAACAACTCTAAACTTTTTGATGAGAATGTTTAGCGCTTTTCCTTTGTTTATCTGGTTTGTTTTTGTTTAGCGTCATAGCGCTTTTTTCTTGCTTTTAAGATTTGAGTACCCTTCGTAGAATCGCTTGAAAATCTTTCGTTTTTAAGGTATAAAGTTCGTTTTTGGTTTGTTTTCAAGAAAAAACTTGGATCTATCAAATGGTAACAGTAGTTTTTGGAAAAATTTCATTCTACAAACATTTAAGTCAACTTTAAGTCATTTAAGTCAGCGATTAGACTGGAATGTGAAAAATCCTGGTCAAAAAGTTGTTGAGAGTTGAAACTAGAAAAGCTAGACGTAGACCTGGCTGGACCTGACCTTGCTGGACCTGACCTTGCTGGACCTGGCCATCTTTTGATGAAAATGCGCATATTGGGGCAAAAAATAGCTGAATTTTTCGAATCTAGCGTTAGTTTTCCAAAATTCACGTGTTTTTCTGTAAATTACTGCTTACAGAAAAAGTTTCAGAACTTTTAAGACACCCTGTAGACCCCCTTTAAGACACCCTTTTAGTCAAACACTTTTCATTTACATTATATGATAAACTGTCGTGCACATAAGAGATTTTCAACTCGCTTTTTTAAAGAAGTTTCCCCGTTTTGTTCAAGGAGACGCTGATCGATAGAGGGTATGGTTTAAATTCTGTACTTTACCCTCACTATCAGTTCAATGTATCAGTTTTCAGTTTTATACTATGGATTCTATTGCTTTGCTCTATTTTGTCCTATGCCCTCAGTCAAAGAACCCAAAAAAAGAGTCAAAAAAAGTGTGCTAAGTGTAGATGAACGCTGAAAGTGAATAATAGTCTTGCTATTGGGTGACTGAATCAAAATACCATAAAAAGGGTTCTGTTTTTTAAAGCTATCTAGACGACTTATCAATCAGGGGTCTTCCGAACTCTGAAGCCTGTAAGTCAAGCAAGGCCAGGTTCAGCAAGGCCAGGTTCAGCAAGGCTAGGTCCAGCAAAACCAGGTCCAGCAAGGACAGGTCCAGCAAGGCCAGGTCCAGCAAGGCCAGGTCCAGCAAGGCCAGGTCCAGCAAGGCCAGGTCCAGCAAGGCCAGGTCCAGCAAGGACAGGTCCAGCAAGGCCAGGTCCAGCAAGGCCAGGTCCAGCAAGGCCAGGTCCAGCAAGGACAGGTCTAGCAAGGACAGGTCTAGCTTTTGTCTTGATCTAGCCTTACTGAAAAACTGTTTCGGAAACAATTTGTTTCCAAAGGCAGGCTTGTTTTCTAGGTTTACACTTGACCTTGTCCCAACGTGTGGAAACCTGTACTTTACCCTCACTATCAGTTCAATGTATCAGTTTTCAGTTTTATACTATGGATTCTATTGCTTTGCTCTATTTTGTCCTATGCCCTCAGTCAAAGAACCTAAAAAAGAGTCAAAGAAAAGGTGTGCTAAGTGAACGCTGAACCTGAATAACAAAAACAAGTATCATCAGCTCTTGATCAACGTTTACTTGGTTTACTTGCTTTATAGGTTTACTTGCTTACTTACCTATCATAAAAATAATCTTTTTTGAGCATTTCTACATCAGTAAAATAGTTTTAATTATCATTTTCTTTTGTTTTATACAATTTAATTGTAATACCAGCTTTATCGGGCAAAAAAAAAAGAGAAAAAGAGGAACAACAGAGCATTCCATTCATTGTGTGTAAAGGGTGATGAAGAAAGAGAAGCCAAAAACAACGATATCAAGAAAAACGGTGTTTGTTTTTGCGTCATTCAAAGAAATACGCGATTTGCATAGGAAAAAATTAGCATAACCAGTAACCACTTTGAATATTTTATTAGCAAAATATTGCTTTTCTTTTTACGTCCTCAAAGTGGCTTTAAGAGAATTTCTATAGAAGAAAGTTTCACATGCAAATTTTACTACACAGAATATCTAAAATGGTAAAGAGTAAACACCGAAATTGTCAATAAATAGGCTATCTTTTGAAATATTCAGCTAATCTGGCAAATATTTCATTTATTCACCTGAAAAAACGACAAATTTGAACAATAAGGGAAATGCGAAGAGGTGTCTTTTCTTCAATTTTGTGTATTTTCTTAGAAAAGTTATCGGAATTCATTAAAATTTTGAAATTTTGTCATGTTTTCACTTCAAAAAGTTTCAAAAACACGCACAAAATAGAAAAGAAAAAGTTTTCTTTCATTTCATTAGAAAAAGAAATACCGTATTTTCCCTAATATTGGAATGGTGAATTGAAAACTGCGGGTTATTGTCATATGTGACAGTTTGAGCGCTTTCTTCAAAAGAAACCCATTTTGGTGTCAATGGAAAAGTTGTAGAGAATCAAAAATCAAGCTTATATCCAAATTTTCAGAATGATTCAAAAATTGGCTTTCAAGAAATGCCAAATTTACGAATTTTCACAAAACTTGCAATAAAACTTGCATTTTAAGCGAAACTACTAAGTGTATCTTTTTGGAAATTTGGATATAAGCCTAATTTTTGATTCTCTACAACTTTTCTATTGACACCAAAATGGGTTTCTTTTGAAGAAAGTGCTCAAACTGGGCTGACAGCTGACATCTCCAGTCCTCGATTCTTGAGTCTCACACTTGTCTCACACACAAACCAAAATCCTACTACGAAAGAGGAATCCGCAAATTACCTGTAAAATGGGCAGAAGTCGTCAATAATAATGAAAATTATTTGGAATGAATTGATGGTTTTATGTTGAATAAATTTTAGTTCAAATTCCCGCAGTTTTCAATCCACCAACCCAATAGTAGTGCACCCTGAGCGTCGCCTAAATTCCTCTATATCTCGAGAACCGCTTATCAGAACCTATCGATGTGGGGTCGGAAAATGTAGCTGACGATGAGGTCTTTTCGGGAATTAGAGTGTTGAGCTTCTGCAAAAGTTTCGAAACCGTAAAATCGTCACCAACTCGGCTCGCCGGGGTGCACTACTATTAGAGAAAATACGGTAGTTTAGAAATGGTTTGATTGAATTTTTTAAAATTCATAGTAAACTTTTCGTGAAAAATCAAATACCCAATTTGTTTTTACATCGAAATTTTTCTTACTTTATGGCACCAGAAAAAGTTTGGACGAAATGTAAGTCGACTTTTCTGTTTCTTTGTTTTTTTCTTGAGGAGATCTAGGTTTTGGGGTTGACGTGGAAAAATCGAGGAAAAGGAATGGGGAAAAACTTGATGAGAAACAGCTTTTTGAAACAAAATCTTCGAAAATTTTCTCAATAACTGACAAGAGAAAATCAACTGGCTGAGTCGGCCAAATCCTTTGAGATCTGTTCCATTCGACGCAGAATTTGATGCTGATTCCGAATATCTATTCCGTTTTTGCTAAATGACAACCAGGATTTATAAGCGTCTAAAGTTTTGTTAGGACTCTGAAAATGTGATCATTTGGGTTTTCTTGCGGCGTCCTTAGCGGCGTCCTTGCGACCTAAGCCAAGCCGAGGGGCGGGAGCCTAAGCCTGAGCCTGAGCCTGAGCCTGAGCCTAAGCCTTAGCAGCCTCCTTGCGGTCTCCTTAGCGGCTTCGTTGCGGCCGGTCTCGATGCGGTTGTGGCCGAGTGGTACAGCGTTCGTTTCCAGAGCGAAACCCCACAAGTTCGGTTCCCACTTCGGGTTCTTTTTACTTTTTCAAGAAGTGCTGACTAGTGTTCTTTGTCGAATAGATCGCATAGCATTTGGCCGGCTCAACCAGTTGATCTTCCTTTGTGAATAAGATTGAAAATTTCTATTCTATTCTATCTCTAGAACGGGTACTTTAAATACTGGCTGTAAAGAAGGTTATCGGACATCTAATAAGGCCTGCCCCTTTGCCATTGACAATCTAACTTTGAGCTCAAACAGTTTGTTGTTGGGCTGCCCAATCTAAATATTCTTTGTATCATTAGATGCGCCCACTCTTTCTCTGTCGATTGGTACAAAAACTATTTAAATTGGACAGCCAAGCACCAAGATATTTGAGCTGAAAGCTAGATTGCCAATGGCAAAAGGGAACCTATAATGTTTCTTCAATAAAAACCCGTTTCTCATCAAGTTCAATAGAAAAAAGAATTCTATAGAAATTCTATAGAAATTCTGTAGAAACATTCTCTCATTTGCACTATGAAAGGGAATTCGAATGTCCAAAGTTGAGCGGTTCATCGTCTACCGTATGCAAGAACATCGGATTGACAAATGAGAACTCGCCAAACTCGTCTCCGCGAATATTCCCCAAAACCGCCATATCGGGTGGGGTTAATTTGACGGGCAGTTTGAGGAAAGATGTGTCGAAATTCTCTGTCGAAATGTTGCTTCTCTGAAATTGCACACCAAAAGTGGGGAAACACGAAGAGAAATTTTGTGAATCATGCTGTGCTTATACTTTTAAGATTTCCTCTAGTTTACGGCTAATAGAGTCACAGTTGAAATAGATGAAATAGATGAAATAGACTTGTTCCCGTACTTTGTGTTCAAGAAACGGAAATACAATCTTTCTGGCGCACTGAGCTATAAAGTAAGCTTTCTTTTCTCAAGAGAATTTGATTTAAGTGCATCGGAAAGGCTGTTTTACAAAGCATTGGGTTGGTGAATTAAAAACTGCGGGCTATTGTCATATGTGACAATTTGAGCACTTTCTTCAAAAGAAACCCATTTTGGTGTCAATGGAAAAGTTGTAGAGAATCAAAAATCAAGCTTATATCCAAATTTTCAGAACGATTCAAAAACTGGTTTTCAAGAAATGCGAAATTTACGAATTTTCACAAAACCTGCATTTTAAACGAAACTACTAAGTGTATCTTTTTGGAAATTTGGCTATAAGCCTAATTTTTGATTCTCTACAACTTTTCCATTGACACCAAAACGGGTTTCTTTTGAAGAAAGTGCTCAAATTGCTCACAGCTGACACAGTCCTCCATTTTTGAGTCTCACACTTGTCTCACACACAAACCCAAATCCTACTACGAAAGAGGAATCCGCAAATTGCCTGTAAAATGGGCAGGAGTCGTCAATAATAATGGAAATTATTTGGAATGAATTGATGGTTTTATGTTGAATAAATTTTAGTTCAAATTCCCGCAGTTTTCAATTCACCAACCCAATATTTGCTTAATTTTTTTCAAAATTTTGCCAAAGAACAAGTCCATGTTGAAATTTCATGCCGCGACAACGAGAATGACATTCATTTCGGAAAATTTTTGGAAAGAAAGAAGTTAAGCCTGAGATTTGCGAAAAAACATACCACTTTTGGCTTGTAAGGTGGTTGAACTTGTCTGGCCTCGATTTTCAACCAATCTATCCTTCGAAAGAAGGTGTGTTCCTGTAATTTTTGTATGAAAAGCTGTAAGAAAAGCTGTAAGAAAAGAAGTTTTCCAGAATGGAGATCTGATTTTGGTACAAATCTCCATTCTTTTTATTCCATTTTAGAACAGATCATTTTAGAACATCACTTTAAAGCAAATGAGCTCTTTGTGGGTTTCTGGACTTTGTTTAGAGGCAAGTACTTCAGAATGTTCGAGCTTAACCAGTTTAAACTATGCAAGACAACAGGGAAAGACTGAGCTGGTGTTTCTTGATTGTTGATTGTGATTGTTTCTTAATTGTGTATTGCTTATCGATACAAACGACAAGCTTATGTTTGACCGTTCAAACATCGGTTTCTAGAACAGCTATCAATCTGAAAATTGTTTCATTGGAAAGTCAAGAATGATTGCTTTTGATTGCTAGTTTATACATAGCACATTCTCATAGGTGAATGCCTTAAAAAGCTTCTCATGACTCATCGATACTCAAATATCGATAAGCTTATCGATAAGTATCGATAAGGTTAATGAGGTGCTTGGTCATTAAAAATCGCTATCGATATTTGAGTATCGATGAGTATTGAGAAGCTTTTTAAGGCACTGACCTATGAGAATTTGCTATGTATAAACTAGCAATCAAAAGATGACATTCTTGGCTTTTCAATGAAACAATTTTCAGATTGATAGCTGTTCTAGAAACCGAGATCTAAAAGGTCAAACATGAGCTTGTCGTTTGTATCGATAATATCGATAAGCAAGTCTAGTAAGCGTGATCGAGTTTATCGTGCTTTTTGAAGATATTTCTTAAGCGAATAGATACTGGAATGCGGTTTTAAGCACGTTTTTTGCTTCAAGAACATTCCAAACACTGAAATCCATCAGATTAATCGGACCATCGGATTTGCATAACGATTTTTCATGAGAGTACCTCATAAACCTTATCAATCAGCATTGATTAGCTTTTTAAGACACTCAGCTATGAGAATGTGCTATGTATAAACAGCCGTTAGAACAGCTATCACCTTACTGATTGATATCGAACGTATCGATTATCGAGCTTGTCGAAAAGCTTATCAATCAGCATGGCTAAGCTTTTTAAGACACTTAGCTATGAGAATGTGCTATGTATAAACTAGCAATCAAAAGCTGACATTCTTGGCTTTCCAATGAAACAATTTGCAGCCTGATAGCTGTTCTAGAAACCGAGATTTGAACGGTCGAACATCAGCTTGCCGCTTGTATCGATAATATTGACTAGGAAGTCTTAGTGCAAGACTTAGTACTCAACCTAATAGCTTTGGTCGAATTCTACTTCAGGATTAGACCAAAGGTACACATGGAAGTCGTCAGAAACAGAGACTGATAGCTGTTCTAGGAACCGAGATTTGAACGGTCGAACATGAGCTTACCATTTGTTTCGATAATATGGATAATTTTACTTTTTCATCTTTACTTACAGTCGATTTTTATGATGGTTTTTATGATTCGCAGTTTCTTTTGCAAGTACTTAATAGTCGATCAGATCGATCTTTAGCTCTTTTTATTATATTAGGTGTGTGAAAAAGTAATCCACGTTTTTTATTTTTATCTGATGACCAAATAAGACACTGTCTTCTCGAAAACTCTCATTCAACCTCTTCAGAAATAGGCCTTACATTAAATTGTGATGGGTCAACCGTAAGGAAACGCTTGAATGCCATGAATTTTATCAAAAAGTTGGACAAATGGATACCGCATGAACGATAGCGCGCAACCACATGTCTCTTTACAGACTCGACAAAAAATCCAGAGTGTTGGATGGGAGGTTTTACCACATCCACCTTATAGTTCAGACCTTTCTCCATCTGATTATTATTTATTTTTGTCTCTGTCTAACTTTTTGGGCCAATAAACGGTTCAATTCCAAGAAGTTCAATTCCAAGAAGATGTCAAAACTGAGGCTGCTCTTTTCTTCGCCTCTAGGGGACCAAGATTTTTATTATCGTGGAATGTTTTTACTTGTAGAACGTTGGCAAAAGGTTGTTCTTTCGAATGGTGATTACTTCGTTGAATAAAAATTATTTTAACGAAACTTATGATCTTTTATATTTGAACGTTAAAAACGTGGATTACTTTTTCACACACCTAATATTTATCTCCAGTTCCAATGCTCACCTGAATATCCCGATTCCCGGCACCTCCACAACCTAGCCGTTTCGTTGGATTCTTTTGAAGGAATCCCTTGCATAGTGAGACCGATTCTTTCGAAAGTGCTTTCGGGTAAGAGACGTTGTGCTCAGTGATAGCTAAAACATGATTTAAATCGACTCAAAAACATAAACCTTGAGATTTTATTTAACTAGCAACTAGCAAACTAGCAAAAGCTACCTGTGAAAAGCTCATCCTCATCCTCTCCATCAAATGGCGGCTGGCCAGCTAACATCTCGAATAACAACACTCCATACGCCCACCAATCGACCGATTTGCCGTATGGTTGATAGAGAATAATCTAGAAGTCATAGTTTTTTAAAGGATTTAAAGCTTTTTTATTAGTTTAGAATATAACATTAGTTTAGAATATAATAAAAACCTCAGGAGCAATGTAATCGGGCGTTCCACAAAACGTTTTCGTTGTCGCATCGCCGACGATTCCCTCTTTGCACATTCCGAAGTCAGTGATCTAAAAAATAATCGTAAAAATGATTTGAGTTTAGATTATCTACAAAATAGCGTAATTACCAGGTTTATCGATAATCAGCAGATTGATTGTTCACTTTCACATTCACAAAGAGGCCTTTTGATTTTTACGCAAGTTCTTTCCCTTCTAGCTCGTCTAAAAACGTTCACAGGCAACCGATCTATTTAAGCTGAAGGTCAAAATGAAAAGAAATGTTTGAGGATGATTTAACTGAAAACAGATTCAAGAAATATTGAATTTAAGGAGAGTTATGAACCTTTGAATGGAAATTACCGGGAAAATATCGGTGACCCGGGAAACTACCGATGGCCGGGAAACTACCGATGGCCCGGGAAACTACCGTTGACCCGAGGAATTACCGATGACCCGGGAAACTACCGATGGCCCGAGAAAGTTCAAAGTGTTTTAGCATGAGAGATTTCCCGGGTCATCGGTAATTTCTCGGGCCATCGGTAGTTTCCCGGGTCAACGGTAGTTTCCCGGGTCAACGGTAGTTTCCCGGGTCAACGGTAATTCCTCGGGCCAACGGTAGTTTCCCGGGTCAACGGTAGTTTCCCGGGTCAACGGTAGTTTCCCGGGTCACCGGTAGTTTCCCGGGTCACCGGTAGTTTCCCGGGTCACCGGTAGTTTCCCGGGTCACCGGTAGTTTCCCGGGTCATCGGTAGTTTCCCGGGTCATCGGTAGTTTCCCGGGTCACCGGTAGTTTCCCGGGTCACCGGTAGTTTCCCGGGTCATCGGTAGTTTCCCGGGTCACCGGTAGTTTCCCGGGTCATCGGTAGTTTCCCGGGTCATCGGTAGTTTCCCGGGTCACCGATATTTTCCCGGGTCACCGATATTTTCCCGGTATTTTCCATTCAAAGGTTCATAACTCTCCTTAAATTCAATATTTCTTTAATCTGTTTTCAGTTAAATCATCCTCAAACATTTCTTTTCATTTTGACCTTCAGCTTAAATAGATCGGTTGCCTGTGAACGTTTTTAGACGAGCTAGAAGGGAAAGAACTTACGCAAAAATCAAAAAAACCTTGTAGTGAAGGTGTTAAAGTATGAAACGCTTTAGGTACTGTAAAAAAGATTTCAAGCAATTCCGATTGAATAAGCTATCGTTTTTCTGCTAATTTTCTGCTATATTGTTTAAATTTTGCTAACCTTTATATGCCCATCTCTTTCCAACATGACGTTGTCGAGCTTCAGATCTCGATAAATGATCCCCTTTGAATGCAAAAAGAACAACCCAACCGCGATTTCGGCCGCATAAAAGCTGAAAAATTTGATGTCATTGAAAAATTGATGGCAAAAAGGGATTTTTAGTAAAAATGTAAAAATCTACCATGCAACTGGCTCCTTGAATTTGCCAGCTTGCTGAATTTGGTACATCAAGTCACCGCCGTTCACGAATTCCATCACGAAATAGAGTCGATCCTAAGAAAATTAGCATTTAACCTTGATCAATCTATATTATTAGATTGACTCAAAATTCTTGGCAACACTTTATTCTTTCAAAGCATTTGGTTCTTATGCGTTCGACTTTCCCCGTTCTGTTTACATCCAAAAAGTCGGCTTATCAATCCCCTTTCAAAAGATTTCATAACTCCAATGCTTCCTCCATTTTTTTAAATTGATTTTTTACTCAATGGCTATCCCAGATCTTTCACCAGAACAGCTGAGACCCAGATCTTTCACCAGGACACCAGGACAGCTGAGACCCAGATCTTTCACCAGGACACCAGGACAGCTGAGACCCAGATCTTTCACCAGGACACCAGGACAGCTGAGACCCAGATCTTTCACCAGGACACCAGGACAGCTGAGACCCAGATCTTTCACCAGGACACCAGGACAGCTGAGACCCAGATCTTTCACCAGGACACCAGGACAGCTGAGACCCAGATCTTTCACCAGGACACCAGGACAGCTGAGTTATTTTGTACGAGTTCAAAGGATCTTCTTTGTCGGTGACCTAGAATAATATTGAAAACGTGTATGACAATGAGGCTCCTTTTCGAAACACAATTCAACGTTGGTTTGCCAAGTTCAGAAATAGTGAGAATTCCCTTAAAGACGAAGAAAGTGCGGGAAGACCTTCTCAATTGAAAAATGAAGAGATTCTTCAAAAAAAAACTCAAGACAATCCTCGGATCTACTCGTGAAATAGTGGAGGCGATTGGGCACTCACATTCAACGAAAGACACCTTTATGAGCTGGGTTTTAAGTCAATTTTTGATCAATGGGTACCCATACCCTTACTGACCCCATGAAAGGGCAGAAATCATCAATTTCAGCTACGCTTCTTTTGAGACATGAACGGAAATCTTTTTTGCCGCGCTTGGTGACAGGAAACAAGAAGTGGATTCTCACCGCAAACTTTCAACGAAAGCTTCAATGAGTAGGGCCTGGAGTTTCAGCTGCCAATGATGTCCTCCTTGATCCCCATCAAAAGAAGTTTACGCTATCAGTTTAGTGGGATCTCAAAGGAGTCATTTACTGGGAAATTCTTGAAAATAAGCAGACTGTTAATGCTTTATTATACAGCAATCAGCTTTAAGTCAATTTTTAATCAATGGGTACCTCATACCCTTACCCAATACGCAACTGAAATTGATGATCTCTGCCATGAAAGAGCAGAGATCATCAATTTCAGTTGCGTTTCTTTCGAAACATAAACAGAAATCTTTTTTACTGCGCTTAGTGACGCTTAGTGACGCTTAGTTATAGGCGAAAGTTATCCAAAATAACGGAAACTGTTTCGAGTAAACTTCTTGTTTGGTTGTGAATAAATTTTTAAACCAAGACTGTTACTAAGACTTATGGGTATACCTAATACGAATCATTTTGGAAACACGAATGCAAGGAAACCAAGAATGATGGTTTGTACTACATTTGGTATCACATTTGTATTACAATTACAAATCAAATTTATTCTCACCATTGTTTGGAAACACGAATGCAAGGCAACCAAGAATGGCGGCTTGTCGGGAAGAGCTAACACTCGTTTCTCGGTCATCGTGCATTCAATGTCATCATCCTGAAGGAAATACAAATGTTTCATTTAAAAGTCAAGAAGAGTTAAGCTGAAATCTGTATAGCGATTTGATGGCGAATCTGAAATGTTTCTCAAACCTGAATGATCACATCCTTTTTCAAGATCTTGATCGCAAAGAGCTCTTTTGTCGCTTTGTGCTCACCAAGAAGTACCTAAAGTTGCAATGAATCAAACATTGTTAAATAGTTTCGCGATTCTAGAATAAATCCTCCACTTATATACGTTTTTCTATTAAAAACTTGGCTTATTTACTTCCAAGGGAAGATCACAAGGCTTTGAAAGGCTTTGAAAGGTTTTGAAAGGCTTTGGAAGGCTTTGTAAGGCTTTGAAAGGCTTTGAAAGGCTTTGGAAGGCTTTGAAAGGCTTTGGAAGGCTTTGAAAGGCTTTGAAAGACTTTGAAAGGCTCTGAAAGGCTTAGGAATGCTTTGGAAGGCTTTAGAAGGCTTTGGGAGGTTTTGGTCAAGGTCACAGGTGGCCAAATGACATGAGGTTTTATCGCGGGTTCGATTCCTTTTGCCACAATTCTTTTACTTTTTGCTGCTGGTCCGTGAAATAACTTAACTTCCTTCTTCATTGTCAGCTACAAGGTTTAGATTCGCTAACTGTCTAGAAAGTTGCTAAGGAAAGCTATTGGATTGTAAGCTATGAATCAAACGTTGTTAAAGCTACAAGCTTAGCTCCAAGCTTCGCTCCAAGCTTCGCTCCAAGCTTCGCTCCAAGCTTAGCTCCAAGCTTAACTACAATACCTTTCCAAATGATCCCTTCCCAAGCACCGTGATGAAGCTGAAATCCGACGCTTTAATGACATCACTTTTCGGGGACGGTGATTTATTTGGATCCTTCGGCTTTGGAGACATCTTTTCTCGATTTGACTGAAATTTTTATCTTATGGGAGAAATCGTCACATCAAAACCAAACTCTAATGGAAATCAAAAAAGAAAAAAGATCTATTGGGAGCTGAACTCACCTCTCTTTTCGATTTTCTCTTTCTCTTAAAAAAATTGGTGGATCAGTTTAAAATCAAAAAAGTAAAATTTACATTCATTTCCTCCATTTTCTTGCGCATTTTCTCCATCTCTTCCTCGACTTCGGGTGGAATGGGAATGTTGTAGAATTCGCCTTCTTCCTGAACAATTCAAGTTCCTTTATTTGTACTTAATTTAGTTTTAAATGATACTTTAATTTTAAAGCTTCTTTACTAGAAGAACTTCTTTACTTCTTTAGTAGAAGAACTTCTTCTTTACTTCTTTACTAGAAGAACTTCTTTACTTCTTTACTAGAAGAACTTCTTCTTTACTTCTTTACTAGAAGAACTTCTTCTTCATTTCTTTACTAGAAGAACTCCTTTACTTCTTTAGTAGAAGAACTTCTTTACTAGAAGAACTTCTTCTTTACTTCCTTACTTCTTTACTAAATACTTCACAATTGATGAAAATTTTCTGGAACAAGGTGTACTTTACCGGTATTAGTCTCCCAATTGTTTTTAAGTGTTAAACAAACTTTGACCAGAACTTTTCATAAATGTTAATAGGTCTAATATGAATATTTTTGATGTTATTTGATGGGAAATGTTCTCGCGCATTGGATGACATTAAAATCATGTAGATTGAAAGTCTACAAAAGGTTATGATTAAGAAGTCCTGAAGAGATGTAATCTCTTCAGGACTAGCGCGACTAACGTTCGGTCGTTAATGATGACCTGATTCAATAACTTGAATAATAATGCCAATTCCTACCTCATTCAATAGCTTGAACCATCCAGTCACTCCCTCTTTGATCAATTCAGAAATTCCGAATGACATTGATCCCATAAAATCATTCCTCGACGTTCGATCCCAATCCCAAACCTCGATCGATAATCGTCGATCTCGATCAGTAGGTAAGAGTTTGCTAAAATTGATTTGAGATTTATTTAAAGGTTTCTTACTATGTGAATTTCTCATCCCAAGTGGGATTGAGTGTGGCTCGGAGGGTTTTCGTTTTTTGCTTTGATTTGCATCCAACATCTTCAGGGATTAGCTTCAACTTTACATAGGGATCAGAGAGACCATTCGGGTCCATCGGAATCAGGTTCTTCGCTTCTTTCACTGAAAATAAAGATGTTGAGAACAATTTTCTACAAATATACAAGAAAACAAGTAAAACTCTCCTTTTATTATCTGTAGTTCATTAGCTTTATGAGTCCTTTATGATCTATAGCTAATGAACTACAGCTGAACTACAGCTAATGAACTCTGTAGTTCTTTATGATCTGTAGCTAATGAACTACAGATAATAAAAGACCAATTTTCAACTAGTAAATCTGCTCTTTTGTGGTGAATGAAAGAAAATGAAACTAGACATTTAGCATTAGGCTGTCCAGAAAGTCTTTTTCTTTTTTTGGCCTTTCTTATGAAAGAAACCGTAGTTCATTTCTAACTGAATTTCTAACTAATAGTGTTCTAACACTTCAAAATTTCCGAAACCCCTCAAGGGCCGAATTTTTCCATATCTATGAAGCTTTGAAGCCCTTTAACTTTGTCCAGAGATAATATCACTGTTAACTTTTTAGATCATTGTACAGAGGACATTTTAGTCTTTCAAATGATACCAAATAGAGCTTGACTGGATTTTTCATTCCCATACAAACCAGGCGATACAATACCCGAGTTGGATAGGCCTCATTTGCTCAGAGCTGGCTCTGATTTTCTTGGACTGGATTATCGAAACAAGCTCTATTTGGTATCATTTGAAAGCCTAAAATGTCCTCTGTACAATGATATAAAATGTTAATAAAAATCTTATCTCTCGACAAAGTTATAGGCCTTCAAAGTCTTACGACCCGTGCGAAATACTCGGAAACCAAACAAGAGCCGAATTTTTCCAAATGTTACTAAACAGATCGATTCTTCGCAGGTCAGTACATTCATATCTACAACCTGTGGAGAGCAGGCCTGCCCGTTAACATGATTGTTTTGTTTTTTCTTTAAAAGATTCGCTCAACTAACCGTGTATCCTCAACTCTCCTCCTTCAACTCGAATATCGAGCAGCATTCTTCCTCGCTTTTCCGTATTGTCCGTTCCACACAGATTCGGCACATTTTTCACGCATCGATGATGAACATTCGTGTCGCAAGATTGGCATTTCACTCCCTGAAATGAATTTTTGAAATAAAACTCTTCTGTTTCATTGCTGAATGTATTGCAAAAGTTCAAATTATAATTAAAATTAAAATTTATTTCAAATGCATTGCTAAGGCTCAGATTATTATTAATTATTTATTTACCTGTCTAATCAAACCATACAAAAGCGATCCACAATGATCGCAGAATGTCGGTGACGAGTAGGTTTGATCTTTCCATTTGTGTTGCTGTCTTGGATCCTGAAAAGCTTGCAATTTATCTCAAATTTCATTTTTAGTTTGTTTTTTGGTTTTCTTGAAATCGACTACGGCTGGGCGATGGTTTAGTTGGTTTTTATGGGCGACGATAAAATTAACGGAAACCAGACTGAACGACTTGAAAAAACTTTTGATTTTCGTTTTTGTTTTGTTGAAACAGAAAGATTATGTCATAAAATAGTTGCTCAAGGTCATAGATCAAAAAAATTGCAGTTTAAAAGTTCAGAAATTGGTTTTAAAGAATTAAAAGTTCATAAAGTCTCTAGGAATCCAATCTAGGAATCTAGTTCTTAGACTCCGATGCTTGGAAGAAGATTGGCGAAAAGTTAGCTAAAGTTTTCAACATTCGTAGCTAATTGAGTATTCTGATCTGATCTAATAACTGATCTGTAAGCTGTAATTGATTGAAGAAGCTAGTCTTGAGCCAAAGTCATTGATGAGTAATGCTCAGCATCTTCAGAAACTCACATCTGTATCAGCTCCTTTGTCAGCGCCCGGACATGCAAAGTTGACAAACTCATGGCATCTCTTGTGGACGACAAGGGTGCAAACTAAAATTTTGACCTTAATATATTCTTCAATTTCTCGTTTTTCACTCTCCAACTTTTGCCCTTTTGCCTAAAATAGAATTTTTGGTTTATTATCTTCAATTTCTAGTTTTTCACTGCCCAACTTTTGACTCATTTTCCAGAAACTAAAGCCAACCACCATTGGGGCTTAAAGGGGATTTAGAAGTGGCAAAATATGGCGTTTCATTTAGAATAAAGTTTACCACGCGGGTTATCAGTTGAAAGTTTGCAAAAGTTTTGATTGCTCAGTGTAAAGTCTCAAGATATTATTTGCAGCCTGCAAGAAGTTTGGATTAAGCACTTTTCTAGATTTTCGATCTCTTCTTTAGCTCCTCTACTTCATTATTGCCCCGCAATCGCTCAAGAAAGAAAAATTTGATTATATCCATGGACTTGAGCCATTACACTAGCAAAGAGGCTTGACTAATCCATGAAGTCTAATCCTAGTAGGGTTTTGTTTCATCTACTCCTACAAGCATCTAATATAATACTTTATTCGGCAAATAAATGAGTGGACCAGCAAGATTTACATATAGAAGGGAAGTGGCTGTCTGTCTGCCTGTCTGTCTGCCTGCCTGCCTGCCTGCCTGCCTGCCTGCCTGCCTGTCTGTCTGCCTGTCTGTCTGCCTGTCTGTCTGTCTGTACGAGCCAGCTCTCGGCTTCCAGTGGACCGATTTACATGACTTTTAGCTTATTAGGCTTAGAATTCTATGTAGTTGTGCATCTCATATTCCGTTTTTTAAAAACAAAAGCCATGACACAGTCGGGAGCCGAACTCGTGTCGTGTGAACCGTAAACAAGCAAGCTCCCGACTGCGTCACGGCGACCAGTGAGTCCCGCCAGAAAAACCCGCCCTTGGGTTTTTCAGGGGTGGCTACTCTGCGCCAATTTTCTTCAACTCGCTATAACATTATTCTAAGTCAGCCAATCTTTATGATTTTGGTGTCATTTTGTAGATCTCAACAAGGGCAACAAAATGACACCAAAAACATAAAGATTAATTGAATTGAAAGAAAGTTATGGCGAGTTGCGCAAAGAACCCAGTTGCCCAAAGAATTTGCCGCTAACTAGGGCGATTTTTTGGCTGGTCAACAAGTTATGTATCATGAAGATGTTTTGAACACTAAGACATTTCTCTAACAAAGCTTTCTTTACTAATCTCTAATCCTTGAAGTTAAAGTGTTGAGTTATTGACGTCTAGAAATTTGGAGTCTTTTGCAACACTTGAAACCCAGCCACCCCCACGCTAGCTTACAAATTAGATGTTCATAGATGTTATGAACATCAAGACAAAACGAACATCAAGACTTTTGACAAAGAACTCTTTACTAATCTCTAATCCTTAAAGGCTAAAGTCTTGAAGAGTTGAGTTTCCCCATTTTTAGCCATTTTTGGCTCTTTCCGCCCCCGTTGTCAAGCAGAAACACACACCTTTCTTCTCCCTTCTATGAGTTGCACAAAGAAACCGAATGAGAAAAGAATTAGCTTTCCAGCAAAAGCAAAGAGAAAATTAAAAAAGTCCCCTCTTTTCTCTTTTGATCTACCCCGTTATTTTTGACGGAATGAGGAACTCGGTGATGCGTAAAGAAATCGGTTGGCTTCCTTTTTTTTGCAGAAAACTTTCATACTTGTGTCCTTTGTGTTTTCATCAGTTTTTTTTTGAGTTCAAATTGGTAAATTAGAGTGTTTTTGAGAAGAAAACTCTTTAATTTACCAAATTGAATTCAAATAAACCTTGACACTGAAATCCGTGCTAAAATCAAGTATTTGAAAGATAAAAATGAGTTGCGAGATCAAAAATTGTGAGGAAAAGCTGGAGAAAGACTTGGAAATGATATGACTTTGAAGTTATTGAAGTTATTGAAGTCATTGAAGTGATAGAAGTGGACTTCATTGAAGTCATTGAAGTCATTGAAGTCATAGAACCAAAGTGGACTTGATTGGACATTTGGACATTACATTTGAACTTGATTAAAAGGTTTTTGAGGTTACAGTACAGTACACAGTTGTTTTTTTTGGGCTATGAATTCAAATAAACCTTGACACTGAAATCCCTGCTTTGTGATTCCCCAGAGAAACTGTACTGTGCTGTACTTTGAAATAAAATTAATATCTTTAGGCAGCGCTGAGATAGATGCGTTTTTTTTGGAGTTGGCGACACTGCAAAACAATTGTAGTGAAATTTGACGACATGACGAGTTCGTGAACCTTTTAATCAAGTTCAAATGTAATGTCCAAATGTCTAATCAAGTCCACTTTGTTTCTATGACTTCAAAGTCACATAGGTTACAGTACAGTACAGTACAGTACACAGTTGTTGTTTTTTGGGCTATAAATCCAAATAAACCTTGACACTGAAATCCCTGCTTTGTGATGCCCCAGAGAAAATCCTTGCAATGTGAGCAGAAAGTCGGCTGCTTGAAGAAACGAGCGATGAACTTGTGCTGTCTAAAAGAATGCTTTTTAGTTCAAAATTCATTCATTCAATTCATTCAGTTAATTCAATTCATTCAATTTATTCAATTTATTCAATTTATTCAATTCACTCAATTTATTCAATTTATTCAGTTAATTCCGTTCATTTCATTCATTCAATTCATTCAATTCATTCAGTTCTTCAAAATTGTCAATCAGGAAAAGTTTTGGTTGTTTAGAGTTTTGGAATTGAACTACGCAAATCCAAGTGCTTCAAAACAAAACTTCAGATATGGAACTGCTAAATGAACTGAAACTGAAACCTAAACGTGTTGGATTCTTGATTAAGAACTAAATTCTCAATCTTTGGGATTGAGAGTTGCAATAACAGGGTGTAAAGTTGTAAGAACTTTAGCTTGTTCAGCCTTAGAACTGCTTAACTTGCTGGAGCTTGTAATAACAGCTCTTATCTAACAATCCAGCTCTAATCTAACAATACAGCTCTTATTATACTTTTAAAAGTCATACAAACTGGCTAAATCTATTCGTTATATCGCTGACTTGGAAAAAAACGCAAAAATGATGAATTTAATCGATTAGTTTGACCTCCTTTTGTTTCTAAGCATTTTGTTTTAACTTATTTTCTTACAACATTATTGTTTCTCAGGAATTCACGTAATTCGTTTTGAAGATAGTGCTTTAATTCAGATTTATCATTAATTAAGTTAACAAGTTTGAATTTAGAGTTTGAATTTGAATAGGGATTGAATCAAAAATCAATCAAAAGATTTGAATCAAAAGGTTGTACGCCGCCGGGACTCGAACCCGCGACCCTCTGCTTGCCGGAGAAGGGTGCTAACCATTACACCACAAAACACTTGATTTCCCTTACTCCAGAGGGGAGTTAACTTTCCTCCTCTCTGAACGTTTCGCTTACCGGTTAACTTCTCTCCTCTGTGGACGTTAACTCCCTCTGGAGCAAAGGAGATCAAGTGCATGGTGGTGTAATGATTAGCACAGTTGTCCGGTGAGCCACAGGTCGCGGGTTCGAGTCCCGGCGGCGCACGAGTATGTTGATCTGCCCTAGTTTCAAGTGTTAGCTAGTCATTGAATTTGAATTTGAATTTGAATTTAAATAGAATAGTATAGGATTGATTTATTCTTCAGTTTCTACAATCTTTTGGTACTTCGTAATTGTAATTTGTACAATTTGTACCTAATTTGTACGTAATTTGTACCTAATTTGTACGTAGCTTGTACGATCTGTACGTTATTTGTACGATAAAATACTTTGGATGAGTGAAATCACTTGCAATGGGTCTTTTTTACGTTAAAGAAACCGAAAAAAGACTTTTCATTGGCCTAGCACGTATGGTGCGCTCAAAACTAGCAAAAAAGTCGACTGCGTATGATTTTTTGACAGAGTTTATGTGAAGACTTAATAAGCTTTGACTTGTCTACCCTAAAATTATTTTTTCATATATTTTCCCCTTAAATCAAATGCTCATTGACGTCTAGAACGTCATCACAGTTCACTGGGATTTCTCTCTCAACGAAAAAAGTTCCCTTTTTGGTTCTCTGTCAAGGTCAATCCATCGACATACCCAACTGAACGAGAGAACTTTGATTTCGCGGCTCGATTACGGAACTTATTGGGTTTAAAGGAAATGAGAAAGGAAAAGTTAATTTACATTGGAATTCGTGTGAATTGGGTGCAAAAGTCTAACCGGTCCAACAAAAGTCCAACATTACCAGTTTTTCCAGTCGGCTATTGTGAATTCTTTACTTTTTGGTTAATTCTTTACATACAATGTACTTTTCGGCGTCTTTGACAAAAAAGTGCTGTTTTATGACAAGCTCGTAATCGCTAGATGGCTTTTGCTAGAACGCTAGACGCAGGTCGCTAGTCACAAGTCACTAGATTTATTACCCGACCCAGAACTTGACTTCTGATCTGGTCATGATTTTGTCTGACCATTGGCTCAACAACCTTGCTAGCAAGTTTGTCTTTGTTAAGCAAGTCTCCTTGTTGTCCAAGTGTAAAATCAACTCCTTTACTAAGTCCCTAAGCAACCCGATCGCTGTTTGTCGCTTACTATTAGCTCAAAACCTAACTTTTCCCCCGCTCAAATCTTTATTTTTCAAAACAAGTTGACGTTTTTTCAATTACGCGTCGAATTTTGGTCGAACAAAAGCCACTAGAACATATCCCGAAAATTTGAGGGACTCAGCTGTTGTCGTGGAATAACGGGGTCCCTCAACAAATCCCGGGAATTCGGCGACTAATGACCAAATTGGCTTTCCACCCGTTGGCCAGCCTTTTTTTCTTGGCCAGCCTTTCTTTTTGGCGTTAAAAGAGTGTTTCTTTTTCTTTTCTCCCACAACAATATGGATTCCCGCTGGGGAAATTGGGTTGCTAAAGGAGAAAAGCTTTGAGGAGGCAACTCCTTAAAGCTGAAATGATTGAAAAGTCAAAGATTGGTTTGAATTCGATTGAAGGCATGATAAAGGCTTGCAAATGCTAACTTTTTTTCAAAACAAGATTTAGGTTGTAATCTTGAAGAATGGTTTGTGAAAGGATTCAAAGTTTGAGCTTAAATCTCTTTTCAAAACTCATTGCGCATAAACTGTTCATAAGCAAAGCTGTTCTTCTCAATTTTTCATTGCTAATTCAATTATCATCTCCAGAACTGAACGAATTACTGAATTATCATCTCCAGAACTGAACTAATTACTCAGTCATCATTTCCAGAAATAACTTATTCATTTTTAATTTTACATTTGAAAGCACCCAAGTTTTAAGCTCAAAAAAAATCAACTGGGAAACAGGTGGGTTTTCTCACGAGTTTCGGAGAGTTTTTTGGGTGAAAGGTTGTGATTAAAACAGTCACAGGACTCTTTTTTGGAGTATTTCTCACTCATTCAATTGATTATATGAATTTAAAATGAAAAAACTGTGAAAACTATGAACTATGAATGAAAAAAGCCAGCTAACGGAAATTGTACTTAAAATATAAGAAATTGTACTCAAAATATAAGAAATTGTACTCAAAACACACCTCTTCTCTTGTACCAGATAAATTAGCATGAGCGCGTCATAAAGTATTTTGTTTTGGGCACAAATTACTGGCAAGTACTACAAAATCAAAAGAATAAAGTATAGCGGTAATTATTTTCAGTTAGCTTGCTTTATTTTTTGGTAGTTGTCCTCCCTCATCAACTTATTCTCACCAAAATTTATTTTGTAGTATCTACGTTACTAAATCTACGTTATTTTTTTGATTGTGAGACATTTGGTACGCACCCTGCCCCTTTGCCATTGGCAATCCAACTTTGAACTCAAATATCTTGGTGTTGAGCTGTCCAATTTCAATAGTTTTTGTATCAATCGATGGAGAAAGACTTGGCGCATCTAATGATACAAAGAATATTTAGATTGGACAGCCCAACAACAAACTGTTTGAGCTCAAAGTTGACCTAATGCCAAAGGGACGGGGCGCTTATAAAAGGCTATCTGATAAGCCCCGCCCTTTGCCATTGGCAACCTAACGTTGTGCTCAAACCGCTTGGTGTTGGGCTGTTCAATTTAAATGTTCTTGATATCATTGGTGCGGAAAGTCTTTCTCTATCGATTGATACAAAAACTATTGAAATTGAACAGCTCAGCACCAAGATATTTGAGCTGAAAGCTAGATTGCCAATGGCAATTTAAATATTTAAATTGGATACCACAACACCAAGATATTTTAGCTCAAAGTTAAGCTAACGCCAAAGGGGCGGGGCGCGTATAAAAGGCTATCTGATAAGCCCCGCCCCTTTGCCATTGGCAATCCAACTTTCAGCTCAAATATCTTGGTGTTGAGCTGTCCAATTTCAATAGTTTTTGTATCAATCGATGGAAAAATAAAACAGAAAGAATCAGAATTAAACAAATCGAAAGGATTCGGAGTTGATCCCGTATTTTCTGTAATAGTAGTGCGAACTACTATTTTTTCAACCCCCCCCTCCTGCCTGCACTACTATTATAGACTGCACTACTATTACAGAAAATACGGTAGTTTAATTTCGGAATGAATTCGTTTCCAAAGCCTACTCTAAATCATTTTAGCTAAGTTTACCTAAAAGAAAAAGAGGTTTTGCACAAATTTTAGATATTTTTAGATAGCAAACAGACGAATTTTAGATAGCATTTCAATTCCCTCAAAAAAAACCCCACTTGATTTCATGTACATTCTTCTGCCGAAGCGCTCCCCGTCGAACGAAAGCTTTCCCCTCGATTCGCTCGGCTAAAAACAAAAATTGATTATTTTCAATCAAAAAAAGCATTACGTCAAAGATTTCTCATTCAACAAACTTTCTTTCGTCAAACGTACACAATTTTTCTGATTTTCTTGATTTTCTTTTTCATGGAGCCAATGAAAACCTCATTTTCTGCCTTGGTTTTTGTTTTTTTCCCTTTTCTCGCTGTTATCAAATTTTCGTCTCATTTTTTTTCTTTTCTTTTCTTTTCTTTTCTTTCTCTCCCAAAATAAATCGATCTCCGCAAATTTACAACCTTCGTAAAAGTTTTTAGTGTTAAAAAGAAAGAAAAGAAAGAAAAAAGAGAGAAAAAAGACTTTTTTAATGGAAAAATCATAGATTTTAAACAAATGAATGAATTAAAATCAACGATTTTAATGAAAAACATTTTTTGATCTGATTTAGAAAGAAATTCATTAGCTTTAAGACATTAAAATGATTCATTAATTTACAATTGAGCAAACAGTAAGAATTTACAATTGAAACACGTGTGGCTGACTGGTTAAGTGTCTTTTATCTTAATCGGAAGGTCGAGGGTTCGAACCCCACATGCGACATGGTCACCCCCTTCGAATTTCCTTTCCCTTCGGGTTGAGAGGTTTTCTGGAGGGCAGTCTGGTGGTTGTGGCCCCAGTTCTTTAAAGTGACAAGCCACTCCTTCATCGTCATCTTCCCTTCACCACCAAAAAAGCTATTTAGTTCCCCATTGAGCTTAGGGTTAGGGAGCCGTCTGTCATGACGTGGGTTAAGTTAAGATATAGCCTAGTATTGTGTGTGTCGTTGTATTGTGATTGATATATTTCGTGTATGCGATAAATTCACCACTGGTAGCCCCAGTCGGTATTTTTTAAATGAATGAATTAAAATCAACGATTTTAATGAAAAACATTTTTTGATCTGATTTAGAAAGAAATTCATTAGCTTTAAGACATTAAAATGACTCATTAATTTACAATTGAGCAAACAGTATGAATTTACAATTGAATACAGATCGAATTATTTGAAATCGATAAATCTATTGAAAGTTTAAACAAACGACTAAACTCGACTAAACTCGAGGCTTTTGGCGACTAGGCGTGGCTCTTTTATCTTGCATCCCGAATCTTTTTGTTATCAGATATTGATATATTGGGTTGGGGAGAATGAGTCGGCGCCGAAAATCAAAGAAATTTCTAAAACTTATAGCAGACTTTGTCAAATGATATGCGTTTGATACCCGTAGAAGGGTAACTAATTCTCTACAAAATAATATTTAAAAGAGAACTCAAACAGCGCCTCAACTCAACAAAAAATCATTTTTTCACAAAATCGATAAACTGTCATCTAGAGTAAACGGTTGGAGGGATCTTCCTGAAAATTTGGTAACTTATGTAATTGAGTGTGCTCTATCTTTTTTATATAAACACCAAAGGAGGTTTATGTGGAAGAAACTGTTCAAACAATGAGTCGGACTTTTTGTCATTTTGATTAGCTGTGTTTGGGAATCCATAAAATCCCAAAAAAGAAAAGCTTTGTGGAATCTCTCAAAAGCCATTTTGTAAAGGAATAGTGGACCATTTTGATGAAACAAAACGTGTATTTAAAGAAGGTTTTATGGGTGCAAAAAGTTTCTTTAAATTTCGGCGCCGACTCATTCTCCCCAACCCAATATATAGGAAATGCTTTATTATCTACGTTCACCCGATCCTCGAGTATGCTTCCTTAATTTGGTCACCTATTTCTAAATCCCTAATCGACAAAATTGAAAAGGTTCAGAAAAACTTTACTCGAATAGCACTATTCAAAATTGATTTTGCTAACTACTCATCCGTATAAACATAGATTGAAACTTTTCTCACTTGAAACCTTAGAACAACGCCGTCTTATCATAGATTTGGTTGAGTGCTTTAAAATTGTAAAAGGAAAACATCAAAATCCTCTTTTTAAAAAGCTTTTTCGACTAAACTCGAGGCTTTTGGCGACTAGGCGTGGCTCTTTTATCTATAGTTTATCTTTTATCTATCCCGAATCTGCTTTCTCTAAATCCTCTAGAGCTTTTTTCGTAAATCGTGTGACTAAAGTTTGGAATGCCCTACCCGACAAGTTGCGTTTGTCCATCGGTGGAGATGGACATCTCCACCGTGTCTGATTTTAAAAGGGCTATTTCGTTGCATTTTAAGTGACTTTGTCATCTTTTATCTATTACATTTTTCATGTCGTTTTCGCACTTTATTTCTTTATGATTAAAGTTATTTTATATAAACGAATTGACAGAAAAGGGGAAAATATTGAGCCTTTTTGACTTTTTGAGTGTTTTTTTTGCAATTTTTGCAATTTTTGCAACATTTTTACAATTCAGGTATTAAACTAGTTTAAATCTTGAAATCTAACTTGTCTAACTTGTCTAACTCGACTTTTGTGTATTCCTTTTAAAATAATTTATATTAACTAGCTTTTACAAAGTCTAGAATCTAGATTTGAAAATTTGAACAACTTTTAGAGGAAAGCAAATGCCAAAAAAAGCCGATTTTTCAAGCATGTTTTCTAAGCGCTCGTTAATGTTAAAAATATGTGTTATATCTCAAAAAATCACCCATTTTCTCTACTTTAATTTGATACCAAAACGCATAGAAACAAACGCACTGGTGTCGAGATATGAGCGTTTGTTTGAGAGGAAACTTGGGCTACGCGACGCGCCTATACGGAGCTTCTATTAGACTATTTACGGAGGGCCAATTTTTAAGGTTTTGTCTGTTCTAGAAACTTGTTTCATACAATGAAAAGCACCGCCTTTTTGCCCCAAAAATCGGATATCCTCAATACGTCTTTTTGAGGAGAAAATTACCCAAATCATTCGGCAACTAGCCTCCCCAGGGCCACTTGTCACTTTGATTTACAGTTAGACATTCAAAAACCTTTTAAAATTCTTGAAAAACTCAAAAACTTGAAAAAAGCAACAAAACCATAGTAAAGAAACGAAATTTTGGTAATTTAGTCAACGTTTGACAAAGCAAAACCAAGCCAAAACAAGCCAAACCAAACCTTTCCTTTAATTATTAGGTACTCCCGTTTTTCTCTCGTTCAAAATGATAGATTACCACACGCCCACATAGACTCTATTTGACGTTAAACCTATTTTTAAATAAAAACTTGCTATTTTTATCAATAAAAGCTTAGCAAGTACATGGTTGAAACTTTCCAATCAGAAAAGCAAGCTTTCCAAAAACCAAGCTTTAAGTTCATGTTTTATAAAAGTGATACATTTTTTTTAGTCATTGAGACAAATTTTGGACAGATTTTTAGTAGGATTATTTGTGGAAAGGATGCAAATCAAATTTTAAAGAATTTCAACCATTTTCGAAGATGAACAACGTCTACATTTCCTAGAATTTACTTTAAAACGCTCTTACCCATCTATCCCTTTTTTGAAAGCAAAAAAATAAGGCTATTGAACGTCTAATATAAGGGGCAGGCCTTCGCCATTGGCAATCTAACTTTGAGCTCAAACAGTTTGTTGTTGGGCTGTCCAATTTAAATATTCTTGATATCATTAGATGAGCCAAGTCTTTCTCTATCGACTGATACAAAAACTATTGAAATTGAACAGCTAAGTACCAAGATATTTGAGCTGAGAGCTAGATTGCCAATGGCAAAGGGGCAAGGCGCATATCAAATGTCTCAAAATCAAAAAAATAACGCAGCTTTCAATCGGTTATTGTTTATATTTCAAATCTAGCTTAACAGATACAATATGGAATTTTAAATGATTTAAATGAATTTTAAATCGTTACCAGAATGCTTAAAAAGCCATGAAAACGGTTTCCAATATTTTATTGGCATCTTCGTCGTATTAGATCGTTTCCGCATCTTTGGCGATGCAGTGACCAATAAATTTGTTGTATCCGTCGTTGTGTGCCTTCTCACAGAGTCAGGTCTTGTAGTCGAAAACGATGAATGATTCGAATTAGTCGAATTCTCATTCTGAGTCACATTTAGATTAATATTGGCTAAAGAAACAGGCTCGGAAACGCTCGGCCCTTGAATACAGTTGCCATTTGTGCTCGTCGAAGCGTTGCCTTTTGGGCTTCCGTTCCGTTCCTCTCTTAAAGCTTTCCGCGATCTACCAGCCATCGAATATAAAGTAGAATAGTAGAATAGTTGAATATCTTTTCGAAAATATTAGCTGCTTCTAGAAATTAGCGAAAGCCGAATCATTGAAGTTGCCTTTCTTTGGCCATTCAAAAAAAATCGTTTCTCCGCTTTCTTTCGCAGCTCCTTTTCTTTAAACCCCGCCCATTTGTGCTTTTCACTCATTTTCTCCTTTCTGCACCTTTTCTGTCTTCTTCATTTTTGTCTTGTTCATTTTTTTCGATCCAATCTCTCAACATTTTTCGGTTTTCCAAGATTTTGATCGAAAATTTGACAATTTCTCTTTTTCTCTTTTTCTTTTAGTCTTTTTTAGTTCTTTTTTAGTTTTCAGACTAGTTTCTATCGATCTTTGCAAGATTTTTAATCGAAAAATCGGCAATTTCTTACATTTCTCAGGGAATACTTTTATATGCATTCCATTTAATTGGATGAATTGGGAAAACGAGAATTGAGAAATCTTTTTTCTTTTTCTTTTGGAATGAATTAGTGAAAGTTTAATGGAAAGACTTGTTTTGACAAGTTGTTTACAAGGAAATGAGAGAAGAAATTGTTCAAAACGAAAAAATAGAACAATTTTTACAATTTTACAATACAATTACAATTTTTACAAGAAAGAAACAATATGTCGTAGCCGATGAAGGATTTCAGCAATTTTTACAAGAGTTCTTTGACCTAAAAGCAAACAAAATAAAGCGTCATATAGGAATTCGATAGGACACAAAAGTAAAAGCTTACCACCAATCTGTTGGCGAACTCCTTTTCGTTGTCGGACTAAAGAATTTTTGGGGCTCCAAACGTTCCGAATATTTCCATTAGATGATCGACAACTTCAAATTGTGTTTTCCTTTGCAATGCCCGCAAAATGACGAACTTTGTGAAATGATTCTGGTAGACCATCAAAAACTTGAATTCTCCATCGGAAACGGATTGAAGATCGATTAAATCCGTGCCTTTGACGAATGACGAAAAGGGCCCTTTTATTGTGTTTTCCTTTGCAATGCCCGCAAAACGACGAACTTTGCCGAAGAAGTCTCGGGACTTCTTCGGCTAGCCGATGAAGTCTCAAAAATTAAATCTTGAGTTATGTATTGACTCAAGTCAATACCACGAACTCAAGCTCTCTCTCTCTAAAGCTCTCTAAAAGGCGCTTAAAAGCTAAAAAGGCATTCTAAAGAGTGCGCATTTTATCATACTATAACCAAAGGCTATAAAAGGGCCCTTTTCGTCATTTGTCATTCCTCATTCGTCAAAGACACGGATTTAATCGATCTTCAATCCGTTTCCGATGGAGAATTCAAGTTTTTGATGGTCTACCAGAATCATTTCACAAAGTTCGTCATTTTGCGGGCATTGCAACAACACAATTTGAAGTTGTCGATCATCTAATGGAAATATTCGGAACGTTTGGAGCCCCAAAAATTCTTTAGTCCGACAACGGAAGAAGAAGTCTGAGACTTCTTCGGCTGAAATCCTTCATCGACAAATATAAGAAACAATTTTTACAAGAAAACATTCAATTTTAGTTGTTTAAAGATCTGCTAAACGTGATTTGATAATTCTTGCGTTAGATTTTCATTCTACAAATCCGGTTTTAATTGCTAGGTTTGTTTAAAAGCATAGAGGCCAAAGAAGTTCAAAGAAAAGTTTTGTTTGTACTTTTGTTAGTTTTGTTTTGTTAGTTTTGTTAGTAAATTAGCTTTCCTTATCTTCTAAAATCGAATAGAAATAACCCACAAAAATTTGATGATCAAGAAAAGATCATGAAGAGCTCTAGCATTTTAGAATTTTTGGGAATGTAGCAACGGGAATGTAGCTTGTTGTAAGCAACAAATTTCTCAAAATCCAAAAACAATGCCTAAAAAAACCTTAAAATTAAAAATTTCCATGCTACCAAAGCTTTGAACTTCCTCATCGCTAGATAGATTCAAGAAAAAAAAGCTTTTATACTTGCAAGATCAAGACTAGCTTACCAAAAGCCTCGGAGAACTTTCGTAAAGCAATATTCGCATCAAGGAAGGGATCAGACGAGGCAGTGATGTCGAGTGAGTGTCGAGGAGAAGCACGGGGTGATGGTGTCTTTCCACCATTCATCCCTGCACCCCCACCAGTGGCCATTGACAGCGATGGCCGCTGTACGTGAAGTAGCGATTCAGTTGGAGTGGATTTGCGCCTCATTTCGTCCATCGCCCGCAGAAGAATGAGCGGAATAGTGGACGTCAAATGGTCGAATTCGTCCAGCTAGAGTTGTAAAATAAAGAAAAGAGTTGAAAAGTGGCAAAGAAAGAAAAGAAATTTGAAAATTCAATACGAATAAAAGAATTGCACAAGGATCGCAAGCTGGGTATCAGTTTTTACTTTACCTTTGTACCTCCGCACTTTTTCCTATGCATCAATACCGTTACACCTTCGCAATCTACCTTTTTACTATGGTAATCTAGGCGTACAATCTTGTGAACAGGATCATTGATTCAAAGGATCATTCATTCAAAGTTAATAAAAGGATTAATAGCTCTAGAGTTTAGGGCATTGATGTGAAAGCCGTCATGCCGTTATGTGAAAGCCTATTTTCATTCCTTCGTAAATGAATGGCTAAATTCAATACCAAGACGCTCTAATCAATTGATCGGTTTGAGATTTATGATTGGATGTTTAAAATTTGATTTTAGTCCTCTACACCTTTTTCTAGGATAGTGATATCGGTGATAGTGATAATGTCGTTATGTTCTACCTTTACCCCTATGTTCTACCACTATCTCTATGTTCTGCCTCAACCTCTATGTTCTACCTCGACCTCTACCTCCTTATCTTCTACCTCTATTGAAACCTGGAACTCATTTGACTCAATAGTACAAAATGAACGAATTTCTTCGCAGCACTTTCTTCGCAGGACTTTCTTCGCAGGAATCCTATCATGCAAAGCTCAAGATTAGTGCATATTGTGGATTTTTCTACTTGTCTTAACTCAGAACATTACTACTAACTCTTTGGCTTAATATATCGCCACAAAACTAGGACATAAAACCCCACAAAACTACGCCATAAAACGCCACAAAATGGCGTAGTATAAAGGTGTTGATCCATAGAAAAAATGGCGAGGTATAACGGTAAAGTACCTTTTGAAGTTTTTAACCAAATACATGACCATCTAATCCAGCTCCCAGATCCCCAGATCTATTAGAGAATGGGCTGGATCTTAGTGGAAGTACGGTAGTTTTCCCTAGCACTCTTTAGAACAAGACAGTGCCCTGTCCTGCATTACGAAAGCTTTACAGCGAAAGCCTGTCCTGCACTGGGACTACGAATGCTTTTCTAAAGTAGTTACAGTGGAGTTACGATAGCTTTAACTTGAGAGGATCTATTAACCAAAACTGATTTACTGGTGCCAAAACAATAGCTTTAACTTGAGGCCATCTTTTGAACATCTTTTGAACATCTTTTAAGCCTTTTAAGCAGATTAAGGCAACGCTTTCTGAAGGATGCCTTTTAGAACAAGGCAATTGGATTATGGTAACCCGAAAAAGAACTTTTTAATATAAAACATGACGTTGAGATTACGGTATTAGTGCTGATTGTGGATTTTTCTATTTATCCTAATTCCTTGCTGAACTTTTTAAAAGAGCATCAACAATAAAGCATCTTTTCTATCGCCAATCATTTTTTCATTATAGATTTCATTATGGGTTTTTCATTTCTCATTATTTCTTTGTTATTATCGCAAATCTTAAGGTTCTTTATAGAAAAAAAACACTGATTTTATTCGTTTTCTACTTTTGGATCAAAGTTTCAAATCCTTGGAATCCGTAGGGAATTTTTTTTTGTTTCTTTAAATGAATGAGTGGCAACTCTTCAGATTTTGCTAGCAAAGTGAGAAGAAAAGATGAGAAATCCAAGAGAAACAGTAGAAGAGTATCGGATTTCAGAAAAATCTTAGGTGTTCTATGAGATGAAGCACATTCGGTCCCCAAGGAAATCGGAAATCTCTCTGTCATCGGGAAAAGAGTTTCTCGAGAAATTAAATGGCAAAACGAATCATTTTTCAACGACAAATTTAGTTTTTTACTTTTTTAGCAAAGTTTTCTCTAAATTATTGACTTTACTGAATAGTTTTTATCAAGTTTTATGACTAGATTGTAAGATTTACTGGACTTGATTGTAAGGTTTACTAGACTTGATTTTAAGGTTTACTGGACTAGATTGTAAGGTTTACTAGACTTGATTGTAAGGTTTACTAGACTTGATTGTAAGGTTTACTAGACTAGAATGTAAGGTTTACTGGACTAGATTGTAAGGTTTACTAGACTTGATTGTAAGGTTTACTGGGCTAGATTGTAAGGTTTACTAGACTTGATTGTAAGGTTTACTGGACTTGATTGTAAGGTTTACTGGGCTAGATTGTAAGGTTTACTAGACTTGATTGTAAGGTTTACTAGACTAGAATGTAAGGTTTACTGGACTAGATTGTAAGGTTTACTGGACTTGATTGTAAGGTTTACTGGACTAGAAGGTTTACTGGACTAGATTGTAAGGTTTACTGGACTAGATTATAAGATTTACTGGACTAGATTATAAGATTTACTGGACTTGATTGTAAGGTTTACTAGACTAGAATGTAAGATTTACTGAACTTGATTGTAAGGTTTACTGGAATAGATTGTAAGATTTACTTTTGTAATCAGTTTTCAGATCTAAAAGCTGAACATTAGTCAAGAAATGATTTCAATTGGATTGGATTTGACAATTGGATCATCAAAAACATCATCAATTGGATAATTGGATGTTCAGTGACTCTCAGAATGCTCAGTAACTCTCAGAAAAGCTTTGATTGAAAGAAAAGCGCAAATATCAACTCACTATCAACAAATATTTCAAAATTATTGAAAAATTTAGAAAAATTCAGAAGAAATTCAGAAAAATGTGTTGGTTTTTCATGAAAAGGGGAATAATGATGGGCTCAAGAGATATGCCATTGAAGGGCAAGAGTCAAGGAATTTCAATGAGAGAAGCGAAAGAGGGAGAAGCCTTCAAAGAAAAGATGGGAAATTCAATGAGTTCAAGTCTATTTTCTTTTCTTAATTACAACATTCTTCAAAAATACACACACAAGAGAGGAAATTTGAATTTTTTTCGTCGGAGGTGACAATTTAGGGTTGGTTTTCGGTTTGAAACTTTCAAAAGCGAAAAGCAAAAGCCTTGATTGAGATGATCGGTGCTTGAAAACAGAAATGTGATAAAATTTTGGCTAAATGAGTTGGATTTGGATGTTGGATTGGATTGGATCCAATTAAAGCGAGAGGAAATGTTGTAAATCTCATAATTGCTCGAAATCTTGCGTTGGAAATTTCAGAATCACTGAAAATCTCACAATCAGATCAAAGCCAAACTAAAAACAGCTCAAATTTTTAAAAACAGCTCAGGTTCGATCAATTGAAACACGTTTTAGCTTATTTTATAGAGGAGATTTACAACTTTCAAATAGTTTATAACATTCATCGATATCAGGTTTCTATCGTTGCAAATTTATGAAAATGTTGAAATCCGCATTTCTTATGCATAATACATTTTGAATAAGGGAAACACTGAAAAGCATTGACTTTTAACGCTAAAATTAAAAGAGAAACTTAAACTTTGCTCTGAATTGACATAAACATGTTGCCAAAAACGAAATTTACTAAACTGATCATCGATGTGGTAGTGGAAGAACATTTTCCCTTTTCCCCTTTCTCTTCATCCACCCCCGGTATTCTGGGACCGAAAAAAACATCAAATTTGATTCCAAAGAGCCGAAATAAGAAAAGAGGCTAAAGAAAGAGATAAAAATGATGGAGTTGGATTGAGAAGAGTCTCCAAAAGTCCCCAAAAGAGACCCGAATTCACTCGAGAAGATTGGGAAAAGGCACGAGTTTGGGCTTGGACTTGAATGTTGCGAGAGATGAGAATGAAAACAATCAGAGGAATTGTCAAAAAGCTATTAAAAAGCTATTGTTAGCTTAAGACTTAGATTTTGAATAAAAAAAGATACTTTCCTGTTATAGCCACTTTTAACTTTGGCCTCAAATTTTCATTTATCGTCTCAAATTCCTCAAAATGTTTCAAATCTTCGAAAAAACTCATAATCATCAATATCGTCTTTTTAAGAACGCTTTTATATATTTCAGAATAAATTATTGATATACTAAACAATTAAATGATTCAGGGAATCTTGTGGAAAAGAGATGAAGAGTTTAAAGATCCCGAATTGACCGAATGAAAATGTTTCAAAAGCTCTTTCAAAGCTTTTCAAAAGCTTTGAAAAGCTCAAATTCATCAATATAGTCTTTTTGGTAACGCTTTTATACATTTCAGACCTTTTTGTAAATAGACTGTGCATCTTGCATGCAAATTTTGTTGTAAATAGCATAGATACAGGTAGTGGTTATTAGATATGATTTTTTGGCAAAATCAGGTCGGATCGGGCTAGCCCGATCGGTTGGACGGATCGGCGAGCGGACGGCGGACGGAACAAGGGCAGCCCGATGGGGGGACGGACGGGCAGCCGGATCGGTCGGACGGAACATCGGGCAGCCCGACGGTGGACGGATCGGATCGGGCAGCCGGATCGGTCGGACGGACAAATCGGGCTAGCCGATCGGTGGAGGCGGACGGGCAGCGGACGGTCGGACGGAACAAATCGGGCTAGCCGGATCGGTTGACGGAACAAATCGGGCTAGCCTGATCGGTCGGACGGAACGAATCGGGCTAGCCTGATCGGTTGACGGAACAAATCGGGCTAGCCTGATCGGTTGGACGGATCGGATCGGGCTAGCCTGATCCGTCAGACCGAACAAATCGGGCTAGCCCGATCGGTCGGACGGATCGGATCGGGCTAGTCTGATCGGTCGGATGGATCGGACTGGATTGGATCGGTCCTATTCCGATTTGATCCAATCCGATAACCATGTCTAGTGGCTATAACAGGAAAGTACTCTTTTAGATGATACAAAAAAGATCTTCAGCTATAAATTTGTACCCAGGGATTTTCGACGTCTGGGAATCGATTGGAGCTATTCATTTCTACATAAAACCATCAAAAAACGCATTTTCTCGGTGTTCAATCGAATGAAATCGAATGAAATCGAATGACTTACTACAATCGATGTCGACTAAACGAGGAATATAAAGGATTTCTTTTTGAAAGATGGCCATCTTTCCAAGTTTTTACTAGAGAAAGGTTGACTCTGATTATTTGCCGAAAACTTTCAAAATAACGATAAATGAAAGACAAAAAAAAATCCCCCGAATACCCTAAGTCCTCCATTTGATAACAAAGGCTTAGTGATGTAAATTCCGTCAAACGTTTTTGAGGAAACGATTTTGACAAGGAAATTTCACAAAACTCTTCAGAATATAGTTTAAAGTTTAAAAGTTTAATTAATTATTGTCAATAGATTGATAGATTGATAGATTGTCGAACGACAAGGGTCTCCCACTCAAAAAAGCTTTCTCTGCTGCAAAAAAAAACTCGTGGGAATCCGAATTTCTATGAAAATTTCCCAAATCAGATTTAGATTTTGCAGAAAACATTGAGAGAGCTTTGCAAATTTCAATTTTAGGGAAACCCCCGGCCCCGGCCGGGCCGGCCGGGCCGGCCGGCCCGCCCCCCCCGGGGGGGGGGGGGCCCGGCCGGGCCGGCCCCGGCCCGCCCGGCCGGCCGGGGGGCCCCGCCCCCCGGCCGGCCGGGAGCCAAGCCAGGCCAGTCAGGCCAGGCCAGCCAGACCAGGCCAGCCAGACCGAATAAGCCCAGGGAAATGAGAAGTGCATTATTTAGAAAAGCACGGTTTTTCTTGTAAACAAAGATGTTTAACTGTTTCAAGATCAGTAAAGGATCAAACCAAGTCAAATAAAACCAGGACAAATCAAGCCAAGCTAGGCCAAGGCCAGACTGAATAAGCTTAGTCCAAGACTTGTGCTAGTCAGGTTGTGCTAGTCAGGTTGTGCTAGTCCAATCCAAGTAAGAAGTGCCATACATAAAGACTTTCTGGAGGGCCTAATTTCTGGAAAAGTTAAAGGAGTTCAAAATCTCGTCAAGCTGCTCTCAAAATTCAAAATCTCGATCAAGGAAGTAACTAGTAGGCATCTTTTCTGAAAGTCGATGAGAGATTTGATTGACTTTTCTGGGTATCTGAATGTGATAGGAGTTGAAGGAGGACTCTGGAGAGTCACTGTGATAGGAGTGACTCTCCAGAGTCCAACAAGGAGATCCGAAAAAGAAAAAAGACATCGGAAAGGAAAAAGAAAGTCATAAAGCATTTTCCCCAAATCTCCTCTCATCTCAATTTTCATCTACCGATCTCCTTCTCGACTAAACAAAATGCGGATCTCACATTTGATTAGAGGAGACAAGGGATGGATTGGCAATCGAGTTACCCGAACTCTTTCTACATGGCTGAGAAATCATTTGAATGTGTAAGGGAGTTTAGGCTTTGGTGTGTAGAAAAATTGACTTTTAATGAAAAACTGAAAGGCTGAAAGGGTTCAAAAAAACTTTTTGATTCTATTGGGTTGGTGAATTGAAAACTGCGGGACTTTGAACTAGAATTTATTCAACATAAAACCATGAATTCATTCCAAATAATTTCCATTATTATTGACGACTTCTGCCCATTTTACAGGCAATTTGCGGATTTCTCTTTCGTAGTAGGATTTTGGTTTGTGTGTGTGACAAGTGTGAGACTCAAAAATCGAGGACTGGAGGCTGGAGAAGGACTCCCAGTTTGAGCACTTTCTTCAAAAGAAACCCATTTTGGTGTCAATAGAAAAGTTGTAGAGAATCAAAAATTAGGCTTATAGCCAAAATTCCAAAAAGATAAACTCAGTAGTTTCGCTTAAAATTCAGGTTTTGTTGCAGGTTTTGTGAAAATTCGTAAATTTGGCATCTCTTGAAAAGCAGTTTTTGAATCGTTCTGAAAATTTGGCTATAAGCTTAATTTTTGATTCTCTACAACTTTTCTATTGACACCAAAGTGGGTTTCTTTTGAAGAAAGTGCTCAAACTGTCACATATGACCATAGCCCGCAGTTTTCAATTCACCAACCCAATATATTATATCCTGTAGGGCGTGGCATTTTAAAAAGATATAATTAAACTATATTATATCCTGTAGGATATTGGATTTTAAAAGTTTTAGAATCTAGAAAATTGGATAGGCAATTCCGTAGCTTTGTTCATAGAAAAATTCGCTTTACTTCCCGTTTTCAATTCACCAACCCAATAATATTCTGTTTTCTAAACGCTACATGGGTAAAGTATAAGAAAAATCCTGACAGTTTCCTAGCCAAACATATTGAAAACTAAAATACTTTAGAAGAAAGGAGTAACGCTGACAGAAAAGTGTTGATAACAAAATCGGATTCAATTTTTGAATGGTTTGTTTTAAAGTTAGTTGGGAGCCAAATGGAAGCCAAATGGAAGCCGAATTCCTGAGAAAAACATTGCTAAAGTTCTTTATAAGATTCTGCGTTTCTAAGAAAAATAGTTCTTGTTACTCGCAAGCCAATTTTCCCAAGAAAATCAGAATTTGAATCAAATTATTGGTTTGCATAATAAATGGAATTCAAATATCCATTATTAATGTAAATTTTGGCTGGTAATTCTTCAAAAAGCTTTGAGAAAGCATTTGGAAAAACTAGCTGAGAAAATAACATAAAAAAAGATTGTAAAGCCTTGAGCTCAAACGTTCAGAAAGAGTTTGACTAATGAAAAAGGCATGTTAGTTTCGGAAAATGTTCAAAATCTCAAAAATGAGATTTTAAATGTGATTTTTGAGAATCTCAAGTTTTCTCAAAAAACAAAATAATCAATGGAAACGTTGGCGTTTCTAAAAATATTCACCGATGCGTGTTCAGGGATTATCTAGTAAAAGGAGCCTTGGGCCAGAAAATGTCATCAAATTTTTATGATAGAAGAGAAATCTGAAAACGAAAACCATGTGACGGAATTGGAAATAAAGGAAAAGTGAGCTTTGTTTTGCTGACAAACGGTGTGCCGGAACGTTGCGAGGACATTCTGGCACACTGGCATTTATACGAGTCACTTGGGAAATAAATAAGTGAAGGAGTTGGAAAGAAAAAGTAGTTTTATATATGTTAAGCCCGAATCCGGCCTAGGGTCCGAATCCCACCTAGCCTCCGAATCCCACCTAGGGTCCGAATTCGAATCCCAGCTAAGGGGTTTTTGAAAGACAATCCCTTAGTGGTAACTTGGTACCAAAATAAAAATTGTGCAAAATATATGAATTTTATAGCGTAAAACAAATTTCAGCTCATTTGGTTTGGTAGAAAAGATTGAAGAAAAGAGTGAAAGAGTGAAGCTACATCTGAAATTTCCCCTTTGTAAGTGGGAGAAATGGCAGCAGTGGGAGAAATCGAACCAGAGATTAACCGAACCCGACCTTACTTAGCTTGGCAAATCTGACGGGATACCGTGTTTCAACGTGGCGAGGTGATTCGTGGTGCGCGATTACGAAAACATTAATAAAGAAGTAAAGGAATTAGCAAGAAAAAGTAGAGTTTTGGGGGATTGAACCATTGACTTTTAAGTAAACTTTAAGTAAACTTTGAGTAAACTAAAAAAGGATTTTGAGTTAGATTTTTAAGAAATTCAAGCCAGATTGTGGTACAAATTGAAATTGAGGCACAAAAAGTCATATACTCTCACAAATTTTTGGAATTTTTGATGGAAGCTTTAATGAGGCAAAAATCCACCTTTACGAGCAAGCCAATTTTAAAAGCAAGCAAGCAAGCTGATAGCTGGCTTTACTCTATAGACAAAATTCTTCGTTTTACTTAATTTTTCCAGAAAAGACGTAGTTCTAGATGAAAAAGGAAGAGGTTTTGAAAAAGAAAGAAAATTGAGGGAGCTGTGGCCAAGGATTGAGCAATGAAAGTGTTAAAATTGCAAAATCAAATCCAATATAGTGTTAAAAGCATCGCGGAAGGGTTAAAAGCATCGTGAAAGGGTTAAAATATTCAGCCAACAAAAATTTCCCTAAAAATCATGTTGTTTGATCGAAAAATATTTGTATTTGTTCAGCAAAAAGGAAAAAAAATTTTTTTTGGAACAAGCGATTGCTCATCGATTTCTTTTTTTTACGAAAATATCAAAAAAGCATATGTAAATCTTATGGATTTTTTTTTAGATTACAATTGATTTAAACAATTCAAAAAACATAAAAAAACATAAAAAACAAAGCTTTTTTTTGGGGGAAATTCTGACGTCAAAATCGAGGCCATAAAAGTGAATCATTTTGGGGAAAATTTTTAAGAGAAAATCGTTTAAAATCGAAAAATGAAACCGAAAAATGTTTTGATTTTTTAGCTTAAAATTTCCAAAATTAATCCAATTGGAGTAAAAAAAAGAGGGATAAGTTTGCAAATCGCCAGAAAACTCCTCGTTTCCGGAACCGATTACCCTGCAAATTTTGAAATTTTACCCATTTTGTGGAGTGTAATGAAAGCGAAAGTGAAATTTTTGCTTTTTCAATGAAAATTTGAAACCCTTGGGTTGTTGTTGTTTATTAGTTTAAATAAAGTTTTGCTATCTTTACTATTTCTAGCAAAAACATCACAATAAACTTAAAAAGGGAGACGAAAGACGGAGGAGGGAGCCGAACCAGCGACTCTTGGACTAGCAGCTTGGGCTGCTATCCCCTCGGCCACGCGGCCCCTGACGGAGCCCTCTCGAGAGTGCCCTTTAAAGAGTGCCAAATCCCCAAAATTGCTAATTTTTTTCGGGATTTACATTCTTTAAAGGACTCTCACCCTTTAAAGGGAACTCTCACAGGCAGTTGACTAGTGGGCAAGTGGTCGAGTGGTTAGTAGATCGAGGTGGTAGCCGGAAGCTAGCTGGTTCGGCTCCCTCTCCGGTCTTTATCGTGGCTTTTTATCGTTAAAGGTAAAAATAACAAAACTTTTAAGCCCAGTATTATCAAAGACTCTAGAACTGTCTTTGAAGAGACTCTAAAACCTTTGCAAACGATTGTGAAAGTGTTAAAAGTGTTGAAAATCTTTCTTAAATGCAAAAGAAACGCACGAGTTGTTGGGTTTTATGAAAAAAGCTCTAGATTTAATAATGTAAAGTAAGGAATGGCAAAGAAAGAAAGAAAGAGAGCAGATTGAACCCTCGCCCTTTTATTTTCTGGACAATTGCTCTAACCACTGAACTATCCGGTATCTTCTTGATAGAGAAGAAAGAGGAAATACAAGGGAAAGAGAAAGAAAGAAAGAAAGAAAGAAAGAAAGAAAGAAGGAAAGAAAGAAAGAGAAGGAAATACCCGGCTTTTCACAACCATAAGTGAAATGTTTTTCAAAAACGGAAGACAAGACGGAAAACAACAAATCACTCATCATCACCGACACCAAGAAAGGGCATTTTGTTGGGGGAAAAGAGGGAAAAGAGGGAAAAGACGGCTAAATCACACATTTCTCCGCCGTGAGTATTTTGGGCGGATTAAAAATGAGTCCTAGAGATTCCCGTTGTCGCAAAAATCCCCACCCGGGTTTGGGGAAACTTTTTTGAAGTGAAAATACTTACAGTTTTTTTAAAGGCTGCACAAGTTTAGTACAAGTAACTTGTACAAGGCTGTACAAGTTTAGTTTAAATCAATGTTTCATACCGTAAATACTGTAATAGTACCCCAGCCCCCTCGTACAGTCGCGTAGTCGCAAAAGTTTTTTAGTATTTCATTTTTTTCAAAGCACCCATACTTTCAAAAAATGTGTCTTTGGTATCAAAAAATAGCCCTGAATTTCAGCTATTTTTTGATAGCTAAGCGCGCATTGTAGCATAAACCTGTGTCGAGGAACACTCGTTCAAAGCTAGACTACGCAACACTCCGCACCGTCATTATGGGGATGGGGTACTATTACAGTATTTACCGTAATTATTATCATGTGAAAGTGAAGTGCACGAATTAATTTGGCATGGTTGTTTTGAATGAAAGGATAAATTTGGCAAAAAATCAAGTCTAAACTTAAACTTGAACCTTGAAACTGCTGAACTTGAAAACTTCGAGCCTGAGCCGATTTTCATTTTTCATCATTTTTCATTCATTTTTTCTAAGCGCTCGTTAATGTTAAAAATATGTGTTATATCTCAAAATATCACCCATTTTCTCTTCTTTAATTTGATACCAAAATGCATAGAAACAAACGTACTGGTGCTAAGAAATGAACGTTTGTTTGAGAGTAAACTTAGACTTCTATTCTAGGACTACGCCATTCTATTAGAGTTTTTACGGTCTATAAAATTAAAAACAAAAACCCTAGTAAATCTTTATGTTAGAGAAACTACTGAAAAAGGAAGACCTGAACGTTTTTGACTTAACAGACAACAAAAAAAACCCATCCAAATTGACGTTCTAATCGACTATGCTCGAATGATTCAATATAAAGCAATCTCCTGAGCTGATCTTCACGGAATCCTACACCGTTCCTCTCTTTTCAAAGGATTAATAAGCTTCGTATGAGCGGAAAAAAGGTTTCCAAGAAAATTTGGAGAGTCAAAGATTATAAATTGTCTGAAAACTGAAAGACATAATCCCAAAGCACATACTAGACATGGGAAATTTCCAACCCGAACCTAATTCCACCTTCGTTTTCTCAGCCGCCTCTTGGCCGATTGCTTTGGAATTTTGTCTACAAGCAGAGAATACCAATTTCTATTTGTAAACAAAATTTCAGAACAATCAGCCAAGAGATGGCTGAGAAAACGAAGGTGGAAATAGGTTGGGGTTTGAATTTGAATTTGAAAACGCGCGCGTTTCTAAAACGAGACGAAAAAGGTCGCTGGCTCGACTCTTCTCGCCGCCAATTCTTTTACATTTTGCTGCAAAGCAGCCGCGAAACTGGTTTGATTGAAAAATGGCTTCAACCAAGGGAATTCGATAAAAACCATCAATCATTCAATCATCTAATAATGTTATAAATGGTACAAAAGCTTAAACAAAAATTCACTCGTAAGTGACGATTAGAGTTTTTGATTAAAAATTTTTTAAAATTTTTTTAGTGGGTCACAAAGCACGGCGTTTTCTTAAGAGTGGCTTTTTAAGAGGCTTAAGAGTGGTCCGGTTAAGAGGCTTAAGAGTGGTCTTAAGAGGCTTAAGAGTGGTCTTAAGAGGCTTAAGAGTGGTCTTAAGAGGCTTAAAAAGTGGTTTAAGAGGCTTAAGAGTGGTCTTAAGAGGCTAGTAAGAGTAATAGGTCTATAAGAGTCTTAAGAGTAGGTCTTAAAAGTCTTAAGAGTGGTCTTAAGAGGCTTAAGGGAAAGAGTGGTCTTAAGAGGCTTAAGGAAAGTGGTCTTAATAGGCTTAAGGAAAGTGGCTTAAGAGAGCTTAAGGAAAGCGGTTTAAGAGGCTTAAGGGTCTTAAGAGTGGTCTTAAGAGGCTTAAGAGTGGTCTTAAGAGGCTTAAGAGTGGTCTTAAGAGGCTTAAGAGTGGTCTTAAGAGGCTTAAGAGTGGTCTTAAGAGTCTTAAGAGTCTTAAGAGTGGCCTTAAGAGTCTTAAGAGTGGTCTTAAGAGGCTTAAGAGTGGTCTTAAGAGTCTTAAGAGTGGTCTTAAGAGGCTTAAGAGTGGTCTTAAGATAGTTTTATCTGACTTATAAAATAAAATTGAACACAAAGGTGACAATCCAAGATGGATTGAGATATTCCAATGCATTTTTTGAGATTGAGTGGGGGTGCTGGTTCCCCTTTCCCCCAAAAGACATCTCAATCTTTTATGCATCGTGCTCCCTTTTCTGATTTATCCAATATCCCCCAAAGTCTTGTTTTCTCTGTTTCTATAAAAATTCAAGAATCTTTTTCTCGAAAATAAAAAAATCGCATGTTTCTCTTAAAACTTTTATGATTAGAAGAGGCAACCTCAGAGGCTCAAATTTCCGCGTTTTTTTTCTTTCTTTACACGTCTGATTTTGCATCCAGAAGAGCTATCAATGATTCATCAAAATTGAGAAAGAACTTTGAGAGAAATGTGCAAAATAGAGAAATGCATTTGATTGAGAATTGTTTTTTTTTTATAAAAGATGACATTTAAATAGTGTAAACAACCAAAAAAAAAAGAAAAATGACTTGTTAATGAATTCTTTATACCATAAACACTTCAAAATTGGCTGAATTTGCTGGAAAAGTACTAGTTTGCTTTTGTTTGTTAGCTTAAAGCAAAAAGCTAGCTATCTAGCTTTTGCAGTCCAGCTTGCTTTTGCAAATTCTAAGAAAAATATGTATACAAGAAAGTGAAACACGGAAAAGACCGGGTTTTTATCCCAGATTTGTAGAAAGAATTGAAATTTGTTTTTAAACCTGAAACATTATGTTTTCAAAGAACCTGAGCTTCTTTTTTTTCTTACTGGCTTACAAGTTGGTTACCGTAAAAGCTGTAATAGTATACTAATAATGCCCCCACAATAGTATACTAATAATGGCATTATTAGCTGTAAAAGGCAATTTAAAGCTGAATTTAAATGGAATAATTCAGGTTCTAAACAAGAAAAATTTCGTTTAAACGCTTTGCTTGACTATTGATTTTCACTTTTAACCATTTCTTTTGAAAAACAAAACAATGATCCATAGTGAAAAGCTCACAAGGGAACCTTCCCAAGTTACCCGCAATATGAGGTACACATATGCCAATATTACAATATGAGGTACACTACTGGACAATGAAATATCATATCTGAAAAAAGATCGTCACTTTCGCGCGTCTGTAACTCCATTGTCTTTACAGTATTTCTAAATAAGAATATTACCATTGTGTAGCCCTTGAAAAGAGCTTTCATTGTCCAGTACTGTAGGTGCAAAAAGAAAGCCCAGAAAATGTACGTTCAGAAACTGTTTTCAAAAGCCGCTAATCGACAAAACGCACGAAGTTACAGCCATTTGAATTTCGAAAAAATGAAGGCTTTTCTCGAATTTCTGATTTTTGTCTTGCGAGGCCTTCCTTGCGAAAGGAAAGACTTTCTTTTCGCTTTCAAAAGTCAGCCCGTAGCCTAGTGGTTAGTGTGCCTGCGCTCAGAACTCCTTGATCTTGGTTTGGATCCACTAGCAGTCAGAATTTTTGCTTTTTTTGAAAAACATTAGAAAACGTTTTTGATTATTGGAAATTTGTACAATGTTTGACTTGTATTTGTATAATTTAATGATTGACAAGGCGAGTTTGCTGCTTTGTTGTTGTTTGACAAAAGCCAGCGGGCTCATTGTCAACTTAAACGCAAAATTTGAGACTCACCAAAATCCTCGTTGTCGCTCATCTTTTTTCCGGAAAAGTGACGAAAAAGTCTCGCTGTTTAGGCGAAAATTGAGTGAAGCCAAGAATTTTCCTTGAAATTTACAAAGTTGACTCTTGAAAAGAAACAAAACAAAATAAAGAAAAGAAGCAAAAAAAATTGAGGGTCAAAAGTTAATGAGAAATTCTTTTTTGACTTGATTAGCTGAACAAATTTGAATTACGGGTGAGATCAGCTGGAAGGAGTTGCGTTGAAAATAATTCTTTTTTAGGGATTAGTTCATGCTATGAAGAAATTTGTGAAAATAAGGATCGAAAAAGGTCAAAAATGTAAATCCATTGTTGTAAATTTTATGTAAATCCATTTTTTCGATTGGAAAATCGGGTAAATCACAAAAACAAAGCTGAGCTTTTCAAAAGTTTAGCTATTTAGCTATTTAGCTATTAGTTGAAAGAATGTCTGGCGGCGTAAAGCCCCGGAATTTCCCCGAATTTAATGGATTTAATTCGGGGAAACCAAAATTAGACGTGGTTGTCAATTACTTTCACAGAGAGCCGATTTGTGAACGAATTGGGAAAAGATGAGAAAGAGTAGATGATGACACGGGGAAAATGGAAAGAAGAATGGAAAGAAGAATAGAGGACATCGAAGAGAGCAACTGGACACCCCGTGGGAGAAATCGGAGAATCGGAGAATCGGAGGGGTGGGGATGGTTGTGGAAAGGTTGTGAAGGGCAATGAGCAATGATTCTTCAAGGCAATGGCAATGATTCTTCAAGTTCTCATGAAGTTCTCATAAAGAAACACATAATAATGATAGGAAATGGATAAGGAAAATGCTGGGAAGGCTGGAAATGCTGGAAATGCTGAAAATGCTGGAAATGCTGGAAATGCTGGAAAGGCTGGAAATGCTGGAAAGGCTAGAAATGCTGGAAAGGCACGAAATGCTGGAAAGGCTGGAAAGGCTGAAAATGCTGGAAAGGCTGAAACTGCTGGAAATGCAGTGCTTAATGAAAACCACCAATTTATCACGTACAACTTTAAAAAAAAATAAAAAAAACAAAAACCACAAAAGGACCACCAAAACCCAACCTACTAAAATTAAAAAATAAATTACAAAAAAAATTAAACTAAAATTACAACAAAATAACATTATTATTGAATATTCCAGAATAATCAATTAAAATATTTTCTAATATTTATTTATTTTTTTAATAAAATATTTATAAAAGAAGTTATTAAATACTAAAACTTGATTTTAAATTCTGAAAACTCAAGGTGAGCTTTTGTCTGCAAAAAGGTTAGCTGCAAAAGGCTAGATTGCTAGATGCTAGATACAAATTCGTAGTGAGCTTTTTTCTGGAAATCTAGTGCACTTTATAGAATCAGCTATGAGGAATCCGAATCTGAAATCAAAATCTGCCCATGGCTTTCCGGGCTTGTAAAACGAAAATTTGGCGTCAAAACGGAAGAAAAACAAAGACACAAAAAAAGCTGAACCGGGAATCGAACCCTGGTTCTGTGAGCAGAAGCCTAACGCGTTTTCCACTAAGCCACCTACGCGTGAGGAGAGGGCGGCTAAGAGCTCCATTAAAAGGCTCCTTTCTAGCGGCAGAAAGGTACGTTAGTGGCCTAATGGATAATGAATTAGGCTTTCGCGCACAGGATCAGGGTTTGGTCCCGCATGCAGCTTCTTGTTTTTCTTTTTTAGAGCTTTTAGAGCAACTTCTAGCATTTTGCAGCTAACTTTTGCAGACAAAAGCTCACCTTGAATTCGTGTCTTTCCCTAGCCAATCATTTTAAAATCAATCTTTAGTAAAAAGTTCTACGGGAACTTTTGGATCACTTTTGGATCACTTTTGGATGTAATGATGATCAAGCTATCAAGGTAAATCAGGTAGGGAAGATGGTAACATATTGTAGATGACAATATTGTAAGTTTTAATTGCTGGGATTCTCAAATGGGCATGTGATTTAAATCTAATATTGAACAAGCAATTGTGCTTATTTTGGTCTAGGTAAACATATCTGGTTAAACAAATCTAGAAGGAATTGAAAAAATTCAAAGCTTGCTAGGTTTGGTTTTGAAAAAATTCAAAGCTTGCTTGACTTGGTTTGGCTCAAAAATGTCTTTAAATTGAGAATTCAAGAATCCAGGCAAGAAGCTTGGTTTGAGAATCGATCGATCGATCGAGAGTCAAATCAGAATCGATCTTTCATTCTCACTATTCCACTGATGATTCATTATTGATTTCCTTTTCAACATGGGAAAACATTGTTTATTTTTGGGAGAGAAAGAAACTGTTTCGTTACGTCAAATCGGCTCGAAACGCGGGGAAAAAGAGGGGAAATTTGTACAGGTTGCCTCAGTCAAGCCAAGCTTTCGATTAGAGTTGATTTGCTTTAGCAGCCATGTTTAGAAAATTGAATTGAAATCAAGCCATTAGAATTCAATCAAGCCAATCGAATTACTAAACTCTAAAGCCAATCAAAAACCAAAAAACTAAGCCAACATTTAGACAGTTTTCAAATGTGTTTTCAAAAGTTTTCAAAAGCTAGAAGGATTAGGTAATCTTTTCAAAAACCAAAATGAAATGAATCCGATTTAGGTGTAGAGAAATATTAGGGAAATGAAGGGAAAAAAAAGAAGAGGTGAGCATTGGAGAGACATGGGGGAAAATTAGGAATAAGCTGGGAAATGTCCTCACAGCCAAAGAGAAAAAACGAAGGCGATAAAATGCAAAGGGAACGAGTCAAAGGGGAAAAAGAAGAGGAGCACTCGATTGGACATAAAACACTGAAAGTGCTTCTCACATTGCCTCTATAATTTCGTGTTCTCTACTCCTTTTTTTCTTGTTTTTTTCTCTTTTTCTACCCACAAATGGCACCCATGTACCTGAAAAGATAAACCAGATGCTTTTGACCATTTGACATGAGAAAACAAATAGAAAGTTCATGTTTAGCACCGTAGAAATACCGTAAATACTGTAATAGTACCCCAGCCCCCTCGTACAGTCGCGTAGTTTGATAGCTTTCAGCTAGACTACGCAACACTCCGCACCGTCATTATGGGGGTGGGGTACTACTACAGTATTTACGGTAGTTATGATACTAATTCTAAACTATCCTTGTACTCGGTTAAATTGCAATTGTAAACTGGTTAAATTGTAATTGTAAACTGGTTAAATCCTTGACTAGATTGGCTTGATTTATAAAACCCGAACAATTGAAACAAATATAAGAATCATCATTTATCGGTTGAAAAGAAATAAGAACAAACATAGAAAACATTTTTGATGCAAGCATGGCATTCCTAGAGCAGTAAATCCCTTTGAAACATCAGAAACATTTTTGTTTGGACTTTTGAATCTTAGAAAACGCATTAGCTACAAGCAAGAGCGATTGTTGGAGTGCATTGTGAGGGTTTTCGATCAGTCAAGCCAAGAAATCTTGAAAAAAAGAAAAGAAATGTGAGAAATATACAAAGGATAAGAAGAAAAAAAGGGGAAAAGAGCTATTTTGACAGTCGGAGAGATAGCCACCCACAAACAGCCGGGGCTAAAAGGAAATGGAGAAAAATGTTTGGGGAAAGAAGCGAAATCTCGCACAAAAGTCGTGTGAAGATCATTTTGAACTTAGGAAAACGTTTCTAAGTTGGAAAATCAACAGTTTCACGTCAGTTAAATGTTTTCTTCTTGTTTGGTTGAAAATTTGGTCTCTGGGTGATGAGTGGGTGATTTTTGAAGTCATTGGGTAAACAAAAGCATACATCAAAGACACGTTCTTGGTTTCCTTTGGTTTCAGTGTTAGAAGTGTTCCAATTGGGCCCAGTATTTAAATCATATTGCGTTATATCAGCCAACCTGAACCAGTGCCCGATAGATATGGAAAAATTCGGCTCTTGCGTAGTTTCCAGGTTTTTTTGAACACGTCATCACACTTTGAAGGCCTATAACTTTGCCCAGAGATAATATCTTTGTTAACTTTATATATCATTATATAGAGGAAATTTTAGGCTTTCCAATGATACCAAATAGAGCTTGACTGGATTTTTTTATTCCCCTACAAACCAGGCGATACAACACCCGAGTTGGATAGGCCTTATTTGGTCAGAGTTGGCTATGATTTTCTTAGGCTGGATTATCGAAACAAGCTCTATTTGGTATCATTTGAAAGCCTGAAATGTCCTCGGTACAATGATATAAAAAGTTAACAAAGATATTATCTTTGGACAAAGTTAAAGGCCTTCAAAGTGTGACGACTTGTTCAAAAAAACCTGGAAACTACGCAAGAGCCAAAGATTCCAACCCGAACCTAATTCCATCATCGTTTTCTTGGCCGATTCTTGACCAATTGTTCTGAAATTTTGTCTACAGATAGAAATCGACATTGTCAGCTTGTAGACAAAATTTCAGAGCAATCGGCCAAGAAACAGCAGAGAAAACGATGATGAAATTAGGTTCGGGTTGGAGTTTTTCCATGTCTAGTGCCCGACTGAAGAATTTAAGGACTTTTTCGGAGCCAAACGGACCAGAAGTTAGGCCTAGACCGGATTTTGATTGGTTTTAGCTTGAACTGGCCTGATCATTTATAGGTTTAAGTTTGTACATCCCTGTCAAGAGGCAAGTCAAAGACTAGAAGCCGGGCCTGGCTCTGGACCGTCCTAAAAGTTCCAAAGCAACCCTGGGATTAACTCCTGAAACTGTGCAAAACAACTGTTCAAAACTGTGCAAAACAATGCTGTTAAGATGAGGTTTATTAATCCTAAGACTTTAAAGACTAAGACTTTAAAGACTAAGACTTTAAAGACTAAGCCTTAAAGAGTAAGACTTTAAAGATCTGTTCAACTAGTTTCCGAAGTAAGTCGGTTAAGCTTAACGATGTGGTAACCCTGTACTTTTGATCAAAAAAATAAAACTCCACTTTCGCCATATTGTAGGTGAAAAGTGCATTTTCGCTTTTAGGTTTTGAAGATTCGATTCACGCCGTCCCTCTCGTAAATATGATTTTCTAGGAAGATTTGAAGAATCTTTTCTCTAGGAGAAGAATAGGAAGATGCTCTGAAGAATCTAATCTTTTTCTTTTTCTCTCTTTGACCTGATGATTTGATTCTCATCCACCCCCTGCTTGACGGGAGATTTTGTTGAATTTTGTTGGATTTTGTTTTCAATTTTGTTTTCAAGTCTAGAGAATGATTCGTCATGCAAAGATTTAAAAAGGAAATCAGGAAAAGGAGATGATGTTTAAAAAGGAGAAAAGTTTTGAAGATGTAAGTACTGAAGAGTCATAATAAAAATCATTCAAATAAGAAAACTAAAAGTTTGGACAATAATTGCTCAAAAGATTTATTTCTAAAGAACCTGTGAATCGTAGAATTTAGCTGGTATGCGGGTGAGCACTTGTAGCGCGGCTTGTTCAATTCTTGAAGAGTACTCTAACAGTTATTATATTTAAAACAAGTTTCCCATTTTAACTGAAATCTCTGAAAACTTTAAGTGGCTCAAGGTGGTGTGAAAGCTGTTTTTTGGAGTCGCTGAGTGCACCAGGATGGGTGTCGCGAGAACGGTAGGGTAGTTACAGCAATTGATTAGCGCTCTTGCTCTGTGATTCCTTATTAATGATGTGCGCAATTGAAAAACAACTCCTTTACCCAAAAAGAACGATCAATTTGACACCGGTACTGCGGCTATCATTTTGTGGATTTGCCAGAGCGATTTTAAAAAAAAACAATTCAAAAATTTCCTATGCTTCAAATTCAAAACAAACATGGTTAACGTATTTATTTTAATCGAAGCTCAGCCTCCAATAGAAGCAATAGCTAACTAGAAGCAATAACTAACTAGAAGCAATAACTAACTAGAAGCAATAACTAACTAGAAGCAATAGCTAACTAGAAGCAATAACTAACTAGAAGCAATAGCTAACTAGAAGCAATAAGTGTTGCTACATTGTCAGGCTAACTTGTTTCAGAGAGTGAAAAAAGGTGGAAATGGGTAATAACTCAACTCAGCTACGGTAGCCGGGGCGCGCAATAGAATATGTGCGCTAAATGGGTGCCGGTTGGCACAGATTTGCTCCCTTTTTGATCACTAGAGTACTTTGGGTGCAAAGAGTGCAAAGTACATCAAAGTGTCTGTGGTTGCACTTTTTGATACTAGAATTTAGGGCATTCCTTTCACTCCACCCATTACAAGTTTATCTTTTTAAGATAGACTTTTTAAGATAGACTTTTTAAGATAAGCATTTTTCAAAGCATTTAATCTTAAAATTCTTGATTTAAAGAATAAACCTAAACGCTTCAAATCTAAACGATCAAAATGACACTAAAAATCTGAGAAATATGAAATATCAGCATGATTTTGAAAGAAACAACTGCGAAAAAGGAGCTTTAACTTTAAAAGGAGCTTTTTTTGAATTCAAACTGATTTCAAGCTGTTGAAAACTTATCTATAAGAACGAAAACTCGAAATAAAAAGCATTATGATGAGCTTAAAATAGCTAACTTTGAGTTGAGACAGCTATTTTTAAAGTTGTATTCTAAAACAACGAACTTTTAGTTGGGGAATCGTGAATCGAGAGAATCGATATGTCTCCCCGGGGAATGTGTGAACTCGAAATGTTAGTTTATGATTCAAATTTCCGGTGGATTTTTCAAGAAAACTCTCGCTTTGAAATTATATCACAATTTGCTATTGTAAAAAGCTTAAAATGTAATGATATTGTTGTAGATAAGTGTTGAGATAAGTGTTGGATTTACAGATAAGTGTTGGATTTACAAATAGCTGAAAAACAAAGCAAAAACAAAGCAAAAACAAAAACAAACTAACTAAACAAAAACAAACTAACTAAACAAAAAAAAAGCGCTAAACATTGTCATCAAAAAGTTGTTTAGCGTTTCCACTTTTATGCAAAAAAGTATAGTAGAGGGAAAAATATCTGAATTTTCAGAATCCGGTGTTAGTTTTTCAAAAATTGCGTATTTTCTGAGTTAAACAGTCGGTTATACAAAAAGTGTAAGAACTTTTGGGACACTTTGTATACATTAACTCTAATCTGACATCACGATGCCAGTACAAGGTTTTAATTTTATGGTAAAAGTCTCATGGTGGTGATCATGGCGGCTCATGGGTAAGGTCAAGTGTAGAAATCAAGCCTGTCTTTGGAAACAAATTGTTTCCGAGACAGTTTTTTCAGTAAGGCTAGATCAAGACAAAAGCTAGACGTGGACCTTGCTGGACCTGGCCTTGCTGGACGTGGCCTCGCTGGACCTGGCCTTGCTGGACCTGGCCTTGCTGGATCTGGCCTTGCTGGACCTGGCCTTGCTAGGCCCGGCCTTGCTGGAACTGGCCTTGCTGGACCCGGCCTTGCTGGAACTGGCCTTGCTGGACCTGGCCTTGCTGGATCTGGCCTTGCTTGACTCACAGGCTTTAGAGTTCAGAAGATCCCTGATTGATAAATCGTCTAGATAGCTTTAAAAAAACAGAACCCTTTTTATGGTATTTTGATTTGGTCACCCAATAGTAAGACTATTTGATCCAGTGCTAGTTTTTCAAAAATTGCGTATTTTCCGAGTTAAACTGTCGGTTTACAAAAAGTTGAAGAACTTTTGAGACACCCTGTACAGTTTTGCCCTCTACATTACCCAACAACCTTTCAAATCCATTTAAAAAAAACAGAACAATAATAGAACATTAATAATAGAACTTTTTATATACGTATTTTTGACTTCTGGAATGGTATAGAATTGCTATTTCACTGCTAGCAATTGATTTAGACTTTTAGCAATTCACCTAATAAAATAGAAGTCAATATCATAGAGGAAAGAACAACTGAATCATCAATAGTTGACAATTGAAAATGAGAAACCATGAACCTAACGACTACACGTCGCTTCAAAATCATGAACTACGCGTAGTCGTACGTCGTAGACTACGCCTGGCTCTAGTTGACGCGTACAAAAGACAAAACGAGACTTAGTGCAAAATAGAAAATAGTTTGGGAGAATCTCTTCAAAACTGAAAAATCTGAAAAAGAGATAGAGCTCATAGTCACTAGTATTTATATAAAAAATCACAGCGTTCCCCTCAAACGAAACAAAGCCAATTTTGGTCAACGTGTCGGCAGAAAAAAAAAATAAAACCTTGCGTGTGTTGGAGAGGGGAAGAATCGACGTGAGATAAGTGGATTTATTCTTCCCCTCCTTTTCTTTTCACACAATCGGGCAAAAGCTTCCTTCCTTCTTGCTTAAAAATGAGAAATTTTCGCGTATGATGCTTGACTCAAAAATAAGTATTAGTACTTGCAAGATGAGATCTCTATTCTTGAAATAACTTGAACAATTTTGAATCTTATAAAGAAAATGAGCTCTCTATCCATCACAAAAGCTTTCAAGTGAAAAATGGATTTGAAATTGAGTCAAAAACTTGAAAAGAGCTTGAATTTGCAATTTAGTTAGCTTTAGTTCAATTTAGTTAGCAGTTTAGCTTTAGATATTCTACTTTAAACTTGTATTAGGTACATGCATAAGAAATGCGGATTTCAAGTGTTTCCACCCTTGTCGTCCACAAGCGATGCCATGAGCTTGTGAACTTTGCATGTCCGGGCGCTGACAAAGGAGCTGATACGTGAGTTTCTGAAGCTGCTGAGCAAGGAAATGAGGATCAAAATCAAAAATGGCTTATTGAAAACAGTCTTTCTTTAGCATTTTAGCCATTTTAGCATTTTTAAAGCCACTTGAAATTTGTATGGATCCCGCTAATCTTCGATGTTCGTCTTTGTCTAATCACCAATTTATTTAGAAAGGTTTCTGGAACCATTTTTGGCTCCAGAAACTTCCCGCAAAAAAAACGACTGCGCTCAGTTTTAAAACTTGAAAAGCAAAGTTTTAGACTCTGATTTTTGTAGGCTGTTTGGTATTTTTGTAGGCCTAATTTGGAACAAACCTGTTACCGAAAACGAATAAAATAGGAACCGTATTGGAAGGAAATAGCAAGGGAAAGCTGCACTCATTTTTTTACGAGTAATTTATTGGAGTCGAATAATAGGACACAATGTTCTTGAATTGGTGAATTCGTTTTTTAAGAAATTCCACTCAAACTCTTGCCGTAGAACTTTCTTTCCAACTTAATATCTATAAAATGGACTTGAGGAATTGAGGAATTGAGGGAAAATCTTTAAAACTTGCATTTCAAAGTACTTGCAGTCATCAAGATCGGAACTTTTGGGCAAATCTATTTATGTTTTGATGTGTAGAACATTCTTTTCTCTTGAAAATATAGAATCCTGTCTAAAAAATCAATAAAATTTATGTAAAAACAAGGAAAAAAAGAGACGATTGCCGATCCCGGGGAATTCTCAATGTTTCGACTAGAGAAGAAGCACAGCCGCTCAAAAAAGCAACACACAAAAAACACGATCACGAAAAGCGGAAAACGGAGTTTGCTTGAAAATCTAAGCCACCAGTTTGCCATGCCAATTTGAACATTTTGAACAACAAAAACCAGTTTTTAACCAAGCTAACCTTAGCCTAACCTTTTAACCTTTTAACCAACCTTTTAACCTTTTAACAAACCTTTTAACCTTTTAACCTTTTAACCTTTTAACCTTTTAACCTTTTAACCTAACCTTTTAACCTTTTAACCTAACCTTTTAGCCTTTTAACTAACCTTTTAACCAACCGTTTAACCTTTTAACCAACCGTTTAACCTTTTAACCAACCTTTTAACCTTTTAACCTAACCTTTTAACCTTTTAACCTAACCTTTTAACCTAACCTTTTAACCTTTTAACCAACCTTTTAACCAACCGTTTAACCTTTTAACCAACCGTTTAACCTTTTAACCAACCTTTTAACCTTTTAATCAACCATTTAACCTTTTAACCAAGCTTTTAACCTTTTAACCTAACCTTTTAACCTTTTAACCAACCTTTTAACCAACATTTTAACCTTTTAACCAATCTTTTAACTAAGATCAATGCTTTTGAAATGTGAGTATTCTTTAAAGAGGGGCTTTTCAACCCAATTTAATAGTAAACCCCAGAGCCTTCAAAAATAAGAAAACCCTATCTTTCTCTCCACAAAACACCTTTTCAGCCAGACGGCAAAGCTTTTGTTTTCACAATTTTTCAAATCATCGAACTTAAGCAGTCAAAAATGGAGAGTTGATCATTTAAAGATTGCCATTCAACAACCTACTTTGCTGTTCAAATAAAAAACGTAGAGAATGTATAATTACGTCTACACTCAAATTTTCAAATCGATCTGTCCAGTCGTTTTCTTTGAATGACGTTTTGTCGGTTTTTAACGAAAGATGGGTTTTCTCGGTTTTCATTATGGGTTCCAGACGAATCTGTGGATGTATAGGGCTTTTATATAAAACTGCTATGGCAATTCAAGCTCGCGACAAGGATAAGAAACAGCCGACAATTTCAAAATGCCTACCATAGCATGGGCATTGACACTATATTTTCAAACCATTTTTAAGTGTGTTTAACAAGCACGGTTTAATAGCTGTACTGGCTATTTACTGGCTAGCTAGAAAAGCTTTCATTGTCTCCTTTTGTTTGCTTTTTGTTTTCAACTTAATTCCTTTTTGAAAACCCACAAATTCGACTTCCCAGCCCGTCTCCTACAGAAGCTCCGATGATTGGCGCGGTGCCGAGGACGGCCGCTGGGACCGAGGTTTTGCGAGTGGCTTGCTCTTGGTTGCCTAGAATGAAATTTGTAAAATAGATCTCTAAAAATAGACCTCTAAAAATAGATCTCTAAAAATAGATTTGTAAACATTTATCGAAATATTGGGTTAGTGAATTGAAAACTGCCGGACTTTGAACTAAGATTTATTCAACATAAAACCATCAATTCATTCCAAATAATTTCCATTATTATTGACGACTTCTGCCCATTTTACAGGCAATTTGCGGATTCCTCTTTCGTAGTAGGGTTTTGGTTTGTGTGTGAGACAAGTGTGAGACTCAAAAATCGAGGACTGGAGATGTCCCAGTTTGAGCACTTTCTTCAAAAGAAACCCATTTTGGTGTCAATGGAAAAGTTGTAGAGAATCAAAAATTAGGCTTATAGCCAAATTTCCAAAAAGATACACTTAGTAGTTTCGCTTAAAATGCAAATTTTGTTGCAAGTTTTGTGAAAATTCGTAAATTTGGCACTTCTTGAAAACCAGTTTTTGAATCGTTCTGAAAATTTGGATATAAGCCTAATTTTTGATTCTCTACAACTCTTCCATTAACACCAAAATTGGTTTCTTTTGAATAAAGTGCTCAAACTGTCACATATGACAATAGCCGGTAGTTTTCAATTCATCAACCCAATAAATATAGAATCGCTCATGATCTGTACCTTATTTGGAAGCAGATTAAGTCGAAAATGTGTTAGATTGTTTAAAGTTTGCTATAATTTCATTTTTATAACATTTTTCCACTTATATTCCAATTTTCAGCCCGATCGGTTGGCTATAAGAAAAATTAGAGCCATTAGAAGCTCCGTAAAGAAAAAAACTTTTGGAGATACTTTTGTTCATAAAAACTGGTGATTAAAATGTAGGCATTGAACTTTTCAGTGATTTCAATTAGTTATTAGTGCTTTAAAAAGGTAATAAGATTAAGTCGTCTAGCCTAAAGGGAATAAAACTGTGCTCCGAAATCTTGGAACAATCATTGTTTAACTCGTATGGTTCATTTTACGTTTCACCAGCTCAAGTTTAGCTTTTTATCTTTGAAATTTTACAATAAAAGATATTTAACGAAAGTTATTTGATATTTCATTGCAGATTGATATCATATTTTTTTTCTTTAACTCACTTGGCGGTCCGGCGCTGAACAGCCGCACGAGAATCCGATGATCGAGACTCATTTCTTTGCGTTTACTCATTCATTTCTTCTGAAATTGAAAATGTTTCAAAAGAAATTTGAAAAGAACTCAAAAAATGAAATTTTCTAAAGTGAAAAAGTGAAGAAAAAGTGAAGAAAAGATGAAGAAAAATCTCCTAGACACCGCCGCTTGGTCACGGATTTAATCGAATGTTTCTAAATTGTAAATCAATCCCTCTTTCTACTAAATCTACCAGGGAATCCATCCCTCTTTTTTGAGATTTCTTCAAAGTTAATCCCACATTTAATTCGACGACTTTAGACTTTCAAGAAGCTGACTTTGGCTCTCCAGAAACTCCTTTCATTCCTTTTCATACTTTCGTTTCAAAACCAACAAATGCATCAATTGAACCAAGGTTTATTTCATTAGAAAGGCCAATTATTTCTCTACAAAATAACATTAAAACAAGTTTTAAATGTCTTATGTCTGGATTTTTTTGTTAAGAACAGTGTATTAGGCTGTCCAGACGTATCAAATCTTCCAGAAATGGAAGATTACGCGCCCGGCCCCTTTGCCATTGGCAATCAAACTTTGAGCTCAAATATCTTGGGGTTTAGCTGTTCAATTTCAATAGTTTTTGTATCAATCGACAGAGAAAGACTTGGTCTATTCAATGATACCAAGAATATTTAAATTGGACAGCCCAAGGACCAAGCTGTTTGAGCTCAAAGTTAGATTGACCGATAGCCCGAGAAATTTGAAAAGAATTCAAAAAATGAAACTTCTAAAGTGAAAAAGTGAAGAAAAAGTGAAGAAAAGATGAAGAAAGCTCTTCGGAATCCCCAATTCGAATCGGTGAGGGAATTCGGCAAATGAATGTGTGCAAATTATAAAGTTTAGACGAAATTTTAATTGAGAGAATTGAAGAATTTGAAAATTTTGAGATTAGATAGATTTAGAGAGACTCAAAATAGATTTAAACAATTTGAAAGTTAGAAATTTGATTACAACTAGAGTACAACTAGAGTTTGAAACAAAGAGAAACAAAAAAAAAGAGAAAAAGAGAGAAAGATGAAGAGAAACACGCTAATTCAGAATAAATAATGTTTGGGGGAAAAGGGGGAGATTTACTTGAATAGATTGCCTCTTTAGATTGTCTTTTTAGAAAGTGCCAAGAGAAATAAAGAAAAAAAAACGACTAGAATTCGGAAAATTGATTTTCTCGAGTTTGGTGTCGTAAAATTTAAAGTCATAAAATTTTGAGGTTAAACGAGTTAATTTAGGCTAAATCTCTAAATAGATTAAACGATCGAAAATGCATTAATTAATCATCAATTAATCTGATCGCCTCCTTTCACTCAAACGAGATTTCGTTTGAGATTTCGTAAAAGCAAAAAGTCATTCCCATTTCATCCCGAAAACCCACCGCAAACTCAGTTATGCTGAATTTTTTTCGAAACTTCTACTCCAAGGCTTTTCAGCGAGTGAACGTCTTTGAAATCTCTTTGAAATCCATGAATAGAAATTGGCGGGTTTTTGTGCAAAAAGCGGTGAAAGCTAGTGCATTTTCGGAAAAGGTTCGATATCTTATGACCTACTGCTTCTTCGAAATTCTTTTCTCAAAAGTTCAAAAAGACACTCAGGTATAGAAAAAGTTTCAATCTTTATTACTTACCGTAAATACTGTAATAGTACCCCACTCCCCTCGTACAGTCGCGTAGTCGCAAAAGTTTTTTAGTATTTCATTTTTTTCAAAGCGCCCATACTTTCAAAAAATGTGTCTTTGGTATCAAAAAATAGCCCTAAATTTCAGCTATTTTTTGATATCTAAGCGCCCATTGTAGCATAAACCAGTGTCGAGAAAAACTCGTTCAAAGCTAGACTGCGCAACACTCCGCACCGTCATTATGGGGATGCCGCACCATCATTATGCGGTACTATTACAGTATTTACAGTAGTTATTTTTAAAATGTAACCTGTTTAAGTTCCACTTGTTTGTTAGAAAACACTTATTTTATAAAACTATCAGAGTCAAAGCGTTAGTTTAAATCCGAGCCACCAAATTTTTGTTATCATTACCTGCGTCTTGCGATTCCTCGTCGAATGACACCAAAAATCGGATGATTAAATGCAAAATGGCAATTAGATTACAATAGTTTTCTAAAATAGATGTTTCCTACAAGTTAAAAACCTTGCCCTTTCAATAAAGTCAAAATATTTCTGAGTAATTCTGACTTTTGTTTGGTGTTTGATCACATTCACAAATCCTTCTTTACTCCTACAAAAATACAAATACAATTTTTTATAGACGGCGCCTACAATTGTAGGAGCCAGAGAACTGCCGAGAAATGAACTGCCGAGAACTTATTCTCTCTTTTCCGCGTCGACTCTAAGCTATCTTTCCACTCAAAACGTTCTTAATTGGCTCATGAACGGCTATTTTTTCGTAAACGATCTACTGGAGAGCCTAAACTCTTCTTTAGTTTTTGGATAACTTTGGTGCTTTGCTGTTATTAAGCTCTCCAAAAAGTCCTTTCGTTCCTTTTCATACTTCCGTTGAAAAATAACAAATTCATCAATTAATCTATGTTTTCTTTCAAATACAAAGTGTTTATTGTTCAATTTGCATCTTTTAAGTTTTAAATCAATCTTTGGATTTACTTTCGAGAGTCAACGAGACGTGTTTTTCGTAAAAATCTATAAAAGCCTCTACAAAGAAATTGGCTCGATGAATTTCTCTAAAAATTTGGCTATATGCAGAACCTTTTATGCTCTATCTTTTATCTATTGACACCAAGATAGGCTTCCTTAGCTAAAAGTGTCTAAACCTCACCATTCAGCTACCCTTTTTGACTAACCGACTTGATGCTCTCAAAAAAACCCAGACATAAGACATTTAAAACTTGTTTTAATGTTATTTTGTAGAAAAATAATTGGCCTTTCTAATGAAATAAACCTTGGTTCAATTGATGCATTTGTTGGTTTTGAAACGAAAGTATGAAAAGGAATGAAAGGAGTTTCTGGAGAGCCAAAGTCAGCTTCTTGAAAGTCTAAAGTCGTCGAATTAAATGTGGGATTAACTTTGAAGAAATCTCAAAAAAAGAGGGATGGATTCCCTGGTAGATTTAGTAGAAAGAGGGATTGATTTACAATTTAGAAACATTCGATTAAATCCGTGACCAAGCGGCGGTGTCTAAGAGATTTAAGATCAAATATTTTGAGTCTATCTGTGTAAATAAAGTTCGAATAAACACCCCACAAAAACATGGAACAAAAACGGTTCTAGAAGCCAAAGCTTGTTCAAAGCTCCACAAAAACATCAAAAGTTTGATGAAATCACTGTTGAAAGCGTGGAAAGAGCGGTGCAGCCTTGGTTGCAACCGTTGACGCATTCTCGAAATGCCTGCAAGCCTCCACAAATGCTAATTGGCCGATTCGAATTTGATAGTTCATTTATAATTATTATTTAGTTAAAAATGTGCCTTTTCTGCTTTTGTTTGCTTTAAAATGAGAACTTTATCTTGTTGCGACAATTTTTTTGGCGCACCCTTTGCACCGACGTTCGAAGCTGGGTCACAAGCGCCCACCACGACGCTTCGTGACAGTCAATAGAAAAAAAAGTGTGAAACATTGAAACGATAGTGTAGCAGAAGAAGAAATTCACGATTTCGTTGAAGAAAAATCACGAAAACCATACACAAATCTATCCCGCGAAAACTTATAAATGTTCGCGATGGAAATCGTTTATTCGATGGCCCCCACAAAGTCTACAATATACAATAATAATACTTTATTCAAACGATAAAGTGAAAGAAATCATAGAGAAATGCACAGTGATACTTAATCATACAATACATACTGAAATCAATAAGCCAATTACTTACGGCAAAGAGCCACTAGATCTAAAGCATCGATACGTTTCTTGAATATGAAAAGCGACTGAATTTCTCGTATGTCGTTTGGGAGCAAGTTCCATAATCTAGCGGCTCTAACGGGAAATGAATTTGATAAAGAGGCATTGGAAGCAAAGGGAATTTGCAAAAGGAATGAGCCACTTCTGGGCCCTGACCGCGGTTTAAATTTGAAAAAGTCTATAAACAAAGGGCTAATCTGTTTACAACGGAGGATTTTGAAAGTTTCGACTAAATCAATGACAAAGCGACGATGCTGTAAAGTTTTTAGTTCAAAAAAAGCAAGTCTCTCCTACAATGTACAAACATTCGATTAAATCCGTGACCAAGCGGCGGTGTCTAAGAGATTTAAGATCAAAAAATTTGACTAAAAACATATTTTTGAATTTTTCAAATGTTTTTTCTTGACGGCGGGTGATTTGTGAATCTATTTTCTTGTTTAAATCTTAAAATTTTCAATTCTCAACCTTTAAAAAAAATTTTTTTTTTAAAAAAAAAATTTTTTTTTTTTTTATTTTAATTTTATATTAAAAAAAAAAAAAAAAAAAAAAAAATAAAAAAAAATTAATTTTTTTTATTTTTTATTTAAAAAAAAAAAAAAAAAAAAAAAAAAAAAGAAAAAAAAAAAAAAAAAAAAAAAAATTAATTAATAAAAAAAAATTAAAAAAAAAAAAAAAAAAAAAAAAAAAAAAAAAAAAAAAAAAAAAAAAAAAAAAAAAAAAAAAAAATAAAAAATTTTTTAAAAAAAAAAAAATAAAAAAATAAAAAAAAAAAAAAAAAAAAAAAAAAAAAAAAAAAAAAAGAAAAAAAAATTTTTTTTTTATTTTTTTAATATTTTTTATTTTTTTGTTTTAATATTTTTTGTTTTTTATCCCCACAACATGGGTGTTTTTTGAATGAGAAAGCTTAAAAATTCTTAAATCTAAAATAAAGTACGGAAAATTAATCATGAAAACATTTTCTGGACTAGTCGTTTGCAGTTTTTTGATACAATTTTATTTGTGGGAAAACTATCGACCCTGTTTCTTTTTTCCATTCTTGAAATTCCATTCTTTGTTCCATTTCCAAACGAGATTAGGTAAATGTCATTCATCCTCATTTGCAGGATTTACTCAAAAAAAAGAATGATGGCGAAGGTGTCTAATGAAATATTTATACATAAAAATAGAAAGAAAAAGGAAAAAAAGAAAGTACATCCTCTAGGATACAACAAAAATCAGTTGGCTTTAATAATGGTATTGGAAAATTTGACTTTAAGCTATTGTAAAGCTTGCCTTATTTCTTGTTTCAGTTGGCTTTTCCACTAAAATATTAAGCCAACTTGGTATTTTCTAAGTTCTGCAAATGATAATATATTATATCATGTAGGATATTGGATTTTAAAAGTTTTACGATCTAGAAAATACCCAGTTGGCTTAGTATTGTAGTGAAAAAGCCAACTGAAACTGCAGAAAATTGGATAGGCAATTCCGTAGCTTTGTTCATAGAAAAATTCGCTTTACTTTCTGGTTTTTCCATTGAATTTTATCATGTCTCACAATCAATTCTGGATTTTATTTGGTTTTAAATAAATCTAAAGAAGAATAAAGGAAAAGAAACATAACAAAATCATCTAGAAGATGCGTATTTTACTTAATTGTAAACAGGGAAAAATTGGATTTGTTGTAAACAGGGAAAAGGTGAGTTTTGAAGGCAAAGAACAAGGCAAAGATGCGAAAATTAAACTTTCTGCTTCAACAAGCCATAGAATATTTGAAACAAACAGAACTTTAAAAGTTCGCTACAGAAAATTCCCCGATTAACATACATTTTAGACGTCAACGGGTTTAACTTTCAAAAAACGTTGAGGATTTTGAGAATTCAGGGATTTCATATCCATATGACAAATCGAATCTCTCGGCTGGGGATTCTGATGGCGCAGAAATACGTGATAATCGATGGGGAGACAAATCTGGTGGGACACAATTAAGAAGAGAAAGAATTGAGGAGACACAGGTGGGGATGAAGGCAGAAAGGGAGGATTATCCACAATGAGAACGCCCTGGCTTTCTCTCTTTCTCTCTTGCGGAGGTTCGATCTTTTTCTGGCAGAATTAGTGATTTTTGAATTGATTGCTTCAAGTAGGTATATAAAATACGTTTCGTTTTAATCCAAGCCTTTTCTAAAGCTTTCTCTAAAGCTTTTTCTAAACTCTCAACATGTCTTAGAGTTAGAGATCCAGGATTTCCCTGATTCTAGGATCTGCAAGCTTTCTGGCACCTGGAAGATTAGAGTATACCAGAAACTAGATCCTGGTCAGACTAGGTCAGACTTCTATTGTTGCCAGTAGTAAAGCCAAGCCAAGAATCTCATTCTTGATCTGCCAGTTAGCCAATAAAATGTCATTCAGTTTAAAATCAACTCAAAAATTGCAAATTGGCAACAGCAAAAGCGCAAAATGGCCAAAGCAGAATACACCAAAGCAAAGCAAGATATGGGACGATAGTTGTTTTAACTTTAACAGGCATGAATGTCAAAGCTTGAGAAACTGAAATCAATTCTGAGCCTCAAACGGAATCGCCGAAGATCGAGTACAGGAAAGAAGTCAATAGAAGTCTAGACCAGGAAAGAAAAAGACTTTCTGGAGAGCTACGTTTTAAACTCTACACATTTCTTAGAGTTAGAGATCCAGGATTTCCCGGATTCTAGGACTTGCAAGCTTTCTGGCAACTACAAGATTAAAGTAGAGTAGAAACTAGGTCCTGGTCTAGACTTCTATTGCTGCCAGTAGTAAAGCCAAGCCAAGAATCTCATTCTTGGTCTGCCAGTTAGCCAATAAAATGTCATTCAGTTTAAAATGAAGCTCAAAAATGGCAAATTGGCAAAGACAAAAGGGCAAAATGGCAAATTGGTCAAGGCAAAAGGGCAGAATGGAAAATTGGTCAAGGCAAAAGGGCAAATTGGCCAAACTAGAAGGGCCAAGGCTAAGGCCAATTGGCTAAGGCAAAAGTAAAAATAGTAAATTTGTAAATCGCAAAACAAGGACAAACCTTTACATCATTTATAAAAACAAAAACTCTTGGCAAAGCTTTTAATATTAATATATTTAATATTTTAATAATGAAAGTGCGACAAAAATGATTGCAAAATTCAAAAAAAGCACTACCGGAAATGTCAACTCAAATCAAGTATCCATTCGAATTAAAAAATCCATCAGAAATCCGAATAAAGAGATCAAAATGGACATCAACATCTAATCTATTTAAATCGCACTTAAGAAAGTTCAAATCAAAAACCTCAAAGCATCAAAAAAGAATTCAAAAAAGAATTCAAAAAAGAATTCATAAAAAGAGAATCAAAAAGAATTCAAAGACTTGGGGATTTATTTTCTCGAAAAAGAGAAAGATCGGCTGCTATCAAATTGCACTCGCCCAATTTCAGTGGGGGACATCCCATCTCATCCATTCCCTCACCTAGTGCCTCAATCCCGAAAAAAACTTCTCACTTCAGAAGAGACTTCAGATCTCCCATCCGCTTCTCTTTTTCATCCTTTTTACCCCTATCTAGCTCATTTTGACTTTTCATTTCCCTCCAATGAGACAACCTGGGCAATCAGACAACCACAGCTGAGAACCTCACATTCATTTTGAATGTTCACCTTCATGATTCGTTTGAAACTTGAAAAACGATGAGTACCGTCTTTTCCTTAATAGTAGTGCACCAAAAGCTTTGCCTAAATTGCTTGAAATCTCGTAAACCGCTTATCAGGACCTATCGATGTGGGGTCGGAAAATGTAGCTGACGATGAGATCTAGTGGAGGATTAGAGTGTTGAGCTTCTGCAAAAGCTTGGAAACCGTAAAATAGTCATCAACTCGGCTCGCCGGGGTGCACTACTATTAGAAAGCATACGGTATATGGGTTTTTTTCTATCCTACATTTAAGATTTAAGCGCTGCGTGCTTGTGTATTGTTTATACCACATTATTCCGTGTAAATAAATGTATTTTTATACACAGTTAGTGCTGTTTCTTCGTTGGTGCTGCTTCTTAGTGCTGATTCTTAGTGCTGCTTCTAAAAGTGGTGCACGCTGGGCACTCGAAATCTCAAAAACCGGAATTGCTCGAGATCCCGAGAACCGCTTATCAGAACCTATCGATGTGGGGTCAGAAATGTAGCTGACGATGAGATCTAGTGGGGGATTTGAGTGTTGAGCTTCTGTGAAAACTTTGAAGCCGTAAAATAGTCACCAACGCAGCTCGCCGGGGTGCACTACTATTAGAAAAAATATGGTAATTAACAAAATTTAACAAACAACGAGGAACTGAATCGGATAATTTTTACTTGTTCATTGTTCATTGGATAAGTTTTACTTGTTCATCAATCTGCTTTGTGCTACTTTTGCTACAGAATTGGAAGAACGAAAAGAAACGGCTTAGAATAAGTATCGGAAGAATATTTTGATGAGAAAACTTGTTGACACCTGTGATAGTTGTTTACGGAATAGAAAAAGGCAAATGAAGCACGGACAATCTTTCCAAATATAGCCAGATAACCCAAGAAAACAGGTCTTTTAACTTTGAGACGGCTTTTGAATGAGTAGTTAAGCTTTGAAGATCCATAAAGTCAACTAAATCCGGGTTCTAATTGGTCAACTCAATAAAACGAATAGCCCAATCGATTCTCCGACCCCGAAAACCCCGGGGTACAAACTTACAGCTCAATGTCTTCTTTTGTACAGTTTACATCTTAATCTCTTCTTTCTTACACTTACAGCTCAATCTCTTCTTTTTGTACCATCAACAAAGCAAAAGAAGAATCTCTATGTAAATGATTGACGAGGTTAATTCAAGAAAAGATGCTTTCTTTCAGTTACAAGAACTGAAAATGCCTAAATTTGATAAGGGAAAAAAATAAGATTTCTAAAAACAATCTACTGCAGTTTGAAGAATATATATGTCGTAGCCGTTTACGAAAATCAGCCGTTAACGGATTGCTAGCCGGATTGCTATGAAATTCTTCGCTAGCCGTCAATGAATGATACGTAATCAGCTAGCCCTAACGAATGATTCGTAATCAGCTAGCCCTAACGAATCATACGTAATCAGCTAGCCCTAACGAATCATTCTTAATCAGCTAGCCCTAACGAATCATTCGTAATCAGCTAGCCCTTACGAATCATTCGTAATCAGCTAGCCCTAACGAGTCATTTGTAATCAGCTAGCCCTAACGAATCATTCGTAATCAGCTAGCCCTAAAGAATCATTCGTAATCAGCTAGCCCTAACGAGTCATTTGTAATCAGCTAGCCCTAACGAATCATTCGTAATCAGCTAGCCCTAAAGAATCATTCGTAATCAGCTAGCCCTAACGAGTCATTTGTAATCAGCTAGCCCTAACGAATCATTCGTAATCAGCTAGCCCTAAAGAATCATTCGTAATCAGCTAGCTCTAACGAATCATTCTTAATCAGCTAGCCCTAACGAATCATTCGTTAACGGCTGAATTTCGTAAACGGCTACGACATATAAAACATATAAAACTGAATGAGAAATGAGAAAGTTGGATGAAATAAAACAATAACTTTTTTTTCCATTCTTGACTAGAATCAGATTGACAAGATTAGTTCAGTAGAACAAAAAGAATAATAAACTTTTTTTTGCCAAAAAGAGAAACAAAAGAAAACAAGAGTGGTCGTGCGAATGCATAATTGATGACTAGATAATCAGATTCCGATAGTTGAAAGGAAAAAGTGATGTTTTCTGTATAAAATGAGTAATACTATCAAGGAATAACTTCAAATATAAAAAATTTTCAAAAATCCATTCTTCAGTTTTCCTTTTTAACTGAAAGAAAAGATTCATTTAAGGCTTCTTTAACTTCTTTTTGGCTTTCTTTTTGGCTTTCTTTTCGATAAAATATAAGATACTCAGTGAATCGGTCTTTTTGGAGGGAAACTTGAATACTTCCTGGTTTCATTCTAAAGTCTAAACTCAATTTGGTGAAAAAATTGAATGGACAAATCTAGGAAAGAAAAGTTGAATGAAATGGAAAAAGATATAAAAACGTGAGATAAACGGAAACAAAACATTCATTCAGACCTTGAATCAAATAAACTTGATTGTCAGACTGTCAAAGTCTGACAGACAAACTGACAGACAAACTGACAGACAAACTGACAGACAAACTGACAGACAAACTGACAGACAAACTGACAGACGACTTGATTACAGTTTTTTGATTCAAATTATTGATCTTTAAAGCTTTAGATCTTTAAAGCTTTACTACCCATTCAAAGGTTTTCAAGATAAGACTGAATCCTTTAAATGCTCGGATTTTTATCAAAAGTCAAGAATTAATCAAGAACTCTTTCTGTTTCTCTTTTGTAAGGTGACGTAAATTTGGATCTAGATTTTTATACAATTTTCAAGTGTAATAGCTGCCAAAGCTGCTCAGATACGCCTTTTTTGAGTCTAGTTTATATCTAGAACCATAGGTTAGCAAAACTTCTTTGATCATGCATATTTCATATGTTAAGAACAGTGTATTAGGCTGTCCTGAAAGATTGTGGAACATTTGATACGCGCCCGGCCCATTTTCCATTGGCAATCAAACTTTGAGCTCAAATATCTTGGGGTTTAGCTGATCAATACAAATAGTTTTTGCACCAATCGACAGAGAAAGACTTGGTTTATTCAATGATACCAAGAATATTTAAACTGGACAGCCCAACACCAAGCTGTTTGAGCTCAAAGTTAGATTACCAATGGTAAAAGGGGCGGGGCGACGGACCGTCGATACGCGCCCGCCCCCTTTGCCATTGGCAATCTAGCTTTCAGCTCAAGTATTTTGGTGTTGGGTTGTCAATATAAATAGTTTTTGTACAAATCGACTTGACGCATCCAATGATACCAAAAACATTTAAATTGGATAGCCCAACACCAAGCTGTTTGAGCTCAAAGTTAGATTGACCGATAACCGTCCCGAAAGTCTTTTCATTCCTTTTCGTACTTCCGTTTAAAACCAACAAATGCATCAATTGAACTACGGTTTGTTTCATTAAAAAGGTCAATTATTTTTCTAGAAAATAGCATTAAACGGATTTAAAATGTCTTATGTCTGGATTTTTTTGAGAGCATCAAGTCGGTTAAAAAAAAAGGGTAGCTGAATGATGAGGTTTAGACACTTTAGCCAATGGAAATGTCAATAGGTGTCATCTTGTCATCTTGTCAATCTTGGTGTCAATAGGTAAAAGATAGAGCACAAAAAGTTAGGTATATCGCTAAATTTTCAGCGAAATTGGTTCAACCAATTTCATCGTAGAGGTCTTTATAGATTTTTACGAAAAACACGTCTCGTTGACTCTCGAAAGTAAAACCAAAGATTGATTTAAAACTTAAAAAGATGCAAATTGAACAATAAACTCTTTTTATTTGGAAGAAAACATAGATTAATTGATGAATTTGTTATTTTTCAACGGAAGTATGAAAAGGAACGAAAAGACTTTTTGGAGAGCTTAATAACAGCAAAGTACCAAAGTTATCCAGAAACTAAAGAAGAGTTTAGGCTCTCCAGTTGATCATTTACGAAAAAATAGCCGTTCATGAGCCAATTAAGAACGTAATGAGTGGAAAGAGAGCTTTAAATTCGACGCGGAAAAGAGAGAATAAGTGACTCCATTCTCGGCGCTCCTACAATTGTAGGCGCCGTCTATAAAAACTGTGTTTGTATACAATTGCATACAAATACAATTTTTGTATTGTCTACAATTGTATTTGTATTTTTGTAGGAGTAAAGAAGGATTTGTGAATGTGATCAACGAAACAAAAGTCAGAATTTTTTAAACTCAAAAATATTTTGACTTTATTGAAAGAGCAAGGCTTTTAACTTGTTTGAAACATCTATTTTAGAAAACTATCGTAATCCAATTGCCATTTTGCATTTAATCATCCGATTTTGGTGTCATTCGACGAGGAATCGCAAGACGCAGGTAATGATAACAAAAATTTGGTGGCTCGGATTTAAACTAACGCTTTGACTCTGATAGTTTTATAAAATAAGTGTTTTCTAACAAACAAGTGGAACTTAAACAGGTTACATTTTAAAAATAACTACTGTAAATACTGTAATAGTACCGCATAATGATGGTGCCGCATCCCCATAATGACGGTGCGGAGCGTTGCGCAGTCTAGCTTTGAACGAGTTTTTCTCGACACTGGTTTATGCTACAATGGGCGCTTAGATATCAAAAAATAGCTGAAATTTAGGGCTATTTTTTGATACCAAAGACACATTTTTTTGAAAGTACGGGCGCTTTGAAAAAAATGAAATACTGAAAAACTTTTGCGACTACGCGACTGTACGAGGGGAGTGGAGTACTATTACAGTAGTTACGGTAAGTACTATTTACGGTAAGTAATAAAGATTGAAACTTTTTCTATACCTGAGTGTCTTTTTGAACTTTTGAGAAAAGAATTTCGAAGAAGCAGTAGGTCATAAGATATCGAACCTTTTCCGAAAATGCACTAGCTTTCACCGCTTTTTGCACAAAAACCCGCCAATTTCTATTCATGGATTTCAAAGAGATTTCAAAGACGTTCACTCACTGAAAAGCCTTGGAGTAGAAGTTTCGAAAAAAATTCAGCATAACTGAGTTTGCGGTGGGTTTTCGGGATGAAATGGGAATGACTTTTTGCTTTTCAAATACGAAATTTCGTTTGAGTGAAAGGAGAGAATCAGAAATGATCGCTAGATTTGGAAAAACCTAAAAATTAACATTTAAGAAATGATATCATTATTTTTAACAGATCATCATTAGATAACTAGATCAGTTCTCCATTCAGCTCATTAGATCAGTTCTCCTTCAGCTCATTAGATCAGTTCTCCATTCAGCTCATTAAATCAGTTTGGAAATTTGTGAGTTAACAACATAGAGTCTTCTACGATTAATATCTTTTGATTCATGTTCTTAAAAGTTTTTTTGGACAGTCTAACTGATGAATAAATCCACGAAAGCGATCTAAATTTAGACCAACTTTGTGCTCATTTATAAGAGAGCCAGCTTTTTACATCTATTTGATTATATTACCATCTTTCTTGCTGACATTCTTTTCAATTACTGGCTGTTTTTGGACGAGAAGAATGTCAAAGAGGAACAGTCGACAAAAGTAACTGGAGAACTTGTTATTTTTTGCTTTAGGCTTCGATTTAGCAGTGTATTTAAAATTTTTGACTTCTTTTTAATCTTTTAACTTCATTGACTTTGACAAGAACGATTTAGTTGAGAACAAGAATGATGTGGATGACGATTTTTGTCTATGATTTCTCAAAAAATGATCAAAACATCAGCCTTTCCACTATTCGATGTTTAAGTTCATCTTTTTCATTTGCTAAACTTGCCAAAAATAATTGGCCTTTCTAATGAGACAAAAAAGCTAAAGCTTTGCACTTTATAACATCAACGTTGATTAAAAAGTGTGGTGATTCGATTCGAATTCGACATTTGAAAACTTGAGCGAGAGCTGTACGAGAGCTGGATGAGAGCTGGATGAGAGCTGTATGAGAGCTGGATGAGAGCTGTATGAGAGCTGTATGAGAGCTGGATGAGAGCTGTATGAGAGCTGGATGAGAGCTGGATGAGAGCTGGATGAGAGCTGGATGAGAGCTGGATGAGAGCTGGATGAGAGCTGGATGAGAGCTGTACGAGAGCTGTACGAGAGCTGTAAGAGAGCTGTAAGAGAGCTGTACGAGAGCTGGACGAGAGCTGTATGAGAGCTGTATGAGAGCTGTACGAGAGCTGTACGAGAGCTGCACGAGAGCTGTACGAGAGCTGTACAAGAGCTGCACGAGAGCTGTATATATTTTAGAAAAATGTGAAAAAAAAAGAATATTTAAAAGATACGAACACAAATTATCGTGAAAATAAAACGAAAGATCGCCCAATTTTGGTCATTCGAGAAAAATGGAAAGCCTCGATGTTGATGGGGCGAAATTGGTGAAAGCAATTTCCCCGGCTTTACTTTGATGAAAAAGTTGGGTGAGCATTAAAAAAACGACTATAAAATTGTTGCCCCACAAATGAAAATTTCTATTTTCTTTTTGTTTTAAGAAGATACGGTATCGGTTGCAAAAAAAAAGAGCAAAAGATTAAAGAATCTTTTGCTTAAAGCTTGAGCTTTAAGCTTAAAGCAAAGAAATTCTTGAGAAAATGCTGATAATCGTCAGTTTCCTTATGCTATTCAAAACTATATCTAACTATAATAACTATCGAAACTAAATTATTCTAAACTTATGCGGAATTTCGGTTTGATTTTGGTCTAAGCTACCCTTACGATTAGCGATTGTATAAGAATTGAGTTTACGTTTCAATACAATTCAAAGAAGACATTAAAAAGTGGCCCTCAAAACTGACTCTTAAGACTTAGAAAATGACCAAACTATTAGGTTATTCGGATATAAACAAGCGTTACTAAACGTAGTGTTGTGAGGGAAGCTTTTTAAAACATGTCTTTATGTATTTAAAAGGGGGGTGGGACAAATGCGAGCTTTTTTTTGCGCACCTGGACATTTGCGCACCTTTTTTTTGCTGGAAAAGGCTTTAGGCAAGGCCGTAGAGCTTCGAAAATATTTCCACATAAGGGAATCGTATGCGTAGATTCCGAATTCGACAAATCAGACCTCGCTGACACGTCAAATTTGGGCTAAAAGGCAAAAACTGCGGAAAAGCGTTAAGTTGCGTAGTTTTTGCCTTTTAGCTCAAATTTGACGTGTCAGCGAGGTCTGATTTGTCAAAATTCTGAATCTACGCATACGATTCCCTTCTGTGAAAATGTTTTTGAAGCTCTACGACTTTTCCTAAGGCCTTTTCCAGCAAAAAAAAGGTGCGCAAATGTCCAGGTGCGCAAAAAAAAGGTCGCATTTGTCCCACCCCCATTTAAAAGTACGTTATCTTGTGCATATTTGGAATATTTTTAAACGGATAATTTCTTATTTTTAAGATCTTTTTTCTTGCTTTAGATGACCGACTTCAAATATAAACAAAGTTCGCGTTTGCCTACTTTACGACTTCAAACTGGGCAAAACAGTCGCGGAATCCCATTGAGATTTGGTCAAGGCATTTGGGAATGATGTATTGTCCGAAAGCTGATGCCGAGCCTGGTTCCAACGCTTTCGGAACAGTGATGAAAGTCTCGAGGATGATGAACACTCTCGTCAAGAATATCGTTGTCTACCTCAAGCGGTAGACAACGATATTTTGAGGGCAGCAATCGAATCGGATCCATGTCAAACGACGCGTGAACTTGCTCAACAGCTCCTATGTTCAAATTCTACTATTAAATCTTCAATTTTGGGAAGCTAACTCTATTTTGAGCACACTAAAGTTGTCCCTAAAGTGACTCGATTCCTTTTTTGGTCACGCGCATTTCGCTCTCTTCAGTCGCCCGAAATTCCTTCAATGGTTCGATCAATTGAAACACGTTTTAGCGTATTTTGTAGAGGAGATTTACAACTTTCAAATAGTTTATAACATCCATCGATATCAGGTTTCTATCGTTGCAAATTTATGAAAATGTTGAAATTCGCATTTCTCATGCATGTACCTAATCGGTTTTTAACCGAAAAATTGACGAAATCTTCAACCTCAAACCAAGAATTGTATAATTGCCATCTTCGAACGGGTTGACATGAATCTTCCCAGGTGGGCGTTGAATTTTTGGGATTTTCCACGTCTCTTTTCCCGGATCCATATCAATCCTCGTCATTCCACGGCTCGTGACTTCTCGTTTATTTGCCTCTTCTTTCTGTTCTTTTTTTCTTTGCTCAACTCATTCCGCCAACAATTACATGCATATTTAAGGCATCAACGCAACGAAGTGACGGTTTTTTTTTTTCGGTGAGCACGAGAGTTCCTTAAACAAACATGACTTGTGTTGAAATCTTTTTCTTTATCCTATTTCTTATCGATAAAGTTCATAGCAACATTTGATCATAATCATTCAAAGATTTTTAATAACTTGCCAATTTTCATCATCGTTTAATGGTAAATTTGGGTTTTTTATGGTAAATTTGGGTTTTTTATGGTAAAACTTGGATAAAAGAAGCCTCAAAAATATCGTAATCTAGGCAAAGTCTCTGGGAAACGTCTTCTATTGTGCAGAATGGCCCATAGCGCCGCACTTCAGAGATTGGAGATCTTCAGAGATTGGAGATCTTCAGAGATTGGAGATCTTCAGAGATTGGAGATCTTCAGAGATTGGAGATCTTCAGAGATTGGAGATCTTCAGAGATTGGAGATCTTCAGAGATTGGAGATCTTCAGAGATTGGAGATCTTCAGAGATCCGCACGGTCAAAATTAGATCAATTGTCAATCAACTCTTTGGAAAGTCACATAAAAAGCCAAAATTGAATTCACTTGATATTTGGCAGCTCTGGGTTCGAATTCGGGTTCGGTTTTGGATGTTTTTGATATTAAAGTGTGTAATCCTCGAAATAATTTAACGGAATCGTGACTCGTCGATGTGGGCCATCGTTTCCGATCAGTGGTTAGAGACTCTTGATGGGCTGATCGTTCTGATACCGATTAGATAATGGGCACCTTTCCAGGAGACATACTTGAGATTTACGTGCTGAAAAATCAGAACGATTGACCCAATTTTGTCCAGATTTTGTCCAATTTTTGTCCAATTTTTTTCCTCTCAAGTCCGGCGCTATAACTGTAAGCCATCCTGTATAAAATGAACAATTAAAAAATACCGTATTTCTTCTAATTTTACCTTGTTTACTGGTTTACTGGTTTACTGGTTTACATGTTCCAATTTCACACATAAGCTTAAAAACTTCAATCTCCATAAGATCTGAAGCTCAGCTAAATTTTCGAACGAATAGGTTCTGAGATTGATTTTCGAGATTTCGATCAATTTAGCTCACGTAGAAACTATAAAAGTACTATAAAAGTACTATAAAAGTACTCTAGAAGTACTATAAAAGTACTATAAAAGTACTATAGAAAAAAATAGTAGTATACTGTAACTTATCCATGTAAAAACAATGCAATTCACAGCCAAGCTTCACCGTTTTTTTCTGCGCTTTCTTTTCTCTTCAACTTCAACCCATCCCCAAAAATAGAAAGGCTCAAAAATGCATGCAACAACCGAAATGAAACTGAAATTGGTCATTCGGAGATGTTCGTGCTGCTTTTGAGAAGACTCAAACGTCACCTTTCAGAATCTGAAGACCACCATACAATCTGATTTCTTGATCTTGATTGCAACAAGAATTTACCCAGGTTGTTTTTTTTTACCCAATTTACCCACTTAAAATTGTTCCTCCATTCTTTTTCCGAACTCATCTCTTCATAGTCTAGAAGCCAATCGACTAATATGGGACTTTCGGATTAAAGATTTATCCCGAAACCCATTTCCTGGTTCTTTTTGTGACTATAGAGTAGTTGAACTTATTAGCTTGCTCCGGAAACAAGACTCTTATCCACTACACCACAAGGCCACACCGATAGCAGCATCAGTAAAATTCTGCATCATATGATGTTTTGTCATTTGTCGACTTCAGTCTTGTGACCTTTCTTTATCAGTTGGTTCAGTTAAAGTAGCCAACGATAGCTTGACATAAATTTGACAAATGAACTGATATTGACACTATTTGACAGACAAAACTGAATATTTAAATGCAATTCTAAATTTACCAGCGGAAAACGCTCACTAACGTTCGCGTTCGCCATCTAAGCCCCGCTTCTTTCTGCCAATGGCTGCGCACAGACAGACGGACAGACAGACAGACGGACAGACGGACAGACAGACGGACAGACAGACGGACAGACGGACAGACAGACGGACAGACAGACGGACGGACAGACAGACGGACAGACAGACGGACAGACAGACGGACAGACAGACAGACGACTCTTCTGCTTTTAGATATAGTATTAGGTTGTTCCGATATAAACGAGCGTTTGCACTGCTTAACTCGTGAGGAAGCCATTTCCCGCATCTCATCGCCTTTCCAATGGCGTGGAGATGCTCATCAATGGTAGAATTTGAACATAGGAGTTGTTGAGCAAGTTCACGCGTCGTTTGACATGGATCCGATTCGATTGCAGTCCTCAAAATATCGTTGTCCTATTGTAATGATGAATCTTGGTTAAGAGGCTTAAAGCGTAACTCAAAAATTGTTGAGGCAAATAAAAAGAACAATTGAAACGTTAGATTCACTAAAGTTCTCTTTTTGGAAACACAGTTACATAAATTTGACAAATGAACTGATATTGGCAATATTTGACAGATAAAACTGAATATTTAAATGAAATTCTAAATTTACGCTCACTTACGCTCACTAACGTTCGCGTTCGCTATCTAAGCCCCGCCCCATTTTGCCAATGGCTACGCACAGACGGACAGACGGACAGACGACTCTTCTGCTTTATATATAGCTTGGGTTTCAATCTCCATACTTTCTGTTTAGTGTGTTTTAACTGCTACTTGTTAATCGTCTAACAGTTAAATCAATGCTTTGCTTCCTTTTTCATCAAAGCAAACTTCTCTCTATCCGACGGATTTACAAAAATCACGCAAAACGCAAAACCGTCAAAGCTTAGTCGCTGATCTGGTCTAAATGAAAAATTACAAGTTTCCCATCAATTTCATCCTTTCCTGCTTTTCAATATTCCAACTTTCAATCCACCAATAAATCCTTGATCTCTCTTCAGCCAAATAATCGCCGAATTTGATGAAAAAAGTGGGCGGAAACCAAACTTTTTCCCCTTTAACTGCAAGTTTTTTTGTTATTGTATTTTTATTGAATTTACGCATTTTTGAAATTTTCCGACCGAAAAAGTGGTACAACGAATTCTTTCGGTAGTCTAATCCGTTTCGTGATCGGGGAGGGCTTAAAATAATAGGGCTTCTTTGGGGTTGGACTTTCCCCATCCCAAATCCCACGAAGATTTGAGAAATTGGAAAATTTTCTTATTTTAACATTTGTTGATCACGAGTTTTATGATTCTCTTTATCTTTGAAGATGAGAATTGCGCAAAAACTTTCATTGTTCTTTACTGGATGAGAGCTCTAGCAGGCTCTCATCCTAGAGCTAGAAGAGCTTGCTTCCTGACTTGCTAGAGCTCTCACCTATAGCTAGAGCTCGCTAGAGCTTGCTGGCTTGCTAGAGCTCTCATCCTAAGGTTAGAGCTCGCTAGAGCTTGCTGGCTTGCTAGAGCTCTCATCCTATAGCTAGAACTTGCTTCCTGGCTTTCTAGAGCTCTCATCCTATAGCTAGAGCTTGCTTGCCTGCTAGAGCTCTCATCCAGCTTACATCAAACGCTCTTTTTCCCCAGCGCTTTTCTATTGCAAGGTAAAATCTTGCAAGGAAATGGCACCAGCTCAAAGTTCAGAATCGCTTCGTGATCGGTAGCCTAGGCTTCGGTGGTCTAGGCTTCGGTGGTCTAGCGGATAGTGTGCTAGTCTGCGGAACCCCTATCAACTTTTTGGCTTGAGTTCGAATCCTTTCCTGACCATTTCTCTTTGATTTTTTTGAAAAATTCTTTCTCTGATGCCTTTACATTAAATATATACGCCATTTTGCGACTTTTGAAGGGATGAAATTTGTTTATAGAGTCATTTTGGAGTTCATCTACCTTTTTCAAACTCTGGCACTATTAGTTCAAAACTTTACTATCTCTAGCAATAAAAGCAATGTTTTTTTGTACAACAAAATATTTTGTTAATGCAAAAAAACGCGAAATTTTGCATTGTTACTATATGAGAATCAATAAAGCGCCTTCTCCTTGCATTTTGAAGTTCATAGGTTCATACGTTGAACTATTTTGAGAGTTACAAGTTTTAAAAAACCGTTAAAAGTCGCAAAAAGATGCATGAAACATCAATATTTAATGTAAAGGCATCAGAAAAAGAATTTTCCAAAAAAAGCAAAAAGAAATGGGGATGGGAGGATTCGAACCAGCCAAAAAGTTGATAGGAATTCCGTAGACTAGCACTAGCACTAGTGACTTCCGTAGACTAGCACACTATCCCCTAAACCACCGAAGCCATTGAAGAATTCCTTTTTGGCGATGAAGAGTCGGAAATTCAAGGGAATTTTCTATGCCAGATTCCTAGCGATTGCCTGGATGTTTGACAGATTCCTAGCAATTGCCTGGATATTTTTCCAGCTTCAGAATCAGCATAGCCGATTCTATGAGATGCTCTCGATCTCTGAGATCTCGATTGCGAAGCGATTCTGAACTTCGAGCTGGTGTCATTCCCTTGTTAGCTATACTCTTTCATTGTTCTTATCATTTAAGTTTATCTATTAGGTTGTTCGGATATAAACAAGCGTTGCTAAACTTTTTGTTGTGAGAGAAGCTTTTAAAACATATCTTTCTGTATTTAAAAGTACGTTATCTTGTGTAGATTTGGAATCTTTTTAAACGGATAATTTCTTATTTTTAAGAACTTTTTTCTTGCTTTAGATGACCGACTTCAAAAACCAAGTTCGCGTCTGCTTTACGCGTCAAGTTCTCGTTTACTTTACGACTTCAAACTGGGCAAAACAGTCGCGGAATTCCATTGCGATTTGGTCAAAGCATTTGGGAATGGTGTATTGTTTGAAAGCCGATGCCGAGCCTGGTTCCAACGCTTTCAGAATGGTGATGAAAATCTCGAGGATGATGAACACTCTCGTCAAGAATATCGTTGTCTACCTCAAGCGGTAGACAACGATATTTTGAGGGCTGCAAACGAATCGGATCCATGTCAAACGACGCGTGAACTTGCTCAACAGCTCCTATGTTCAAATTCTACCATTGATGAGCATCTCCACGCCATTGGAAAGGCGATGAGATGCGGGAAATGGCTTCCTCACGAGTTAAGCAGTGCAAACGCTCGTTTATATCGGAACAACCTAATACTTTATCTGAAGCAGTCCGTCTGTCCGTCTGTCTGTCTGTCCGTCTGTCCGTCTGTCCATCCGTCTGTTCATCCGTCTGTTCATCCGTCGGTCTGTCCGCCTGTGCGCAGCCATTGGCAAAAAGAGGCGGGGCTTAGATGGCGAACACGAACGCGAACGTTAGTGAGCGTTTTCCGCTGGAAAATTTAGCTTTCCATTTAAATATTCAGTTTTATCTGTCAAATATTGTCAATATCAGTTCATTTGTCAAATTTATGTAACTATGTTTCCAAAAAGAGAACTTTAGTGAATCTAACGTTTCAATTGTTCTTTTTATTTGCCTCAATAATTTTTGAGTTACGCTTTAAGCCTCTTAACCAAGATTCATCATTACAATAAGACATTTATAACGGTTTTTTTCGACAAACACTACTGTGATGCTTATGTTTTGTCTCGTAATGTGAAACAAAGCATTGTTGAATTCAAAAATTGTTGTTGTCGTTTGTTTGTTTGTTTGCTTGTTTGTTTTTGAAATATTGTTTGAAAAAAAAAAACATTAAACGAATCATTTTTTGTTTATTTTTATATTGAAAATGTTATTTAAACTATTCTATTGGGTTGGGGAGAATGAGTCGGCGCCGAAAATGAAAAAAATGTCTAAAACTTCAATTCGACTTCGTCAAATAATATGCGTTTGATATGAGTAGAATGGTTAACTAATTCTCTACAAAATGACATTTAAAAGAAAATTCAAACAGCGCCTCCGCTCAAGAAAAAGCCATTTTTTCACAAAAACTACAAACTGTGATCTAGAAAAAACCATTGGTGGGATCTTCCTGCAAATTTGGCAACTTAAGTAATTGAATGTGCTCTATCTTTTTTATATAAACACCAAAGAAGGTTTATGTGAAAGAAACTGTTCAAATGATGAGTCGGACTCTTTGCCATTTTAACCAGCTGCGTTTGGAAGTTCATAAACTCCACGAAAGAAAAGCTTTGTGGAATCTCTCAAAAGTCATTTTGTAGAGAAATAGTGGATCCTTTTGATGAAACCAAACGTATGTTTAAAGAAGGCTTTATGTGTGCAAAAAGTCCCTTTAAAGTTGGGCGCCGACTCATTCTCCCCAACCCAATAAAAGCATAAAAAAGACATTTTCATTTTCATCTCCCCATTCAAAACAACTTTTCTAGCGTTTCAGGTAAAAATGACACTACGGTGGCTTGGATCGCTGCTTTCTCGATGGATTTTTCTCTTCTCGATTTCCCTATTCCTAATCTCGTCTCAAGCATTTCCAGCATACGGTAATATTTCAAAAGATAACAAAGAAATTTTTGGTTTCTAAAACAAAGAAATTTTTTTCGGTTTTTTGGTTTTCGAAGAACTTTGAAATTTTAGAGAAGATTAAAAGAAAAAGGGAAGCTCTAAACGACTCTAGTGAAGCTCTAGACTTTATTGAATTTTAATTAAATATGATTTGTTGGATAAACTAAAAGGATCAAAGCTTGTTTATGAGAAAAATATTCGATTAAAATATGATTTTTACATTTTTCTTTTTTCAGATGCAGTTCTCGTCGAGGAGCTCTCGCCACAAGGAGTACAGTATGAGAAGTGAGTCTTGGTATTGGGTGTTTGAAATCGAAATGAATGAATCATTTTTCACACATACAGTACTAGACAATGAAATATGATATTTGAAAAACGATCGTCACTTTCGCGCGTCTGTAACTCCATTGTCTTTCAGTTTAAACTATTAGGTATGTGAAAAGTAATCCACGTTTTTAACGTTTAAATATAAAAGGCCATAAGTTTCGTTAAAAATAATTTTTATTCAACGAAGTAATCACCATTCGAAAGAACACCCTTTTGCCAACGTTCTACAAGTAAAGAAATTCCACGATAATAAAAATCTTGGTCCATAGAGGCGAAGAAAAGAGCAGCCTCAGTTTTGACATCTTCTTCGGAATTGAACCGTTTATTGGCCAAAAAGTTAGACAGAGACAAAAATAAATAATAATCAGATGGAGAAACGTCTGGACTATAAGGTGGATGTGGTAAAACCTCCCATCCAACACTCTGGATTTTTTGTCGAGTCTGTAAAGAGACATGTGGTCGCGCGCTATCGTTCATGCGGTATCCATTTGTCCAACTTTTTGATAAAATTCATGGCATTCAAGCGTTTCCTTACGGTTGACCCATCACAATTTAATGTAAGGCCTATTTCTGAAGAGGTTGAATGAGAGTTTTCGAGAAGACAGCGTCTTATTTGGTCATCAGATAAAAATAAAAAACGTGGATTACTTTTTCACACACCTAATATTAGTGTTATACATTTTCTGAAAGCTCTTTTCAAGGGCTACACAATGGTAATATTCATATTTAGAAATACGGTAAAGACAAGGGAGTTATAGACGCGCGAAAGTGACGATCTTTTTTCAAATATGATATTTCATTGTCCAGTAGTGTATTTTCCCGCTATTTTGGGCGTACAGTCGCGTAGTCCGTTAACTGTTTTTGCTGATAACTTGGTGAGCATTCAAAGATAAACGAAACGATTCTAGTCATTTGATAGCCCCCAATCTCCTCTTGAAAACTAGTACACAGTTGCTGAGAACTTTCTGCGAAATAAATAACAAAAACTGAAAAACTTGAGTTAACACCAAAAATAATCGTTATTCACGACGATACGGTCACTAGTAGCCTTAAAAAACTGGTACAAAAGTTAAAATACTATAGTTCAGACACTGGCTCATGTCGAGCCAGTCAATCGAATCGCATTTCAAGTTTGCATGATCAAATCAACTTCCAGCCTCTACATGATGCCCAAGCGAAGCCCTCTCCGTCTCGGTAAACGCGGTCTCATGCGAATGGGGAAACGGGGAATGATGCGACTTGGATAAAAACCCGAAAGATTTCATTGTAAAAGATTTTCTTAAATTGCCTGGCTATCTTTTCCTTGTCTTGCTGTGTCTTTTTTTCTGTTTCTGAATAAATTGCAGCTTTTGTTTGAGTTGTTAAAAGATTTTTTGCAAAAAATTTATCTTTTTGCTTTACGAAAAAGTGAAAAATGACACTTAGTGTACAGAAAAATGGGTAGGATTTTCTCAAATAGTAGTGCACCCCGGCGAGCCGAGTTGGTGACTATTTTACGGTTTCCAAGCTTTCACAGAAGCTCAACACTCTAATCCTCCACTAGATCTCATCGTCAGCTACATTTTCCGACCCCACATCGATAGGTTCTGATGAGCGGTTCTCGAGGCTTCGAGCAATTTAGGCAACGCTTTGGGTGCACTACTATTAGAGAAAATACGGTAAACCTTTTGGGAAGCTGAAGCTTTAAAAATGGACAATATATGTAAAAATAAATAGAATTTAAGCTCAAAAGTTGGGTTGAAGAATCGAGTTTTTGGGCGTTTTCAACGTTGAAATGTTTTCAAGAGAATCACAAAGGAGTTTCGAAAATTTACAGGGTACTTGTGCAAGAGATAAGTGAGTATTGTGCAAAAATGACTTTACAGGTAGATTGGAATAGTGGATGGATTTGAAAAAATATAGAATATGGACTATAGAATATAGACTATAGACTATAGAATATAGAATCTAGAATCTAGAATAGACTATAGACTATAGACTAAAGAATCTAGAATATAGGCTAGAGACTATAGACTATAGAATCTAGAATCTAGAATCTAGAATATAGAATATAGAATATAGAATCTAGAATATAGAATAGAATATAATATAGACTATAGACTATAGAATCTAGAATCTAGAATCTAGAATCTAGAATCTAGAATCTAGAATATAGAATATAGAATATTGACTATAGAATATGATATGCTATGACTATAGAATTAGACTATGAATATAGACTATAGACTATAGAATCTAGAATCTAGAATCTAGAATCTAGAATCTAGAATCTAGAATATAGAATATAGAATATTGACTATAGAATATAGAATATAGACTATAGACTATAGAATATAGACTATAGACTATAGACTATAGACTATAGAATCTAGAATCTAGAATATAGAATATAGACAAGTGTGTGGATTTGAGATCTGGTAGAAGAGCTTTGAATAGCGTCATGAAGTGTTACTTTTCTTTAGCGATTAGATTTCCTAAAACCTTTTCAACTTTTCATCGTATTCTTGTCGCGGTTTTTGCAATCTTGTATCGATTTACAAATGAAAATGAAACAATAAATACTTTGAAAGAAACGAAAGACAAGATTACGCTAGTTTTTGACAAGTTCTAGGAAAAGAAAACACTCCACTCATACCGAGTTTAGATTTCTGGATGGTTTAACTTCCTAATACTGTATTATAGTAATGCAAAATACTAGAATTTAGTATTTGTTCAGCTTTTCTATCAGACCTCAAATAAATAAATGATGAGCAAGGACTAGCATGGATTCATCTCTTCATCAGGTCTTTTCTCGGCTGGATTTACCGCGTTTAAGCTTTGGAGAATCGGTGGAAAATGAAAAAAGCCGCCCAATGGAAGAGCGTACACTTCGAGATCATCGTTTCGTTTAGAGGGGATCAGTTCAAAGTTCAACTTGGCCAAGAAAGAGATCTGTTGATAGTCGTCCGGTTGACACAAAATGTGGACACCGATCGATCCTGAATTGCTCTGTTACAGCTCTGTTACAGATTGTTAGCTCTGTTACAGCTTTCAGTTTTTCGAGAGACGTGTTTAGCTATCGTAATCTAATATTGAGTGTTTAAAATAAAGCTAAAGTAGTAGGTTTTCTACTATTCCAGCTGTTTATTTAGTTTATCTTTCTAGTTTATCTTTCTGAAGATTTGTAGCCAATTATAGCTTTATTTGATATAGATTTTTATTCTAAAGCTTGTTCTCAGACATTTTTAAACCGGTTAAGTTTTTAAAGATCTGTTTAGCTACCGTAATCTACTAATCAATTGAGATCTACTAATCAATTGAAATCTATTGGGTTGGTGAATTGAAAACTGCGGGCTATTGTCATAGGTCACAGTTTGAGCACTTTCTTCAAAAGAAACCCATTTTGGTGTCAATGGAAAAGTTGTAGAGAATCAAAAATGAAGCTTATATCCAAATTTTCAGAACGATTCAAAAACTGGTTTTCAAGAAATGCGAAATTTACGAATTTTCACAAAACTTGCAGTTTAAGCGAAACTACTAAGTGTATCTTTTTGGAAATTTGGCTATAAGCCTAATTTTTGATTCTCTACAACTTTTCTATTGACACCAAAATGAGTTTCTTTTGAAGAAAGAGCTCAAACTGGGACATCTCCAGTCCTCGATTTTTGAGTCTCACACTTGTCTCACACAAACCAAAATCCTACTACGAAAGAGGAATCCGCAAATTGCCTGTAAAATGGGCAGAAGTCGTCAATAATAATGGAAATTATTTGGAATGAATTGATGGTTTTATGTTGAATAAATTTTAGTTCAAAGTCCCGCAGTTTTTAATTCGCCAACCCAATACTAATCAATTACCGTAATCTTCTAAAAGCATGCTAGAGTGCAATAGTTTTCTTTACACCTTTTAGATAGAAAATATGTATTGAGTCAATTATAAAAGTCACTTTTCATTTGCTCAATCTTTCAAACACACCCGAATATGTGAGTACAGTAGCCAGCGTTTGAATGACTCTCTTCGCCGCAACCGCATCATCCGTACCACACTTCGCATGCAAATTCTAAATTTGGTGGTTTAATTTTGGAAATTATTTCACTTTTCCCTTTCAAGAGAAGCCCCTTTTCAGAGAAAAATTTTTCTAAAACTTACGATTCTCGATGGAAATTTCGAAAGAATTTCTGATGAGATCATCGGGGGCTTCCATGAGTCGATCTCTTCCCGCACCGCCTTCTAAACCATTTTTCTTTTTGATGAAAAGACAAGATTAAGAGTTCTATTATCGAAGTCATATAGTTTGAGTTGGGGCTTTTTTTTGCGCCAAACTTTCCACCTGATCTTTATCGTTTTTTGTGTTCCGCGTCGAGCAATACTTCACAAACATCATCTCGCTGTACTCCACCCACAAAGTGCCCAAATAGGCACCGACTGAAATATTTGGAATTTGAAAAGAAAAAGAAACTTTGAAATTGAAATTAGATTAGAGATTAGATTAATTCTTACATCATTTTATTAACACAACGGCATTTTTACTTTTTCAAAATTTTACACCCGAATTAGGTCCAGAGTTTTTGTTGGTAAAGTATCTAAAGATCTTAGCTTTAACTAAGCTAAATAACTCAAGCTTTAACTAAGCTAAGTAAATCAAGCTTTAAGTTTTTGAAAAGCTAATGCCAAATTTGGATTTCTTACTCTGAAAAAGTCCGATTAGGTTTTTATTGTTAGCCCAATAGTTTAACAAGCCTTTAGCTATCATTAGCCCTGTACAACTCTCCGTTGGGTGTAATGTTTTAATAAAGTAAAATAAAGAATGGTAAAGAAAGATTTCCGGAGAGGGGATTGGACCCTCGACCTTTTGCTTTTTGGGCAATTGCTCTAACCACTGAGCTATCCGGTATCTTCTTGCTAGAGAAGAAAGAGGAAATACAAGGAGGAAGAGGAAGGAAGAAAGGAAGAAAGGAAGAAAGGAAGAAAGGAAGAAAGGAAGAAAGATAAGAGATAGAAAGTCAGAAAGTTTGCTGATTATTTATCTGATACTTTATCTAGCCGATTTTCAAAGTCTATGTTGAGTTTTGAACAGCTTTATCATTAGAGACGAGATTGGGATTTGTAAACTTTTCTATATCAAAACTTAAGCCCAGATTGTTGAGTGTTTATTTCTTTCTCTTGCAATGTGATTATTAATTCCAATACCTACCATCTCTAATACCAGCCACAGCGCAGTGTGGAAATTTCAGCTCTCCTCCATCCTCTTCACTCCACTCCTCATACGAAATAAACCCAAATTGAGGCTCGCTGACGGAAAAGAGATACGGTCCAAAATATCTGCAAATTTCGTCATAAACCGATTGAACTTTGAAAAGAAGAAACCTATCAAAAAGCTCTTCATTTTTGCTTGAATCACTTGAGCCAAAGATGTAGTGGAGTTGATCCTGAAAGAACATAAAATTTTTGAACGCTTTGAAAATTGAAGGATACCATGTCATCTGCAGTGACGTTTCTCACGTGGAAGGTTCGCACTGACATCGGCAGTGGATTCTAAATTTAGAACTGAATTTGTGAGGTAAAATTTTAAAAGAAAAATTCAGACAGACAAATGAAAATGTCATGCTTCCTTACCCGATTCCTCAACAGATCAAGTAGTCCGTCGGCGGTCGCTAATGTATGTGCAATATCCAAGGGGAAACCGCGAATCTGAATTGTTTGTTTGATTGTTTATGTTCTTAGCTTTGATATTCTTGTTCGTATTATTATGATATTTGAACTCAGATCTCCTATAGAGTCACTCAAAGAACTCAACAGCTATACAGATGGCGATGGCGCCAACAGGCTCAACAGCTATGGCGATAACTTTCAGAAGAACAGTTTTTCCCAAGAAATTTTCCATCACAAGTACCACGTATTATATAGTATTCGAAAGCGGAAAATCTCAACTAAATCACCCTTGTAATTGTTTTTTTTTGTGAAAACACAGTTTTAAGTCCTAAAATGCACTCAAATCGCGCATGCTGTGGCGATCTGCTCTTTTTCTTGATTTTCCAGTTAAAAAGATTCAGTTCTGGCTCTTCGTAAAGGCTTGTAATTTCTCAATTTAACAACTACACAACCAACCGGACACATTGAAGTCCATGGCTCATCGTCATAGTCGGCGTTTTTCCATGTGGCCGGAGAGACTAAATGAGAACTGATAAAAAAACATTTCTTCACACGAATAATGTGGTACAAACAATACACAAGCACAACTCCTAAGCCCTAAATGTAAGGAAGAAAAAACCTATATATATATATGTTGTGTCCGATTTAGATTCAATCTAAATCTTATATAGATTGAACAATAATACGTCTTATATAGATTGAACAATAATATAAACATGCTTAATATATGTTCTTAAGCGTTTTCTGTAGTTTTCTGCATTTTCATGATTATTCTATTCACGGGAAACAAGGTAAGTAACTATAACTTTATTTCATTTTTTGCCTGTTCCATTAGGCCATAAACATTGCTTATGTGCTGGAAAATGCTCATCCAATCGATGTTCTTGCAAAAAGGATGACCGACTCTGCAATTCAAGATGTCACAATAGCCTAAGCTGCAAAAATAAATAGAAATTTTTAACTCGTTCGTTGTTGTTGTTGGTTTTTTGTTGTTGTATGTTGTAATTTCGCATCTACTCTGTTAACGCTAATAAATTGTTTCATAGTTGGGTTTTCTTTTCAGAAAAAGACAGTAACAGACCTTTGAAAAATGCAGAAAACTACAGAAAACGCTTAAGAACATATATTAAGCATGTTTATATTATTGTTCAATCTATATAAGATTTAGATTGAATCTAAATCGGACGTCCGATATAGACTGTAATCTAAATCGGACGTCCGCGATAAGTTCAATCTAAATCGGACGGAAATTTAAATCGGACACAACATATATATATGGGAGAAAGGGCTAATAATCTAGCCCGCGGGATTGAACCCTTGACCTCTTGACTAAGATACAAGGCTTTTAGCAGTCGGCCGGGAAAAGCCTTGCTGTTACTACAGGGTGACCAGAAATAACGGAGTGATTTTTGTGGCAGGAAAAAATGCTGAATTTTTTTTCTCGGACTCAAAAACCGAAAGGAGCATTAGAAACTAGACCAGTTTTAGATATTTTCTATCAAAATCGTTTAACCATTAATATTCTCAATTATTCACTTGTTAAGATAGACTGTCAAAGCAAAAATTGAAATTTTCATTTTGGCAGACCGAATGTTAGTTAGTTGGCAGTAAAAAGATGAATTTGCAAATTTGGCTCTTGAAACTTAAAAGTAATAAAGAAAACAATTTCAATTTGATTTTTTTAGCCGTTCACTATGTTTCGAAAACCAAAACAGGCATTTTTGTAATGCTTTTTCTAAAAAATATATTTGCGACCCTGATGCACTTTTTAAAAAAATCGAGGCTGTGTTGTTAGATTGACAATAATGTTTTTATACTTTAAAAATATACAATTTTTTTAAAATAACAGCTTTACAGTACTTTTACTATCAAAGGGTTGAAAAAAAAGGAGGATTCAACAAAAAGCCCCCATTTTTAACTACTTCGTTATTTCTGGTCACCCTGTATTACTTGTACTTGTATTACTCGAAATTTGATTCTAAAATGTTATATCGTTCTATATAGCTAGAATTTCGATTTACCCACCTCTTAACTCCTTCTGAAGATTCCCCGATGCAAGCCAATGAGTGACTCCTTCAACAACGGATAAGGTTCCATGCGTTTCCCAGATATAAGGTAACAGTTCCGATAGCAATGGCTGAAAGGTTTAAAAATTTGAAATCACTTGTTGCTGAAGCTTACTTTATTCGAGCAGTTTATGATTTTCCAATAGAGGCTGTTGAACTCATTGACGAACTGGTAGATGTACTGGATCGCTTCGTGGAAGCCACTAAAAGTTAATTATTATACTTTAGAGTCTTTAGACACTTTTTTCTACTAGCGTTTATAAATGACAAATTCACCAATTGACCTACAATTGGTTCCATTAGAAAGGCCGACTATTTTACTACAAAATAACGCTCGAATCTTATGAAGATGTTTTGTCTATGGTTTTTATGGGTGCGTAAAGTCGAGTAGTCAAAAAGGCGACGACGCGAAGACGTAATTTAGGCGCTTTGGTCCACAGAAACCTATCCTGGTCTCAATAGATAAAAGATAGAATGTAAAAAGTTAGGTATATAGCCGAATTTTCAGGATCATCTGTTCAGCCGATTTCTTTGTAGAGCTCTTGTATCGAGTTTTACAAAAAACTTTTGTGTACGAGTTTTTGCGCTCGAATTTGCTTAGACAGACTTAAATTTTTTTAAAAAGATAGAAAAATGACCAATAAATATTTTCTATTTAAAGATTTTCTTATTTTGAAAGATTTCAGAAGCCTAGAAGTGTCTACGTTTTGAATGTTTGGCAGTACCTATCTGTTGGCGAGTATCGATCATCCTCTCGGTGTGCGTTTGTCATCAAGAAGTGCAGGCTTTCCAGTAACTATATATTGTAATATTAAAATATAGTAGTAGCCTAAAGTTTTTAATATTTATCCACGTCTTAGCGGTGATTCTCCACTTCAGCACTCACCTCTTCGCCTTGTTTCCCATACTGAAAGGGTAGATAGAAGAGATCAACGAGTCTCCGCAGCTCACCCTTGGTAATTTGTGTTTGGGAACTAAATATAATAATTTTAAAACCTTACTGTATAAGTCTAGTTCGCAATTTTTATTGATTTTAGCTCTTAGAACCCACTTGGTTACAGCGGCAACAGGTGATCTTGGTGACTCCTCTTGTGATTTCTCTTCAACATGCCCGTCCATTTGTGCAGCTTCTTCCGAACTAAATAATCAAAACAATTTATAAGTAAGGCATAAGGCCCTGGCGGCCATGCGATCGGTGTAGCTTATTGGTGGAGCCTTCGACCGGTAAGCGAGAGGTTACGGGTTCGAACCCCGGCGCCGACCATGCTTTGTATTCCAATCCCAACTCATTAAAGGATCACCGTAGGCATAACTAATAATAAGTTTTCAGATTTACCTGTTTTTATGAGAACAAGGCAAGATCGGCGTCCCCATTACTGTGCAAGTATTATACTCGGGCACCAGTGAGTTCACCACGACGCTAGGGTCCGGCTCATTTTCTTGCTGAAATTGTTAGAATTTTAATATGATACATAATAAATACTTTTTTAATTATCCAACAAAGCTGTGTGCCAATAAGATTAAAATTTAATCATATATACAGCGCAAGATCTTCGCTCCATAGCAAATAGGTAATTTTTGCTTGATTGATTGGTTCTTCAGCAAGTCAATTCGTCAAAAGTTTTAGTCATTGTTATCGGAATGGTTTAAAGTTTAAGCTTATTTATCTTAATATCAGCAAACATTTAACAACTGCACTTACCGCATTTGGGGTGGCCAAAACAGCGTGCACCATCTCATCAATGGCCATAACCGGTAGAGGAACTTCGGCTGAGATATCCGGAGGGACAAAAGAGTCTGCCTCCATCTCCAAGGGCTCGGAACGACCGGAGCCAAGGTCTAAAACAGTTTCTAAATTTATTATCCAAGTAATTAATGAGCAAGATGGTTGGTAAGTTTTCTGGTATTCAAACAGCAACCCTTACTTTTCGTTGAAGATGTTGACTAAAGGCTTTAGTCGAAGGTTTACACAAACTATTCACTCTTAAAGCTTAAAGTCATATCTTAGAATTAGCTTAAAAGCTTACCAGACGTTGACGGCGTATCAATGCATCCAATTTTCGTCTCCCCTTCGATCACGATCTCTTGCAGATCTTGAATCGTTTGTGGTTTTACCGTCGGCACTTCTCTGAACTTTTCGGTAAACTTTGATCAAAAGTTATTTGCTAAATCAATAAATTTTTAAAACCTAGTAGCTGCTTAAGAAAACCAACGGGGTTTCAGTGTTGAAAAGCGCCTCCCAGCTGGCCAGAGCTTTGTCCAAAATGGCTTCAACCGATTGGGATTTTGATTCATCATCATCGTTTGGCTCTAAAATGTTTTCAATTGGAAAGTTAAACTTACAATTACTGCTGTTACAGGAGCTATTTTTCAGACTTAGCCAAAAACTAGTTCTTGGTCCAACTTAGCTTAGAGCTACTTACCTGACTTGGCGGGACCTGATTGAGCTTTGACCTGGTTGGCTTAGGCCGTTAAAGTTGAGTTTTGCATTATACAGGGTGACAAGAAATAACCCGTCCTTACATTTTAACCTCAAACTCTCTAGATAATGCGCCTTGACAAAAATGGCCTATGATCATAATAAGTAGACATCCTTAGGAACTTAATCATGAAAATTTGTTTCACTAGGTCGATCCTGCTTTTTACAGGACATGAAAATAGGCGCGTAGGTAATACCTTCTCGGGCCGCTCCTTTTTTCAAGAAAAGTGTTTCGTACTTTACGCGAAAATATGGATTAAGTTCAAGCTTTCACTGTTAGAATCTTTAATCTAGCAAATTTTAAAAATGTATCCGACTAAGTGAGCGTTAGAGAAATAAGTTCGAATTTTCCATCTCAGAACATAAGGAATTTTTTCAAACCAAAAAGTCATCTTTTTAAGTCAAAAAATAGTTGTCTATTTTAGTCTAGTCTATTTTTGTGTACTAAAAAGGTTTTTGTTATAGATAAACACAAATTTAGGTATTTTAGTTCAAAATACTTGAACTCATATCAATATTTTGGGTGTAAAGAACGAAACACTTTTCTTTAAAAAAGAAGGGGTCTGAGAAGGTAGTACCTACGCGCCTAATGTCCTGTAAAAAGCCGAATCAACCTAGAGAAACAAATTTCCACGATCAAGTTCCTAAGGGTGTCTATTTATTATGTTTATAGGTCATTTTTGTCTAGGCGCATTATCTAGAGCGTTTGAGGTTAAAATGTAAGGACAGGTTATTTCTTGTCACCCTGTATTTACAGAACCAAGTCCAACCAACCCTCTGCATATCTCCATTGTGAGGTGGAGGCGATGGCGATGTGATTGGCCTCGTGTTTGTTGTTCGGATTCAATAAAATACCAGAGATTGAGTTCCTCACAGCCAATGGTCTGCCTAAAACTCGTTTATTTAAAACCTTTCAAGTCATTTATTACTCAACAACCTTTCAAATCTATTTAAGAAACAAATTTAATGATAGAACTAAAGCAACTAACCTTGCAATGGTCCCAAGAATAGCCTCCGAATATCGTAATCATTGGCGAAGTAGTTGTCCCAAATTAGCGGCTTTCTTCGCAGGACTTTCTCAACTCGCTCACAGTGAGCCGGTGTTAGCCATCTAGAGACGACTTTAGGACCTAAAATTAAGTAATTAAGTAAACTAAAGGTCGTTTATAAATGCAAAAGTCAAATTGGAGTTGAGTTAGTAACTAATTCTTTTACCTATCGACCCTTTTCTTAAAGTGATTTAACACAACACCCAAGACAAAGTAACAAGAAGATCGTGTCGTGAAAGATTATTTAGATTCGCGTTTTAGTTTTAAAAAATTGGAAAGTTAAGTTGAGTCTATGGGATGTGGGAACGGATTCAAAACAATGGAGTGAAAGGAGCCGAAAAGAAAACGAAATAAAAGAGTATTCGAATTTTAAACAACAAACTATGGGCAAACAATATAAAAAGGAGGGAACGAACGAGAGGAAAGAGAGTACTTTTAACTCTACAAACGTCATAGGCACTACAAAAACATCATAGATTTTACAAAGCGGGAAGGAAACTTAGCGGGAAAAGCCGAACAAAATTTCAGATTCCATCATGGAATGAAGGAAAATGTAAAGAATGGCAAAAGGAAATTTTTGTGCGGGGTACGGTAGCGCTCCCATGCTTTAGAAAGTGCGCCGCGCGGCTTTCGCGCCAGTTCCTTAAAACCGCACGTCAATAGGAGTTTAACTGTTGAATAATAAGATATTTTATACGTGATTGCTCAATATGTACCTGTCCACATGATGTGAATCGCTGGATGTAAGAAGCGGCCTAATGTGTCCAGGTATTCGGAGTCGTCAATACTAGGGATTGCCCGGGTTTCGCAGTATTCTAAAAGTTTACTATTAAATCTTTTGATCTTTTAAATATATTAAATCTTTAAAGCTTTTCAGTAAATCTAAAAGCTAATCTAAAAAAAAACATTTGAAAAACGAAAACCTGTTGGGCAGAACATGAATGTCGGTTGCTGCAGTGCTTCGAAGGTTCGATTCGTGATTTGAACCTAAAACAACAAAATCAATCCTGAAAACGAAGGTAGACGCTTGTTTTTTGAAATGACTCAAAATCTCACCTGTGCACTTGCAAATGATTCATATCGCTGTTGATCAAGTGGATGCATTTCTTTGGGAATATCATCGAAGAGCAGAGCGAAACTGGCACAACCAAGTGAATGCACCTGAAAAATAGCTTGCTGAATTTCTTACTTAATTGCTTAATTAAAAAGTTCAGCTGTTAGATGTTAGATTGATGGTAGGCAACTTGCTTTTTTTACCTGTTCCAGCTTTTTCCTCACAGCATAAATATCAGCCTCATCTGAATACCGGATATCGTTCCCTGGTGAAAGAGCATAGACAAAGTTCTGGTTGTGCAGCCGAGCCTCTGTGATCATGTGCCGAAGACTTTCTAAAGAAACAATTGTATTTTATGAATTGGAAGGTCAAGTGGGCAAGGCGGCTAAATGACATGTGCTATTCCACGCAGAATTTCACGCTGATTCTGAATATGGTTTCAGTTTTTGCTAGCAGCATCGCAAGGAAAATGAGTCTGACTCGTAAGGATGTAGTAATATGATAATAGTGATATGCAAAATGAGTTAACAGATGCAAAATAAGCGGCGCAAGAGTCAGAAGTTCCCCATACTTCTGACTTTTCTGAGATTTTTATTGTTCATTTCAAATGTAAAGGGCGGCGCAAGAGTCACAAGTATCTTTTATTACAATTGACTCATTTCTTTATCGAGTACACTATTCGGGCATACTCAATTCCTCACTTCTATGGGTTTTACAGATCTCGGTAAGTTTAAGGTGGCTCCTCCATAAATATTTAGCTCAAAGAATTCAGCTTACTAACCAGCTTCTTCGCTTGTGTACAGCTCCCTCCACGACAGCCGATGTTTCAGGTCATCTTTCGGTGCGTAAACATAGTAGTTTAAACGGAAAGCCTCTAATTTCTTGAAGAGATCCGTCCTCTGGTCGAGGGTCCATGGACGGCCGTAAAATCCTGAAGTTTTATTGGTTTAAATATAGCTAGAAACTTTGAACTCTATGTGGTCTATGTGGTCTATGTGCTCTATGTGCTCTATGTGCTCTATGTACTCTATGTGGTCTATGCGGTGTACTCTATGTACTCCATGTTGTCTATGTACTCTATGCGGTCTATGTACTCTATGTGGTCTGTGGTCTATGTACTCTATGTGCTCTATGTACAGTAAACTCTTTGTCCTAAATCTACCTTCAATTACTCCGCATATAAATTCGTGCTCATTTTCCATTCCCCAGCCGGTCGTCCGCCTCAATTCTGGATAGATTTTTTTCGTCTTCAAAACCATTTTCGAAACAATTCAGGCAAATAGTTTAACTGGAAAACAGCTTTTAAAATGAAAGTCTTTAAAATCATTTATTGCTACTCATAAAATAAACTGGCAATTTCTCAAAAGAGACCACTCTATAGAATGCGAAAATAAATTAGAAAAGAATAAATTATGGGGTAACTACAGTCAGCTAGACTTGTTTATTAAAGTGTACTTGTGCTTGGCTTAGAAACGCAACCTTCTGGCGCACTGGATTCCTGATTTTCTCGTATCTTCAATAGCAGAGAAAATAAAGAATCTGTGCATTCAGTGCACTAGAGAGGGTGCGTTTCTGAGGCAAAAGTGCACTCTAGAGAAGAACAAGGCTACAGTAAGCAATCAATAAGTTATCTATACAAATCTGGCAGAAAAAAAACAAAATTCAGCTCAAACTTGTCACAATATTTTTCTCATTTCTTTCAGCACAACACAAGTGAACGACCAGAATTAGAAAAATTTAGGTAAATGGGAAAAACGGAAACGCTAGGGATCTGGTGCACCGAAAATTTCACTATTTTTGGTGAAAACTGTTGAAATTTCCGTAAGAAGACGGTGAATTTCATAAATTTTCCTCTTAAAATCTGTAAAGAGTAAAATCCCGTGCACCAGAAGGAGTTTGTTTACGAGAAAACATAACTTTGACAATAACATGAGGATTTATGATAAGATTTGAAAATTGAAAAAAAAGCTTAAATTTGTATCCATGGTTTCAAAAGATTATGCTATTTATGTAAAATAGAAGAAATTTTCTTGATCAAATGCTCATTTTTGTTGAAAAAAAGAAGTATCTCTAAAGAAAAGCACTGAATTTTTCAAGAGATTTTTGAATAGAGAAAGAAAAATTACGAGAAAAATACTAATTACTAGATTAATAAAAAATTATTACATTATGACTTTGAAATATCTGAAAAAAAAATGTAAATGAACGCTTTTTCGAGATTGAAAATACGGGTAAACAACCGCTGGACTGAAAAGGGCAAAAGAAGGGCATTTGGTGGGAAAATAGTGAAGATTCTGGGAAGAAAAACGGAGAAATATCGAAAACATTTATAAGAAGTGAGAAAAGATTTACTTTTACATATAGTCTGAGCATGGGATTGGAAAATTTGAGTGAAATTTCTTCTAGAAAGTCATTTCTAGAACAAGTCGGCCAGCAAATCGCAGAGGTACTTCGAGACGGCGTCTTTGCTACTCCGAACGGTCAGGCGGTACTTCTGAAAAGTTGAATTTGATATAATAACAATTTGATAACAAAAACAAAACCATAAATGACTCAACTGTGAATAAAAGCCTTAAACATGAAAGAGATCCCTTTTCTTCATCGTTCCCTTTTCACCCCGCTTTCTCCCCCTTTCTCTTGTTTCATTCCCCTCTTCATCTTTTTTCCTCCTCACCTTTTTCATTTTTAAAAGAAATTTGGCAAAGAAGGACCCGAGCGGAATAGAATCTGCTGCTTTCAGACAGACGCTTTACCAACTGATTCACAGGTGTTTTTTGCAATGGCCCGAAAGAAAGCAGAAAAAGAGAGAAAGTTTAACCAATCAATTACAAAAGTTTAAAACAACTTTTTTTCACTCACTTTGGCTTGTTTATTTGGCTCCAAACGAATGAGCGTTCCGATTTGTTGTGTCTGTGTGTGAATGATGCCCGCACAAACAAAATTCTCCGGATTCGGGTCAACATCGCTCAGCAATTTAGCCCCGATTCCAGTTAACTAAAGTTTATTTGATTATAAAAAGCTTATGTATGTTGAAAGCTAGTTCACTCTCTATCTCTTTGGCTTTACCTTGGCATTGACTTGAGTGGAATCGATCGGATGCTTGGCAATGAAGATTCTTTGACTTTCCTGTGACGGGATGCCAAGAGCTTTCCATCTATAAAAGTAGAGATTATGCAAAATTCATACAAGTTCCAAAAACATCACAAATTTGGTTCATCAAATCAATTTCGTACTAGAAAATAGTAACAAACACATTTTGATGCACTCCATTGCGCTTTGCTTAAGGCAATCGAACAGATTGGGTGCATTAGAAAAGGTGTTTTTGCAATTTTCTCACAAAGTACACGAAATTTCATACAAGGTTTAAAAGCTTTACCTGGCGAAGAACGTCTCACTGGTCATCTCGGTCGGCTCAAAGAATTTGTTGATGAAAATGGGGAGGTACAAGAATTTGTCGAAATGGGTCGATTGACCGGAAGTTGGCCTAAATTATCCGATCATGATAAGTTTATTATTGAGCAGAATAGGTATCTAAAGGTGACCAAACTATTTTCAAAACGTACGTGTAATTGAAAGACACTTGAATGATGGGCGTTCGGTTGAACTCTTGCACACAAACAAAATTGATGAGTTGCTGAACTTGAGTGCCGGCTGCAACCACTGCATCCATTGGTTTTGCCTGAATATTAGGCTATTCAGAAAGTCTTTTCGTTACTTTTCGGTCTTTGAAGCGTTACTACCCATTCAAAATTCTTCAATTTAAAACGAAATCGTTCAAATGCTCAGATTCCTGTCAAGAGGCAAGAGTTTAGCAAAGAGCTTCAGTGTTTCTCTTTTAGCGGCAGAAATTTGGATCTAGATTGTTATACCATTTTCAAGTGTAATAACTGCCAAAGTTGTTCAGGTAGGCCTTTTTTGAGTCTAGTTTACATCTCGAACCATAACTTCGCTAAACTTCTTTGATCATGCATATTTCATATGTTAAGAACAGTGTATTAGGCTGTCCAGAAAGACTGTGCCACATTTGATACGCGCCCCGCCACCTTTGCCATTGGCAATCAAACTTTGAGCTCAAATATCTTGGTGTTTAGCTGTTCAATATAAATAGTTTTTGTACCATTCGACAGAGAAAGACTTGGGGCATCCAATGATACGAAGAATATTTAAATTGGACAGCCCAAGACCAAGCTGTTTGAGCTCAAAGTTAGATTCTCCGATAACTGTCCTGAAAGTCTTTTCGTTCCTTTTTGTACTTCTGTTTAAAGCCAACAAATGTACTAATTGAACTACAGTTCATTTCATTAAAAAGGCCAATTATTTTTCTGTAAAATAGCATTAGAACGGCTTTAAAATGTCTTATGTCTGAATTTTTTTGGGAGTGCGAAGCCGGGTAGTCAAAAGGCGGCTTGGTGTAGCGGTTTCGACCCACTTTAGCTAAGAAAGCCTATCTTGGTGTCTATAGATAAAAGATAGAGCATAAAAAGTTTGGTATATAGCAAAATTTTCAGAGAAATTGGCTCAGAAAAACTTTTTCATAGAGGCTTTTACAGATTTTTAGGAAAAACCCATCTTGTTCACCCTCTAATTTGCTTGAAAGTCAACCCAAATTAACTTAAAAAGATGAAAATTGAACAATAAACACTTTTTATTTAGAACAAACCATAGATTAATTGATAAATTTGTTATTTTTCAACGAAAGTACCAAGAGGAACAAAAAGACTTTCTAGAAATTGATATTTTTATGAAGCAATTATCAGCCTGATTTAAATTATTAACTTTTACATACCTGTGCTTGTAGCTGAACAGACAATGCTCCTGGGCAAACCACCACCGGTTTAAAGTCGGTGAATGGAGTTTGGGTCTTGTTTCCGTAAAACATCCCTAAACAAGATTATTAACTAAGTATTTTGACGTTAGAAGTATTCAGGTACATTTTGATAACTTCAGTACCCAGTCTAGCCAAATTGTTCCTTGTCTCCAGTTTGCAGCCAACTTGAACCGTCTCATCCTCGTAAAGGACTCCATTAAGTTTCGAAACAAACCTGAAAAAGAATAAATATTTTTTCTGAAACAAGACAAACTTCGAATAGTCATCTTTATTTGCAACAACAGGTTCTCCAGTTGGCTGAGTGGCGGTGTTATTTGTGGATGTTGTGGTAGTCGATGGAGAGCCAAAGATGTCAACCAAGGCAGCAGCTTCGGAGTGAGCTGAGTGATCAAGATCCACCAAGGATCCAACAGCTCCTCCATCCTGGAACTTGAAATACTCTTAGAATCACACATTCTTTTATTTCACTGATAAACATTCTAAAAACAATTTCTCCATCCCTTACCTGAGCCATAACTGCTTGTGGTCGACTCTTCTTCTCTTGAGCCACCGACTCGAGCTCTTCCACCTGAATTTTCAAAATTAAAACTTGTATTTGAAGCTTCTTCTCTTTTAAAATTAAATAAGTTGCTCATTTTGTTAACAAAATTAAACCTGTGGCTTGTGCTTCTTCAACTTGGCCAGCAAGGAACTCTCCTTTTCCGCAAATGGGGGCATCTCCTCGAGAATCTGAAAAAAGATATAAATCAATAACGGAAAAAAATTGCATCTCAAAGTTTGTTTACTGTATCAAGTACAGTCGGATTTTCCATGTATTTTTTATTCTGAAAGTGTTTTTCGAAAAGATTTTGGCTCGGCGCGCACACAGCTCCTCAAAAAGGGCCAAAAAAGATCAAAAATAGCTTTTCAAATTTTTTTTGAGGAACTGTGCGCGCGCCAAGCCAAAATCTTTTCGAAAAAGACTTTTTTAGACTAAAAAATACATAAAGAATCCAAATTTGCAGTCAGATTTGCTTAAAAATTTCTAGTTTAAAAAGTTGAAAAATTTGGCCTTGCGCCGAACTCAGGAGAATCAAAAAATTTTGTGAAAAGAACTTGAGCTAGATAAGAGCTTTTAGGCCGATAATATTAGAAACTAGTCAAGGTACAACTTTGTTTTTGAGTGTAAGTCTCACAAAGAGAAAAAATACCACCGTCTAAATCATTTTGAACGCTATTGTATTTTTTTTAACAGATCTGTACAAGGAGCACTTACAAGGAGAAGCGCACAAAGAACAGTTCAAGGATTTGATTAGGTTGGCACCTTCAGGTTAGCAGCTATTATTCCATTAACTTCAAACGCTTAACAAACCGTTGCCAAAACATCAGGCGTTGCTACTTTGCTCATTGAAAGATACTCAACGGCTCTCTGTTGCAGCTCAGCGTCCGGGTTTTTCAAGTTGTGATCAGTTCGGAAGACCTGGAAGCTGAATTTTATTTTATCATTAATGATTTTTACTTCTTGAATAATGTGCTTGATCTCTGGGAACAGATTGCAGAACTTCACATAGGTGGTGAGAAGAAGGCAACGGGTTCCAATGCTGCAGAGGTGGTATTTCGAGTGGAGAAGCTCGAACTGGACTTGAGGCCTAAATTTGATTGTTTAACTAAGTTTGGAGTTTAGCTTTTTTAAAACCAAAAATATTGGACTCAATATCAACATCAAAAAACATACGCTGATCGTTGATCTCCAGCAATGAGATTGCCGAACTCTCCCAGAATGTAGCCACCAACTTTCACCATGTTCTCGTGGCAAGCCGGTCTTTGTAGAGCTTCAAAAACAGTCTTTGCCGCATATCCTTGCACATCTTCGCGATTCACGACAATCTAGAAGAGCTTTTCCCATGAATTCGGAAAAGCCTGTCCCACCTGAATCACTCGATACCACACTTCTTCGCTTACGTAGTCTCCGGCGATTCGAATCAACTTCAGTATCACATCAACATACCACGTGTAGTCATTTGCATATTTCTCAGCCAAGATTGCTACTTTTAGCACCTGAAAATTGAAAGTTGAAGACAGTTGAAAACACATATTAGTTGAAAGAGAGTTGAAAACACATATTAGATTGAGTACTAAGTCTTTCACCAAAATTCATTTTCTAATTAAATAAGTCTCAAGCTACCAAATGAACCAAATGAACGGTTTTTGGGTACTTGTGGAGTATCCGGGGGGGGGGTAAAATTTTAAGATCCGGTGGGGTAAAATTTTATATACGTTATACACGACCCCTTTTAAAGATATTCAGCCGCTTAAGTGATTTGGTGGCAAATTCCCTTCAAATGTAAAGATATTCAATTTATTGAGGTGATTACTTGATTACGTGTTTCGAGGTGATACTCGATCAAAAACGTAACTTCTACAAAAATTTTTTATGTCATTATTAGAAATGTTGATAATATCCTAGTTGGCGGGTCATTTTTTTTCTTCAAAACCATTTTTTGAGGTAGTTTTATGTGTTGATGTGGGTCCGGCAGATGCCCAACCCACATGTGGTTTTGAAGAAAAAAGTGGTCCCCCAACTAGGATACTATCAAAAGTTTTTTTTTCAGAATGCGATATTCTGCGAATTCTTGCATTACTCGTGCATCTTGTTTATTCGTTGCTGGTATAGTTATAAAATTTAGTTACCACACGCAAACAGCGGCAAAGCCAAGAAGATCGAAGCCTGGCAAAGTTCTCTTAACAAGAAAAACATTTTTGGGCATTTGGTTGGTTTTTGAAAGTTTACCCCACCGGATCTTAAAATTTCTTCCAATGAAACCTATTTTGATGACAAAATAAAAAAGATAGCGCACAAAAATTTGGGCCTACAGCAAAAATTTCAGGATAATCCGTTTAGCGGTTTTCTTTATGTGCTCATTTTTCAATATTTTTAAAAATACCAGTTTTCGTTCTTGCAAATTATACTAAAACACTAAAAATTGTTTTAAAATGACAAAAAGTAAACGATAAACATTTGAAATGAAACTGGTATTTGGTAGTTTGAGACTCATTCATTTAGATAATGAAATGAACAGTGCAAGACTTAGTACTCAACCTAATAGATATTGAGTTTTTGGGGTAAAATGGTCAGCATAGAAACTAGGCACGAAAGTTTATTTTATTCGTTAGCTTTGGCTTTCAGCTTACTTGCAACCTTTTTCCAAGAATCACTAATAAAAAAAATACAAAGAAAAGCACATCAGAAATACGTAAAAAGAATGAAATGAAATGAAAAACAAAATAAAAGAATTAAATGAAATTGGAGAACAAGAATGAAAGAATGAAATTTCGGGGGTGGGACAAATGCGACCTTTTTTTTGCGCACCCGGCCAAAAGCGCACCTTTTTTTGCTGGAAAAGGTCGTAGAGCTGCAAAAATGGTTCCAGATAGGGGAATCGTATGCGTAGATTCCGAATTTCGACAAATCAGACCTCGCTGACACGTCAAATTTGGGCTAAAAGGCAAAACTGCGGAAAGCGTTAAGTCGCGTAGTTTTTGCCTTTTAGCCCAAATTTGACATGTCAGCGAGATCTGATTTGTCGAAATTCGGAATCTACGCATACGATTCCCTATCTGGAACCATTTTTGAAGCTCTACGGCTTTTCCAGCGAAAAGAAAGGTGCGCTCTTGGCCGGGTGCGCAAAAAAAGGTCACATTTGTCCCATCCCCGAAATTTCTCTCTTTTTTTTACAAATTAGAAGGGGTACGGTAGTTTTACCACGCTTTAAAGCGCCAACTCAGGATTTTCTTGGAAAAGAGGTCGCATGTTTCAGCTTTAGCTCTAGTCTTAGCATTCAGTCTTTTTTTTGATCAACCTTGTTTATTTTGATCTTCTTGTCTTATTTCCTTACCATTTCTTCTCGAATCGAATAGTCAGCGGTCTCCAAATAGGTCAACATCTCGGCTACAATCTCGCTGGCATTTGTTCGATCGCACATTGCATAAAGAAGATCGACAGCTCGTTGGCGGACAGACACATCACTAAAACATTTAGTAACGATAAAATTTAACCACAGCCAAGACAGTAACCTTTTTATTTCCCATAAATTTCTCACCGTTCCGTTTTCAACGAGTTGATGATCGTCTCTTGATGCTTTTTCACAGCTTCATGAGAGAATTCCGAGGTAGCCAAGAGACACATCGATTCAAGAGCCAGATAGCTGTAATTATTGTTTAAAAAACTAGATACTTACTTAGAATTACCGCAAATTTGTTTCCCGATGGCTGAGGAAAGCACCCAACTGATTGCAGGCTCTCACCAAGAGATTTGGCTCGCTGTCCATGTGAATGATCAAAGCGATTGCCTAAATTTGAGTAAAATCTCGTTTTCAAATGATTTTCAACTATTTTACCTCAAATAGCACAGCATTCTTGGCATTTGAGTGCTGAACTTTCTTTGATTTTGGTGCATCTTGTGCCTTGTTCAGGATTCCCTCGAGACACTCGAGAAGCCGAGCTTTGTTGGATGGATCTTCTGCAATGATATCAATGTGTAAATAATCTACATTACTAGCTTAAAAGCTTAAGAGTTTGTGGCTCACAAGTAGCTGATAAGTAGCTAACAAGTAGCTGATAAGTAGCTAACAAGTAGCTGACAAGTAGCTGACAAGTAGCTAACAAGTAGCTAACAGGTAGCTTTAAACTAGATGAGTCAAAGTTTTAGCTTTTACCTGGTGGTGGATAATTCTGCAGCAGTCGAAGCAACTTCACGCAAAGCCATGGAGCTGGCACGAAGTAGTAGGTGTAATCCTGGAAATTCATTGGTTTATAAGCATAAAAATAATAATTCATTAGTAAACTAGCTACAAACTTATTAGCTTACTTGTAGATCCGTGTAAGTAGCTGTGACAATTCTGCTCAATCGAGAGATCGCTAGAGAGACGCATCCCTTGTAGTCATCCGGCCATCGCTTTGACAAAGCTTCAATCAAAGAAGCGGCTGATGTAACAACGCCCTAAATTTGTCAGTTTATTTCTGTGATCAGATCCATACTTTAATCGAGAAGAGGCAAAATAATCTAATCAAATGATTTTGCAAGTAAAGCTAGTTGACTAGCTAGTTGACTAGCTAGTTGACTAGCTAGTTTTTTGGATAGTTAAGACATTTTAAAAGTACTTTAAGCTCAAGTTTAGATGCTTTTATATGACCAACCATATGTGAATCATTCAGTAGATGAACAATTCTCGAAGCATGATCTGGTGAAGGCATTACATCAGGCGAATTTCTGAAGAGTTTCAAAAGACATAAAGCAGCCGACTGTTTCACGAAATCGATTGTGTCCCCGGAGACGAGCAGCTTCGGAAGATCCTGCTAATGTAAAGGGTAAAGCAATCTGTCATTGTTCAAGAATTTTTCAATTCTGTTTCCAACTTCTTGCCTATTAAGGCCACTTTACTCACATTGGCAAAAGCCTCAGCCATGTCACGAGATCCAATGTTGGAGATGCATTGGAGAGCCAAATTGACATGAACTGGATTTCGGGACATCTAAAAGAACTGGATTTCATCTAGGAATAGTATAATAGATTTTGTTATATCGATTCATCTAAACTGAACTCTATTTTCAATTGAGTTCACTCACCAAGTCATTTCTGATGGCTTGAACGATGAGCTTCATCAGGTCGGAGTTGGCCTCGATGAGCACGGAGATGAAGAGGTAACCCTGGAAATGTTAAGTTTTAATAAAAAGCTTTGAAACTATCATTGCAAAAGAAAAACTATTAGGTTTATTGCAAAAAGTAACACTTTTGATTCATTTTTACAATCACCCTTTGGGTACTTCTACCGTAAATACTGTAATAGTACCCCACCGCCCTCGTACAGTCGCGTAGTCGCCAAAGGTTTTTTAGTATTTCATTTTTTTCAAAGCGCCCGTACTTTCAAAAAATGCGTCTTTGGTATCAAAAAATAGCCCTGAATTTCAGCTATTTTTTGATACCTAAGCGCGCATTGTAGCATAAACCAGTGTCGAGAAAAACGCGTTCAAAGCTAGACTACGCAACACTCCCCACCGTCATGGTGGGGGTGGGGTACTATTACAGTATTTAGGGTAGGTTATATCCAGAATCCTGAGAGGACAACTAATTTCATTCTGTAACTCTTGTTTTTTCTTGATTCAGCGTTTAGATTACTGCTCTTTTTATCTTAATAGGGAACGGTTTCAACTTAGCAAAGATTATTCGAAAGCGAACCTACCATAAATACTGTAATAGTACCCCACCGCCCCAGTACAGTGTCTAGTAGAAAACGTTTTTTAGTATTTCATTTTTTTTCAAAGGGCCCTGGTTTTTCAAAAAATGCGTTTTGGTATCAAAAAATAGCTGAAATTCAGGGCTATTTTTTGATACCTAAGCGCGCATTGTAGCATAAACCAGTGTCGAGAAAAACTCGTTCAAAGCTAGACTACGCAACACTCCGCACCGTCATTATGGGGATGGGGTTTCTTCTGCATGTACCTAATAAAGGGGCGTTTTGTAACTAGGTCCGATTTCGGTGGTAAGTTGAAACAGTTTCCTAATTAGAATTGTAATGAAGACAGAAAAACTGCTTTAGTTCTCAATTTTGGTATCAAGTAGGTATCAATAACAAAGCTGTGACAAAGGAATAACAAAGCAATAACAAAGTAGGTATAAAAAGCTGTGAAATATTCAACTTTGTTACCGGCTTCAGGAATTTAACGATTCAGTATCAGTCAATGAACTTTTTCCAAACCTTTTACCATAAAGAAACCATAAAGAAACTGTTAGATTCCAGATTTTATCAATCTATTCAATTTCAACACGTTAAACTCTTTAATCGACTTTCTAGCTCGACTCACAATCTGCTTCTCCGTGTATTTGTTCGACGACAACAAGTTCACAGCCTCCATATGCCCAAAGTCGATATCATTGCCGAGTAAAAAGATGAACAACAACTTGCACACATATTTCTTCTTCTGATACCCATCCAGTGTTTTGTCGCCTGAATTTTTCATCAATATCTAAGTTCTTTTTTGTTTCAAACCTTTAAATTTGCTCCTAATATTCGCTAATTCTTTGTTGATGCGCTTCAATTCGGCCTCTTTGCTCTTGCAATTGCGGATGTCCGAAATGAAGACGGCCAAGCCGCGCATTCCATCGCCTTTCACGGCCGGCATTCTGGAAGGATTTATTTTAAAGGATTTTATCAGATTTTATCATTTTATCAGATTGTAGAATGTGAAAAAAGGGGATAGGCTACTTTGCGCTAAATTTTTTGCGCAACTGGGTCATTTGCGCAACTAGGTCTTTTGCAACTAGGTCAACTAGGTCTAACTCGCCATAATTTTCCTCTAAGTCAGTCAATCTTTATGATTTTGATTTCATTTTGTAGATCTCAATAAGTGTAACAAAATGACACCAAAATCATAAAGATTGGCTTACTTTGAAGAAAGTTATGGCAAGTTGCGCAAACGACCCAGTTGCGCAAAGGATCCCGTTGCGCAAACGACCGAGTTGCGCAAATAAAATGGTGGCAATACCCCGAAAAAAGTGATTAGAATGTGGTTGAAAAAGATTGAAAAGATTGAAAAGATTGAAAAGATATGAAAGCATAAAAATCATCAAACCACAAAAAACTTTTATACTATTTATATAGAAAAATGAGCTTTTTTGAAAAACTCCATGAAGTTTTGAAAAAGGCAATCGTTCAATTAAAACTCGAGAAAAAAGTAAATTGTTTACAAGTTTTAGATCAAATTTTGAAAAGATTGATAGCTTGTTCTAGCTGATCGTTCTAGCTTGTTCGTTCTTATTCTAGCTCGTTGTTTCTAGCTCGTTTTTGTCGTTCTAAGACTGATAGCTGATCGTTCTAGCTTGTTCGTTCTAGTTGAACTAAGAAAAATGTACATTGAAAAACAAACTAGAAACCAATCAAGATTAAAGGTTCAAAACAATTTTCAATGCTTTGAATGCTTTGAATGCTTTTAAAGCTTTGAATGCTTTTAAAGCTTTTAATGCTTTTAAAGCTTTCAATGCTTTCAATGCTTTTAAAGCTTTTGCAGATCAAAGCTTTATCAAATAATATTGTTTAGATGCAAAAGTATGGATAAACTTGAAAGAGAAAGAGAAAGAGCTGAGTTTTCCGGCTATTGGACTGGTGGGAGGTGTAGTTTGGAGTGATGACGGAATGAGATCGCGGCGGGACCCAGCCACAAATATTGCAGTTAATTGAGGAGAGTAATTTGAACAAAAAAACAAAACAATTCTTAGCCAGTAATAGTCTTTATGCTTGATTTAAAGCATATCGGAACTGAATCGGCAGATCTTTCCTTATCAAATGAATTGCTGATGGCAACGTGGTTACTGAAATGTTGATACTTAATTGCTTTTGCTAAATAATTGCATTGCATTTCTAAATAATTGCATTGCATTTCAATAAAGCATCACTTTTAAAGCATCACTTTCATAAAGTTAACAAAACTTATCATACTTTGTTATTATATAATGTTTTTTGTTTATAGGGTGTCCCAAAATTATTGCAACATCTATTATTGCTTTCTATTTCTCTCTCATTACCTTGATTGAAATAATTTTTGTATTAATCGATAGAAGAAGAAATGAAAAGTCGAATGATATTAAAACTATTGCAATCGGGCAACTTTGTGCCAAGATATTTGGGTTTAAAGTTAGATTGTCAAGGAAGTAAAGTTAAATTGCCATTTCGTGGCATTGGCTTCGGTTATCCAATGATCCAATCCAATCCAATCGTAAAGTAAAGTTCGATCACAAGTAAAGTGATCGAAGTTTGGCTTTGAACGGAGCATTTCACACAACATCTGAAGCTTGAATGAACTTTGTGCAGCCTCCAGGGACAAGAAACTTGATTTGAAGATCCTTGAGTTTCTTCTTGGTGGCTTTTGTGGGTTGAGAAAGTATCCCAAACCAGCAATCGTTTTCCAAAAAGTGAAGCCCCAAGAATTTATTGAAGATAAACTCCAATTGATTTGTCATTCATTCAAGTAGATCCTCCGCAGTGTAGTTCGAGCTTGTTGTGGAACTTGGACGCATGGACTTGGACTTGGGACGGGACGGATCGGGACTTGGACGGATCGGGACTTGGACGAATCGGGACGGGACGGATCGGGACTTGGACGGATCGGGACTTGGACTGATCGGGACTTGGACGAATCGGGACGGGACGGATCGGGACTTGGACTGATCGGGACTTGGACGAATCGGGACGGGACGGATCGGGACTTGGACTGATCGGGACTTGGACGAATCGGGACGGGACGGATCGGGACGGGACGGATCGGGACGCACTCGACTTCGGCTTGAGTTTGATCCGATCATCACGGGCACCCCTGCCGCGGCCATATTGACAGCTCGCGGGCTGTCAACACGATTCTTTACTTGTCGTGTCCAGTCGATAAACTTCTCGAGAACTTTTGTCGGCTATAGTCAAGCTGTTTCATTGATCCAAGATCCAAGCTCAAATGTCAGAAATGTCAGAAAACCTCTGAAATCCACCTAATTTAAACTCCTTGAATTATTCTATTTAATCGATTTTAGAGGCAAAAGCTTTCTCTAGAAGACACTACGATTGGTTTATTGATTCTTATTCTTAAACGCTATGTGATTAGATTTGAAATGAGATTTTATTTGATACTGTGCAAAAAGCTGTTGATGATTTTCTGAAAATCGAAAGCTTTTGATGAAAAAAAGCTGTTGATGAAAAAAGCTTTGATGAAAGAAAGCTGTTGATGATTTCTAAAAGATAAAATAGATCTGTGAAGTCTTTTATCATTTATGTACATTAGAAAAAGCAAAAAAAATTAGTATACTGGAAAAGATTTGTTTCTATTCTGCTAGCGAATACAAAGAAAACAAAATAAATCACATCAAATCAAGAAAACATCAGAAAACTATTGGGTTGTCCAGTTATGAATGCGCGTTTTTTACTATTTTGTTAATTTCTCAAGATTAACATACCGAAATCAAGAAAAAGATATATATGAGTATTATTCGAAAGCTGAAGATCTCCTCTACATTTTGATCTAAAAAGTTTTTGAATTTGTTCAGTTTTTGGGCAAATTGACTGCACAGAAGAAGGGGTGGCCAAAAAATGGAAGGATGCCTTTGGATCAAGTTTTGGCTCCGCTCAAATTGAGTTAACCGTTTGATGTTTGGCCAATAGATATATCAATACACCTTTTTTTTAAATATCACAATTTCAGAGAATCTTTACTTTTCTTTTCTTTTCTGGGCGGTTATTTTACACCATAAAACTTGAGGAACAGCTAAGCTGAAATGGGTTTTTTTGAAAACGACCTCTCCCTTTGTGCAGTCAATTTGCCCAAAAGCTGAACAAATTCCAAAGCTTTTTATATCAAAATGTAGAGGAGATCTTCAGCTTTCGAATGATATATAACACTCATATACATCTGTTCGATATCTTGAGAAATTTACAAAATAGTAAAAACGCGCATTCGTAACTGGACAACCCAATAGATCTGTGAAGTCTTTTATCATTTATTTACATTAGAAAAAGCAAAAAAAATTAGTATACTGGAAAAGATTTGTTTCTATTCTGCTAGCGAATACAAAGAAAACAAAATAAATCACATCAAATCAAAAAAAACATCAGAAAACTACTTCAGAAAACTAACAGAAATCCAATGTTAACAAATGGATGTTAAATTTTTATTTCTAACCTTTCTAACAATGTCATTAGGAATGTAAATGTTTCTAAAGCAAGTCTACTCTTACATTAAAAGCGTTAAACAGCATTTCAAAGCATTAAACAAATCAAAAATCTACAATCTACTGGAAAAAGTTCTGTACTGAGGACATGGCTATCATCGTGTATCCGCTTTCTTGTGTTGGATCACGCACTTTCACATAGATTATTGTATCTTCGACTTTATTCGTGCCTGGAACAGAGGCTGAATCTTTGAATAGTTCATCGAAAGATATCTCTCGATGATTCTCTCCATTTCTCATCTTTCTCTCGATTAGCCACACGATGTAGCTACAGTAGAGTTGGAAAGGAGCAAGAAAAATCACCGATGTGGTTGCGAGCATGAGCATGTATGGGTCTAAAAATTACATGCCGTATTTTCTCTAATAGTAGTGCACCCAGAGCGTCGCTTAAATTGCTCGAAATCTCAAGAACCGCTAATCAGAACCTATTGATGTGGGATCGGAAAATGTAGCTGACGATGAGATCTAGTGGGGGATTAGAGTGTTGAGCTTCTGTGAAAGGTTGGGAACTGTAAAATAGTGATCAACTCGGCTCGTTGGGGTGCACTACTATTAGAGAAAATATTAGGTACATGCATGAGAAATGCGGATTTCCACATTTTCATAAATTTCCAACGATGGCACTGCTATCGATGAATGTTATAAACTATTTGAAAGTTGTAAATCTCCTCTACAAAATACGCTAAAACGTGTTTCAATTGATCGAACCATTGAAGAAATCTCGAGGGCGAAATGCGAGTGACCAAAAAGGGCACTTTTTGAAAACCCCACTTTCACAAGAGTTCGGTTTTGACTATATAGTGAAAAATGATCGGAAAATGACCGAAATATCATTCAAAATAATTAAGAGTTGGGATCATTTCATGGGAAAACTCAATGTTAACGCAAAGGCTAAAAAGATCATTGAGAACTTGATGGCATTATATTTCTATCTTTATATTATTATGTTATATTTCTATTTGTATCATATGTAATTATTTAAAAAAGCAAAAAGTCCATTCAATGCAAAATGGCCTATTCAAATCATTAAAAGAAAATTATTGTCGAAAAAAAACGTAAAAGCAATTTCCGCGCTATTGCGTTTTCTCACAAATTTCGCACAAATTAGTTGTCGCCAAGAAAGTCAGTTTTATATATTTTTGGCAAAAGCTTTTGATGGATATTCTCTGGAACGCCGGTTTTTTACCTATTGAAGATTTTATTATGATTGGTGAATGAACTGGAGAGACAAGAATTATCTTAAAACCATTTATTCATTTCGTTTTCATTTAGTATTCATTATATTCATTTCATTTTCATTTAGTTTTCTTGAAGAATCGTTGAAGCAATTTATACAACCGTATTCAGCAAGGCTTATTAATAAATGGCTTAAAAATGTTAACGCAAAACCGAGGCTAAAAAGATCATTGAGAAGTTGATAGCATTATATTTCTATTTTTATATCAGGTACATGCATGAGAAATGCCGATTTCCACATTTTCCATTCCACATAAATTTGCAACGATAGAAAACTGATATCGATGAATGTTATAAACTATTTGAAAGTTTTAAAGTTGTAGTTTATAGTTTAAAGTTTGAAAGTTGTAAATCTCCTCTACAAAATAGGCTAAAACGTGTTTCAATTCATCTAACCATTGCAGAAATTTTGAGGGCGAAATGCGAGTGACCAAAAAAGGAACCGAGTCACTTTAGGGACAAGTTTAGTGTGGTCAAAATAGAGTTAGCTTCTAAAAATTGAAGATTTAAAAAGAAAAAGGATAACTATATATCAATTCATTAAAAATGTCTAACGGAAATGCATTTACAGAAATTTAGATAGAGCGTAAGTTCAAAACCCTCAAAATTGTCAAAAAAACCGGCTTTTTCACAAAATAGAAAAATTATTGCAAAAACAAAGTTTTCCCCTGAAATGATCCCAACTCTTAATTATTTTGAATGATATTTCGGTCATTTTCCGATCATTTTCCACTATATAGTCAAAACCGAACTCTTGTGAAAGTGGGGTTTTCAAAAAGTGCCCTTTTTTTTTCTACCAAAATTCTATCAAACAAAACTTTCCAGAACTACCGTATTAGTTTGTACCCAATCTATCGACTTTTTGTATCCCGTGTGTGCCTTTATCGAATCAGCTCAAGAGTGAATAGATAAAAATAAACTAGGCGCACGATTACGGTGGCTTTCGAAAGTTGACAAGTTTTAGAAAACATGAGTAAGCGTTAATTTTTGATTGTGAGACATTTAATACGCGCCTCGCCTCCTTTTCCATTGGCAATCAAGCTTTGAGCTCAAATATCTTGGTGTTTAGCTGTCCAATTTCAATAGTTTTTGTACCAATCGACAGAGAAAGAGTTAGCGCATCTAATGATACCAAGAATATTTCAATTCGACCATCGATACTCGCCCGCCCCTTTTGCCATTGGCAATCTAGCTTTCAACTCAAATATCTTGGTGTTTGGCTGACCAATTTAAATAGTTTTTGTACCAATCGACAGAGAAAGACTTGCCGCATCCAATGATACCAAGGACATTTAAATTGGACAGTCCAACGATAAGATATTTGAGTTCAAAGTTGGATTGCCAATGGCAAAGGGGGCGGGGCGCGTATAAAAGGTCCGTCGCCGCGCCCCTTTTGCCATTGGCGACCTAAATTTGAGTTCAAATATCTTCGTGTTGGGTTGTCCAATACAAATAGTTTTTCTACCAATCGACAGAGAAAGACTTGGCGCATCCAGTGATACCAAGATTTAAATTGGACAGCTCAACACCAATATATTTGCGCTCAAAGTTAGATTACCAATGGCAAACGTATCAAATGTCCGATAAACTTAATTTTCAGTACTTCTCCCACGAAAAAGACCTATGAGCCCCCACAAAATCCAGGAATTTGTGGGGATATTCTCGTACCTAATTCCCTTAAACTTCAATATTTGTTAAAGTGATAAGTGTTACCAAAACAAATCCCCGGTCTTCTTTTGTACGCTGACTCTCCGAATCCATAGCAAGCAAAAAGAGCAATAGCATATGCTGTGGTTGGGAAAGGAGAAAGAAGCTGAATGAAACTCTGTGAATACTTTCTATAACGAGACGTTTATTTTTGATATTTGAAATCGGTTCGACTCAATAATTTCACCAACCAGCCACAATCGTTTCGCGCGAATCCACCAATGATTTCCCACTTTGAAATAGCTTTTCCAAGCAAAGAAATTCATCGTGTAGAAAGCAATTAAAGACCATGCCAGAAAGAGAAGCGACAATTGCCAACAGAAAAAGTTTTCAGCTGGATAGCTAAAATTTTATTTGCAATACTTTGCAATACTTAGATTTGTCTAACCGGCAAGAGAAATCAACAAAAAGAGCGAAAGTGATCACTTCAACTAAGCAGCTCCAAGCAAAGATGATGTGCTGGAATGGGACGTTTACAGTGTACGTTTACAGTGTACGTTTACAATGTACGTTTACAGTGTACGTTTACAATGTACGTTTACAGTGTACGTTTACAGTGTACGTTTTAAAAGCAAATCTGTGTCTATCTCTATGTCTATGTCTATATTTCAGTATGCTAATAACATTGTTGTATTTCTAGATTGTCAGTCTAACAATTAGTGGGCTTCTATTGCAAGATTACGATTGGTTGTCCAAGTATTTTACTCCATTAGCCAAATAGGGTTGAAAACCGTTAAACCAATGACAAAACAAGCTAACTGATCAGAAGTTTTACCCCATTCTTTCGTGATTTCTCATCAGTTGGAGACTTGATGATCGAGGCTTCAGATGAGACAGACTGAAAATGAAAGGCTTTTTAACCGTTTGAATAAAATGATCTTATTAGAATTCGTTGCTAACTAACTAACTACACGAGTCTAACTATATAACCTGGCTTTGGCTGGCCTCTGGCTTTGACTGGCCTCTGGCTTTGGCTGACCTCTGGCTTTGGCTGACCTGGCTTTGGCTGGTCTCTGGCTGGCCTCTGGCTTTGGCTGACCTGGCTTTGGCTGGCCTCTGGCTTTGGCTGGCTTGGCTAGCCATGGCTTTTGGCTTTTGGGAACAACTCTGTACACGACTGGTACCAGATAAGTCTATTTACCAATCTTTGGCGTAGAACTAGCATTACATAGTTTGTGAAACCAATCTATTACTGGTATCAGACCTAGTTCCAGTAATAGATTGGTTTCCAGACCTAGTTCCAGATCTGCTACTGGAATTACAAAAGTATCTGCAATTACAGATCTGCAAAGAGTAGCAATTACAAAATGCAATTATTGGGCTTTTCAGAAAGTCTTTTCGCTTCTTTTCGTACTTCCGTTTTAAACAAACAAATGCACCAATTGAACTAAGGCTTTTTTCCATTAGAAACGTCAATTATTTTTCTGCCAAATAAGTTTAAAAAATAGTTTTAACAAAACAAAAAAGCCTCAAAATAGGGGCAAGACTTGGGATATCTTAGACAAGACTTGCATTCTCAAATCTAATTGCAAATCTGTTATCAAATCCTCATCGAATCTTCATTGAAACGTTTGTAAAACAAGTAAAAACCAGTAAAAACAATTAAAAACAAGTAAAAACCTATCTAACCAGGCCACAGTTAATCCAAAACAAGATCTAATCAATTTGATTGAAACCAAACGGGTAATATGTAATGAAAATCCGTGAAATGGCTCGTAAAATTAAGATTTCCTGAAGCCAAAGTGCAACAAATGCATCAATGCCAATGAAAAATTGTTAACTTTTAAATCTCTGTCCTTTTAGCTGAACGGGATAGTTTTAATAGTTGTTTAAAGTTTTAAAAATCTTTAGATATAGTTTTAAAACCCACTTTCCCTTCATCAGCTATCGAGTCTTCTTTTGGTTGATTTGCTTTAACTTTAATAACAGGCATTGATGTTAAAGCCTGAGAAACGGACACCAATTTTGTGATTCAAACCGAAATGCTGAATATCGAGTACAGTATTCAATCTTGGAATCAAATCTTGGCTGTTTACGTAACAAATTGAGTTTCTCCGACGTAAAAGCGAAAGATTTCCAAATATCACCTGAACCTTTCTTCGAGGCTACGAAAACTGCTTGGCAACAAAGATTACCCCTCAAAGAAAACACTCAACCACAAATTGCTTTGAACTTTTGAAACAAAAATTGCAGCTAATTATTAATTTCAAACTTTAAATGGTATTTTCAGTTTTTAAATATGATTATAAGGTTTTGATTTGATTGAGGAAAGGAGGTACACTTAAAGAACATTGCCTTTTATTGAGATTATGGGTTTATTGACTTCATTGAACTTGAATTGAGAATAAAGGTTGAACTTGAGTTCCTGATTGGAAATAAGTTTTGCAAAATTGTATCTTTAATCAATCTTCTTGGTACTTTTTGGTTATACTCCCGCCATCCAAACAAAAGTTTCCTTGCTGAAGTGGCTAATCTGCTATGCTAATGCTAAAGGCTTAGGCTAAAGGCTTAGGCTAAAGGCTTAGGCTAAAGGCTTAGGCTAAAGGCTTAGGCTAAAGGCTTAGGCTAAAGGCTTAGGCTAAAGGCTTAGGCTAAAGGCTTAGGCTAAAGGCTTAGGCTAAAGGCTTAGGCTAAAGGCTTAGGCTAAAGGCTTAGGCTAAAGAGCCAAAAGCAAAAGAAAAGGAGTCGAACCCGTGACCTCTCTTCCGTTCGTTTGAGAGACGCGCGCGTTAATCACTCGGCCACTCGATGGCGCAGTGCGAGCGCACTTATCTCTAGCCCACACCTCCCGAGCTCGACTCCCGCCCGCGCCAACACTTTTGGTTTTTTAAAAATTTAAAAACATGTTGCACAACTACATGAAATTCTAAGCCAAACTAACTATAAGTCATTTGAAACGGCCGACTAGGCGCGGAGGAGTAGTGCGCATAAACAGAGAGACAGACGTCTTAGTCTCGTAGATTATCTATCGATGAAGTCTTGAAGATATACAGAAAACAATGTGAATTATCATTTAAAAAAAGAAACCGATCGTTTTGGTCTACAAAATAACAGAAATATGAGCCTAGAACGGACTATTAGGACGGGGGATTTGGAGTCACTCTCTATTTAAGCTCATATATCAGCCTTAACATTTAACTTGTAATCAGAGTTTAAGGCATCTTTTTATTTGCCTTTTTAGCTTGGCCTACAAAAAATAGCCTACAAAAAGTCTTTTGGTACTTCGGTTCTTTGGTTCGGTTATACTCCCGCCATCCAAACAAATGTTTCCTTGCTGCAGTTGCAAGACCCATTCGTAGAAATCGTCCTTTCCCCTTTCTTGTTATTGTAGTCGCGGCGTTGTTGAAAGAACGAGTTTGTATCAGCCTTGGTGGTACTTTTCGGTTATACCCCCGTCACCCAAACAAATGTTTCCTTGCTGAAGTGGCTAATCGGAGTACCAAGACGCTCGTTGACAAGATTTTGGGATTTATCACCCGGATCGATGATTTACGATCGATGATGGGAAATTTTGAAAGAATCCTTGTGACAACTTGTTGTGTTTCTCTCGGCGGATTGCTATCAGCTACCGATTGCAGCTATCGATTGCAGCTACCGATTGCAGCTACCGATTGCAGCTACCGATTGCAGCTACCGATTGCAGCTATCGATTCAGCTACCGATTGCAGCTATCGATTGCAGCTATCGATTGCATCACAACAAATACGGAGCTTATTAATCTACAGTCAGTCTGGGAAAACTTTGCCACAATTTCACTAACAATTATCTACTCTTTAATGACCATCTAGAGCTTTCCACAGCAACGAAAACAAACGGCAATTATCACTGACTTACCATTGGCAATGAGCAATTGATTTATCTGACTCATTCATTCAGAACTCTTTACTTTTATGATTCAAGCCAATAAATATACAAACCATCATCAAATCGTGGTGCATTCTCTTCGTTTTTGGACTCATATCCATAATTGAGAGAGCTGCTAAAACCCGCTTCCTACACCAAAACGCGATGATAAAAGTGAGTAGCGTCATTAGCGCTGTGCCAGCAATCGTGTAAAGAATCCAGAAACGGAAAATTGTTATATGGCCAGATACAGTAAGATTATAAATATTGTAACCAAGATCATTTCCCAATAGTGAGCGTATGGTGTCTTCGTTGTCGTTAGCCGTGGAAAAGGTTGCCTAAATACCGCAAATACTGTAATAGTACCCCACTCCCCTCGTACAGTCGCGTAGTCGCAAAAGTTTTTTAGTATTTCATTTTTTCAAAGCACTCGTACTTTTAAAAAATGCGTCTTTGGTATCAAAAAATAGCTGAAATTCAGGGCTATTTTTTGATACCCAAGCGCGCATTGTAGCCTAAACCAGTGTCGAGAAAAGAGCGTCCAAAGCTAGACTACGCAACACTCCGCACCGTCATTATGGGAGTGCGGTACTATTACAGTATTTACGATAAGATTATTGGTATGCTCAAGCCCGTAACCGTAACGTAACAAGAGAGTTTTTCAACAATCTTTCTGTTTTCGTGTTGTGGAATTATTCAATTTTGGACAATGAACTTAAAAAATGACAGATTCTTAAAGAAAAGTCCAAGTTTTTGAAGCAAAATGCAACTTCCCTAGCTTTCAAATCCCTAGTTTTCACTTATTAGCCCAATTTTGATATCATTTAACTCTTCAACTTCAATCACAAGCCTCAGCCAATCATACCAAAATAGTAAACTGGCAGTTTGATTACGATAGCTTACTAAAAATAGGTGCTTTTTAGAAAGCGAATTAGTCGAGAGGAACGCAATTTGATTATGATTGAAAGAAGTGATTCCGAGCGACACCTACCGCTTGAAAAACGCACGGTAAAGTCAATGCTAAACAAATCAAAACAAGCGTTGATCTTTGCCCGTGGACCTGGAAATGGGAAAAACATTGCCTAGGAACTGTTGTTTGAATTCTCAGCAAGTTACCTACCGACCGAATGAGCACCGCATAGCGATAAAGAAATGAAAAACAAAGAGCGTAGAGCCCTGAATTAATGAGAGCCAAAAGAGAGCTGATTCCGATATAACAAGCTTCAGAGCCGAGTAAAGTGCAGTATCCATAAGAGATATAAAAAAGAGAGAAACCTCTGGGGATTAATCTGAAAAAACACTTCTTGGCATCACGATTTAACAGTGAAAAGCAAAAATTAAAGCCCAGAGAGGCAAAAATTGAAGGCCTTGGCTGGGCCGTAGCCAGAATTTCGGTGTTTGGGGAGAATCACTAGAGCTTTGTCCAGAAGCGTCCAATCAATTTACACCCAAAGAAGAAAATTTAGCTAAATCTTCAGGCTACACCATGGCTCCATTAAAATCTTTCTAGCATGAAATTCATTCGGAAAAGTTTGGATTTTTGTGAGAGGATTTTGGAGGGGCGGAGAGAGGTTTTAGACCCTTAGCCGATTTTAGACCTTAGCCGTTATCTAGGAAACTTTTAACTGCCACCAATCGATTCTCCGTGTTTGTTTACATAGAATACGTAAGCTAAAAATCCGATTTAAAGCTTGTAGAGCGAGCTAGGGGGACTCAAAGTTAAGGACACAAAAAAGGCGATGACAACCCAACTTTGAGCCCCTCTAGCTCGCTCCACAAGCTTTAAGTCGAATTTTTACCTCAACAGCCTTATGTAAACCGACACGGAGAATTAGTTGGCAGTGGTTAGAAGTATTCTAGATAACGGCTAAGGGTCTAGAATCTGTCTAGAATCTAGGTCTAGGTCTAGAATCCAACCTCCACCCTCCCCCCATCACCCTAAATCTTTTCACAAAAATGCCAATTTTTCCCAGTGAATTTCATGTTAGGAAAACTCCATTGTAGCCATGATTTAGCCTGAAGATTTCGCTAAATTTTCTTCTTTGGGTGTAAATTGATTGGACGCTTCTGGACAAAGCTCTAGTGATTCTCCCAAGAACACCGAAATTCTGGCTACGACCCTGCTTCTTCATATACTTTGGGTTTTCAAAAACGGAAACGCATCCTTTCTGGTGCACTAACTCTTCAATTTTCTTGAGAAACTGGACTGTTTTCACCTAAAAATGGAATTTTGAGTGTGCACAGACAGAAAGGCTGTGTTTCAGTTGAGGAGCACAAACCACACAAAAGTATTAGCCAGCTATCCAGCTTTGACAAAGCCAGGTCAAAGCCAGCCAGCCAGCTTTGACAACAACTCATAAATTACCTCAACATAACAAACAAATTGAGCATCCCAGTGACTAAATCAATGATCGTGGCATTAGCAATCAATACTGAATAGGTTTTCAGCCAATCGGGAGTTCCAAAAGTGATCAATAGCAACAAAAATGAACAAATTATCAAGCCAAATGCACAAATGACATGATGTAAACCAATCATAATAAAATCTTCAATGGGTAAAAAACCGGCATTCCAAAGAATATCCATCAAAAGCTTTTGCCAAAAATATATAAAACTGACTTTCTTGGCGACAACCAATTTGTGAGAAATTTGTGAGAAAACGCAATAGCGCGGAAATTGCTTTTACGTTTCTTTTCGACAATAATTCTCTTTTAATGATTTGAATAGGCCATTTTGCATTGAATGGACTGTTTGCTTTTTAAAATAATTACATATGATACAAATAGAAATATAACATAATAATATAAAGATAGAAATATAATGCCATCAAGTTCTCAATGATCTTTTTAGCCTTTGCGTTAACATTGAGTTTTCCCATGAAATGATCCCAACTCTTAATTATTTTGAATGAT